>JAUNZO010004733.1:0-137069 GCA_031894775.1 Chloris gayana
AGGGACCCATTGTCAGCGACTATAGGTAAAAAGGGGCCGGTGGGCGTAAGGCCGACGGCCGCTTGGGCGAGTAAAAGGCGCGTCTCTCCCGGGAATCGTGCGCGGACGCCAACGTAAGAGCACAACATTGATGGGCCCGGCCCACGTTATAAAATTAGAAATAATAGTTAGTTTTGGAAAAAGGATTCTAGTCAGCTTAGGAAATCGGCCCGAGGAGGGTCCGAATAGGATTCTTTTGCCGAGTATAAATACATACTCGGATGTAACATGTAAACTCGATTCACATCCAATACAACTTTCGGCGCATCGCCAAACCCTAATTTTCTCGTCAAGTCTTTACCGTTTTCGCGCGGGATCTTCTGGGCTCCTGGCCGACGACACGTTGGCTTGACAAGGTAATTATGTTGTCTAATTCTCGCGCATTGTTCGTAATTAGATGGCTTAATTGCTAGTTATCCGGCGACCGGATCTCGTTTTCGATCGGCGTAGTGAGTATCGGCCGGGATGAGTCAAGTTGACCCGGTCCGGCTCGTGGTGGAGGTAGTTTGACTTGTCCCGCCTCCCCGTTCCAGCCTTTGCTCACGGCGCCGATTGGCTCGGATCCGGTCGTTCGAGTCACGTAGCCGCTATGAGAATTCTTTTACATCTTGGCCGATTCGACCGTGCAGATTCAGCTTGACGTGTCCCGTGTTTGCCTTTGCGATAGTTGACTTGTCCTAGGCGCATGCAGCCGATTGGCTAGGGTGTAGACTTACTTTCATAGTTAAGACGTTTATGATTGTGCTTGTCCTAAATCGGCCGGCGTGCGCGGCCGTTAGACCTGGTCCACCCGCGTGCCATCGCTTGACTTGTCCCGTTGGAGCGACCGGTCGATTTGGGATCTCGTGTGGTTGTATCTGTCTTACTCGTTCTTTCGGAGTGTTTAGCCGATTGCTTATCACGTTCATTAGCTGTTTTATGTTCAATTAGTACCAAATCTGTTAAAGCTGCTTTTGAACCCGAGTTATTAGTATGATTTTATTGATCATCATTATACACTTAGATAGATCTAAGTAATTCACTACTATAATCAATGGCAAAATCGGCCGGATGCCTGATCGGCCGATTTACCGATCTAATTGATAATTAAACCATCTTCTTGCTATCAAATTAATCACATCCCATTAATAATCACCTTGTTTACATTTTATTCGATAATGCGTCCCCGCAAAGTCTTAATGATGTGATCGTTTACCGACGGAATCGGTCGCTAGATACCGATCGCATGTTATAGCGTCGGCCGATTTCGTATCGTTTGTATCGCAGTTCGTTTGCCTGGCATTTAATACATAAATGGATGGGCCGTGTTGCTTCCCAGCCGATGGCCGATTTTGTCTATCTTACGCCGTAATCGGCCACGGCCGTACATCGGTCTATCCGGGCCGATGACCTGGAATTTTACACTCTTTTATTGTCTTTGTTGGTTTGCAGGAAAACCATCCGGCACGCACCAGCAAGCACACGAACATCGGCGAGCCGAGCCGGTCCGTTGGGAGCACAGGGCCTCGCGTCGCCCGGGTTTCGGTGGACTCTCCGGACGACGGTGTGTCGGCGACTTTTGACGTCAACACACTTTTTGGCACGCCCAGTGGGACGGAAGCAACCAAGATCAAGATGTCGTACATGCAGTGAGTCGGGGAGGACGGAACACCAATGGTCGATGCCGAGAATCGGCCGATTTTTGTTCCAGCTCCTCTTAGGACGGATGGCAAAGGGCATGGAGAAGTTTCGATGACAACGAGGTTTCGGCCTCGGGGAAAGATGACGACAGTAACAAAAGCTGCAGCACTCAAGAATACCTGGCCGAAGCAATGAAAAAGTACTTTCAAGCCCCGAAAGTGACACGTGGCAGTAGTGGCCACAAAAGGAGACATCCCTCGCATTCTCGCATCCGGAAGAATTAGACCAAATCAAAGCCCGAGACTCGCGGATGCCAACCAACTCGTTGATATGGTCAACTCGTCCGTTCATCGTGCCCTAATCAATCAATCAGTGCGTGTTGACCAACACCATCGGAAATTTGATCAAAGACACGGTTGATGGCAGATCGTTTATCGAAGGATATTCTGGACCTCGCATACACTCACCTGTTGGCACTCTCGTACGACCGATTCAGGGAATCGGCATCCGTAATACTACACCGCCAACAGTGGTTTCAGCCCATGTATGGCATGCCACCTAACCTATGGCCTGGCAAGGACAATGCAAATGCAAGTACCAAGGCAACCCAGCCAAGCAAAGAGGATAACAAGTGATCCCAAGAAGTCGGTAACGGAAGAGGGCAACAGTGCAAGATGTACAACAGCCGGCTTCCGAGTTGGGGGCACCAACCAATGTGGCAACGGTCCCGCAGATGGCACAACAGCCCAATTTCTTCTACGTACCAAATACCGGCCCGAGTAGAATTGAGAACTC
This sequence comes from Chloris gayana, assembly GCA_031894775.1. Taxonomy (NCBI): domain Eukaryota; kingdom Viridiplantae; phylum Streptophyta; class Magnoliopsida; order Poales; family Poaceae; genus Chloris; species Chloris gayana. The sequence continues at coordinate 2,455 of JAUNZO010004733.1, forward strand.
ACCCACTATAGTACGGCCGATATCCGGTATTCCACAACCGACCGCATCGGCCGGGGGACATGGATTCATGATCGGACGGCCGATCCAATCGGCCATGAATTATGGAATCGCTCCGCAGTACATTATTCCCGCTACTAGCACCGGGATTTCCGGAACGGTCGCTTGATACACCCAACTCGGGGGACAGCCCAACACAGCTTATATGACGGGGACCGGATCGGCGATCGCCGAACCCAATGATATGAATAGCCTCATGGCTAAAATCGCCGATATGATGAAAGATCGGCTCGATTTGAAGCCTAAGGAGAAAAGTGCATTGTATCGGCGACCTTACCCCGACCGGATGGATTCCGTGGCTTTACCCAATAAGTATAAAATTCCTGAGTTTTCCAAGTTTTCTCGGGCAAGATAACACATCAACTATGGAGCACATCAGCCGGTATGACGCACAGCCTTGGTGAGGCGTCTACTCAGGAGGCTTTGCGGGTTAGGCTATTCCCACCGTCGTTGTCCTGGATCGGCCTTTTCATGGTTTGCTTCACTGCCGCCCGGTTCTATTCGTAGTTGGGCCGATCTCGGAGAAAAGGTTTCACTCGTACTTCTTCACGGGCATTACCGAGCTTAGTTTGTCCGATTTAATGGCAGTAGAAACAGAAATCGGGAGAATCAGTTGACCGATTATATACGTAGGTTCAGACTCCGAGGGACGATGCTACAATCCGAACCCGACAGAGCAACAGCTTGGCCGAGATCGCTTATGCGGGGCTATTCTCCAACATCAAAGAAAAGTTTACCCCACATGAGTTTGATGGGCCGGCGCAGCCGACACGTAGGGCAGTTGGCCAGAAGAAAATCTCCACTCACCAGGAATCGGCGGTATCGGTAGCTTATGCTGATTTCGACAAGTGAAGATGATGAAGAGGGAATTAATGCAGTTGAGTGGACTAATAATAAACGGCCGATATTTTCTCCGCATGTCAATCCTAAGGAGAGAAAATATGATTTTGATTTATCTAAGGCCGACGAGATATTTGATCACCGTCGTGGGAAAAGAAAATTCAGCTTTCACCTCATCACAAAATTCCTACGCCGGAGGAATTGAAGAAAATGGCTAAGTGGTGCAAGTGGCATGGAAATTCACATCATAACACCGTTGATTGTTATGCTATGAGAGATGAGATCCGTAAGGCAGCTTGACAAGTGGGATATTGCGAGCAGCTCGATGTGAAGAAGAAGATGAAAGTTGATGGGCACCCTTTCCCTCGCTAATACAATGTACATCAATACCATCGGTGGTGGATCAGCTGGTTTCATTCGCCGATATGAGAGGAAGAGGGAGAGGGAAGAAGGAGATCAAGTGGCACGTGAACAGGAATCTATCACCAAAGTCAGCAAGCATGGCAAAGCGTGATCCGTCGAGAAGATTTTGACCCACACCGGGATTGTCCTTTCTTTCAGCATCGCTGGGACCGAAACATGAAGCTTCCATCTATCGAGAACCGTCCAGCAGTGCACCGGCCGGAAGAGTATCGTGACGTCGGGTCGTCAAGTTACCAGGGACGGCCGATTGGTCGCAACTATGAATCTCGACAATCGGCCCCCGTAAGAGCAATCGACTACGATCATGAATATAATGAACGAAGATACGTAGTGCCAAAGAGAACCTCTCGTTCACGATCGATCGGGGCCAATCAATGATGAAGAAGAGTTCGATTACCAATACTATGAAGATTCGAGAGGTGATCAAACGGAGAACGAAGGTCAGTGGTGCCTCGCTGGTTTGCTCAAGCAGAACCCAAAAGAGGAGGCTTCAAAGAATGCGTTGTCGGGAAATCAAGGGTAGACGCCATTACAGAGATGACCAAGATGATGAGCCCAAGCCCAAGAGGCAATGGAGGCCGAAAGTGCAGCCTCAGTGGTCCGGCCGAAGCCGCAGTGAATATGATGTCACCGATGCCCAGGATTGTCTGGATCGGCCGATGAAAATTCGGCCGAAGAAGAACCAGCTTGGGGAAGCTTCGGAGATTCTCGTGGACGCCGGAATCAGCGGTATTTGATAAGCCGGTCAACTCCGATCATTTGCACCTCAAGGCATTATACATTAGCGGCTATGTCAATGGGTCGCCGATGAGGAAAATGTTGGTCGACGGAGGAGCGGCGGTCAACGTCATGCCGATCACTACATACCGCAAGCTCGGGAAGACGCCGAAGAAATGATGAGGGCTAATCCGACGCTCAAGGATTACAGCGGGAGAAGCCAAGATGTGCGTGGGGCCGCAATAATGGAGATCACCGTGGGCAGCAAAACCATACCCACCACTTTTTTCATCATTGACGGGAAAGGTGCATACACAACTTTGTTAGGAAGAGACCGGATTCATGCCAATTGTTGCATCCCCTCAACCATGCACCAGTTGTTTGATTCAATGGGTCGGCAACAAGGTCGAAATCGTGCGGGCCGATAAGTCTCGTAACCATTGCAACCGCCGATTTCGAGTTTGTCTGGTCTAGAGAGCTTGCCTTGTTTATCGGGCACGTATTGGGATGCGGAGGCCATAAACATCACGTATGATGGAGTTATTGTGACCGGGGGTCGGTACTCCCTGCCGCTCCGATGGGCCCCACAGAGAATTGACGGACAATCGGCCGATCGATATACACACCGAAGACATGGTGAGTCGGCCGATTGATGAACCGAAGACGGGAAATTAGGCCACGGTTTTGTGTCGGCCGATGAATTAGAAGAAGTGGATATAGGGGATGGAGACAAGCCTCGGCCGACATATATTAGCAAGAAATTGTGTAAAGAAGTAAGAGATGAATTGGTGGCCTTATTGGAAGAATTTAAGGATTGTTTTGCTTGGGATTATAGCGAGATGCCTGGACTCACTCGATCGATTGTTGAACATCTGTTGCCCACTAAACCCGGATATCGACCATATAAGCAGTGGGGCTCGGAAGATTGACCCTAGGTATTATGAAGCCGTCAAAGAAGAGATTATCGGATTGTATGAAGCCGGCTTCATCAGTGCCATGCCGATATGCGGAGTGGGTTTCTAGTATTGTGCCGGTGGAGAAGAAAATGGAAAGATGCGGGTCTGCATTGACTTCAGGAATTTGAATAAGGCAACTCCGAAAGATGAGTATCCAATGCCAAACGCCGATTTGTTGGTTGATGCAGCCGCCGGCAACAAGATTTTGAGCTTTATGGATGGAAATGCTGGGTATAATCAGATTTTTATGGCCGAGGAAGATATATCGAAAACGGCGTTCGATGCCCCGGGCGTTGGGATTATATGAGTGGGTTGTTATGACCTTCGGCTTAAAAAATGCTGGTGCCACGTATCGTAGGGCCATGAATTTTATATATCACGATTTGATCGGCCGATTGGTGGAAATTTATATTGATGATGTCATGGTGAAATCAGGATCGGTTGGAAGTCATGTGGCTGATCTCGTGGAAGTGTTGAAGAGGACAAGACAATACGGATCGAAGATGAACCCGCTCAAGTGTGCGTTTGGTGTCTCAACTGGACAATTTCTCGGGGTTTATTGTGCATGAAAAGGGAATTGAAGTCGGCCCTAAGAGTATTGATTCTATCGTAAAGTTGGAACCGCCGACGAACAAGACGAAGCTCCAGTCCCCGATCGGCAAGATTAATTTTATTAGGCGATTTATCTCAAACTTGTCCGCCGACTTGATGTGTTTACGCCATTATTGAAGCTCAAGGCCACCAAGAGTTTCGGTGGGAGCCGATCCATCAAAAGGCTTTAGAAGATATCAAGAAATATTTGGTGTCCCCACCGATGATGGTTCCGCCAAAGTCGTGCACACCCTTTAGGTTATATTTATCGGCCGATGATAGGTGCATCGGCTCAAGCATTGACTCAAGAGCAGGAGGGAAAAGAGCGGGTCATATTTTATCTCAGCCGCAAACCGATTGATGCAGAAACACGGTATCCGTAAGTGGAAAGGTTATGTCTCTGTCTCGTATTTTTCATGCACGAAATTAAGGCATTATCTCGTTGGCCGAAGAATGTACTCGTCGTTTGCCGTGCCGATGTCGTAAAGTATATGCTATCGGCTCCGGTCCCCAAAGGCCGGTTGGGCAAATGGATGTTGGCAATTGCGGAGTTTGATTTAGGCTATGAATCGGCCAAAGCAATGAAAGCACAAGTATTGGCTGATTTAGTGGTGCAACACGGTGAACACTCGCCGGATATGTTGAACCAGTGCCATGGACGGTGTTCTTTGATGGTTCGATTTGCAAAGAAGGAAGTGGAATCGGCTTGGTTGTTGTGTCGCCTCGGGGCAGTACGTGGATACTCTATTACAATGGAGGCGTACACCAACAACCAAGTCGAATACGAGGCAGTATTAAAAGGATTGGAATTACTCATCGATGCCGGGCTGATTTTGTGGAAATTTTCGAGATTCTTTATTGGTTGTGAGTCACCTGGCCGATGAGTATGAGTGTAAAGATGAAATATTGTTGCAATATCATAGAAAGTGCCGAAGTTAATGAAAAGGTTCAAGTGTGTTAAAGTCAGCCATATACCAAGAGAGCAGAATTTTGAAGCAAATAACTTGGCTCACCTAGCATCCGGATATCGGCTCGCCGAAAACAGCTTAGAGATAGCTGATATTGAAGAAGCCGATTGGCGTACGGAAATTCGAAATTTTTTGAGCAATCCATCCCAACCTACAGATAAGAAGATAAGATATAAAGCTTTGAAGTATGTTCTGTTGGATGATCGACTATTTTTCAAGACAATTGATGGGGTGCTTCTCAAGTGTATTGATGACACCGAGGCAAAAGTGGTAATGAGCGAAGTACATGATGGGATTTGCGAACGCATCAATCGGCCCATAAGATGAAGTGGCTGCTAAGGCGAGCTGGTTATTACCGGCCGACAATGTTGGCCGATTGTTTCAAATATTACAAGAGTTGCCAAGACTCGCCGTAAATTCGGCCTATACGGAGGGCGCCCGCATCGGCTATGAATCCAAGAATCAAACCTTGGCCATTCGGAGGTTGGGCCATGGATATGATCGGCCGATAAATCCAACGATCGAGCAAAGGGCATCAGTACATATTGGTAGCTACAGCATTACTTCACAAAATGGGTTGAAGCAGCGCCTCTATCGTAAAGTTTCGACGGCCGACGTGATAACGTTTGTTAAAGAGCATATTATTTATAGGTTTGGGATTCCGGAGACAATCACAACAGATCAAGGATCAGTATTCACGTCGGACGAATTTCAATCTTTTGTCGATGAGATGGGAATTAAGTTGATTAATTCATCGCCATATTATGCCCAAGCCAATGGACAAGTCAAGCGGCGAATAAGAGTCTCGATCAAGTTAATCAAGCGGAAAATACAAGAGTATCCTCGTAAGTGGCACATGAAATTGATGGACGCTTTGTGGGCTTATCGTATGTCACGGCATGGAGCTATGCAAGTTGCGCCGTATCAGCTCGGTATATGAGCACGGCCGCATCGCCATGGGAGACAGCTATCGGCTCCGTAAGGATTGAGTTGCAACAAAAGCTTTCGCCGATCAAGTACTACGGATTGATGATGGATGAATTAGAAGATGTAGTACAAAATCGGCTGGATGCATTGGAGAAAATAGAGCAGAATAAAGCAAGGGTCGCCCGCCATTATGATAAGAAGGTTGTGCATAAACAGTTTAAAGAGGGCGATTTGGTCCGGAAGCTTAGGATGCCGATCGGTGTGAAGGACAATCGGTTTGGCAAATGGTCGCCTAATTGGGAAGGACCTTATTTGATTAGCCGATCGGCACCGGTAATGCATATATTTTGAAAGAGTTAGAAGGGGAAGAATTCGGCCGAGCACTTAATGGAAAGTATTTGAAGCAGTATTATCCTAGCATTTGGATTAACTCATAGTGTTCGGCCTAAAAGAGACTATAGCCGATGTCGATGCACATCGCTTTGAGACGGCCGATACCGAGAGTATCGCCCTTAGCCCAAAAAATATATGAAAGTAAAACAGAGGGAGTCACCGATAAATTAGCCGATGTTTGAACATCGCCTTCGCATGGCCGATATGATTGTATATCGCCCTTAGTGCAAAAAAAATGTTTACAACCAAAACTTTGTTCAAAGTCCTATTACACCTAAGCATAGTCAACGGCCTCGCCGCGGGACAGAAGTCTTGGACAACGAGATAGTGCGCGGGCCGGCGTGGAGTCGAGTTTGGCCATGACCAATAGGTCATCCTCGATGGGGCCGATATCAGCTTGCGCCGCGGCGACCATCTTCTCGGCCGTTTGAATGGCTTCGTCCGTCGTCTTCTCGCCGAGCCGCCACATCGGCCGACAACCGTGCAATAGTAGCTTCCAAGGCCGCCGCCGCCTCCTCCTTGAGAGCCGCCGATGCTCTCAAATCGGCAATCTCCTGGTTGATTGCTTGCAGCTCATCCCGCCGATTTGAGAGTTGCTCTTGCATCTCCCGGGTCTTCCGGACCTCCTCCTCGCAGCGCTTGATGGAGTTATCGGCGAGTAACGCAGCTTGCTCGCTGCTCCGCATGGCGAGCCAAACGCCGCCGGGCACGAGTGAAGTCCATTTGCCAGCACTCCATGTATGCCACGCGGTGCGCAGCATCGCGCACATCCTCCGGGAGTTCAGTCCGGACCTCCAAGTACCGGGCCCTTATGGGTTGTGCGTCGGCCACCAAGCAGCCGATCGAAGAGGCCTCAAGCCTGCGCGCGATTTCGGCCATGGTGGTAAGACTAGAAGCAGATACCAAAATCGGCGCGGGACGAGGGAAGCCGAGCGCCTGGAATACCAAGGAAAATAAGGTGAAGTTAATAATCAGAAGCAAATCAAGAAAATAAAAAGGAGATAGTAAAAACAAACCTCGCGAAGCGCCGATGCGAAGCGGCCGGACGTCTATCGGCCGGGCCATTGAACCTACAGGTTCGTATGTTTCAATCAGCTCTCGGCCGGCCGATCCCCCTTCACCAGCAAAGCATCCTCGGAGGCAGCATCGTGCACATGGCCAGCTTGTTCAACTTCGGCGGGCTCATCGGCGGGCTCATCGGCAGCAAGTGCCTGCAGGAGAAGCCGCGGGCGGCTCCCGGCCGACCGATTCTTCGTTAGCAGCGGTGCCTTTGGGAGAAGCCGCAGTGACACGCGGCCGCCTTGTTCGGTTTCAGCGGCGACCTCGAAGACGCAGGCCGATCCAAGCGAGTTGAGCTCTCCGCAAGATTTGGATCGGCCCGGCTTGGTACAACCGCCGGTTCCGAGCTACGGGGCTCGGCCTTTCGGTGCTCGGCGTCCCGGCCCGGGGGAGTTGATAGGCGGATCGGCCTATCGTGCGTCGGTGTCCGGCACGAGGAGGAAGAACCGCCGATTCCCGCAAAGAACTCATAGTTAGACTATGTAAAGTAAAGAGGGAATCGGCGATCATGCAATAATAACCCGACGCGGCGGAGATGGTTCGCCGAAGTAGTCCGGGTCTGACGGGCGCGCAGTCGCTTTAACAGCCGCGCGGTGGCGCTTCGGGGCTTGGGTCGCCTTGCGGCCGGCACATTAGCCTTCCTCTTCTCGATGGCGGCCGTTTTAGTCTTGGCCTTGCGGGCAGCCGGTGCCCTCGACTCATCGCCGCAAAAGCTTGGGCGGGAGTGCGATCGGTGAAGCCGATATTTGGAACAATTGGGCTCGGCATCAAGTATGCAATTGGCCGGCCACCGATACTCGGGTCGGCGGCTCCTCCGTGTCCGATCGAAAAGGAATATACAAGGGTGAGCATTTGGAGCGGCCGATTTCGTCAACAAAATCGGCCTTATAAAAATAAATCGGCTACACGTACCTCGGCGAAAGCTTCCGTCAGACTAAACCGGAGAAGAAGGAGGCAGTGTTCCGGCCGCGGAGGTGCCGGCTCCATTCGCCCCACCAACGGTCGAAAAGGCGGGTACTCCGAGGCACCGGGAAAATCCGGTTAAGTCGCCGGTGATGACATCGGCGGTGCGGCCGACGAGCCAATTCCACCGGATGGCGTTGTCGACGACAGTATCGCGCCTTTATTTGCCCCACATAGAAGAGACTCGGGGGCAATCGGCCGAAACCGAGTTGGCGGGCCGCCACCGACGGGTGGTAGAACTCATAGGAGCAGTAAAGCCTTGCTCCCGGCAATGAGTCCCGTCGGCAGCAGACAGGGCGGAGGCAGGTGGTAAAGATCTTGACCGCTTCCGCGTCGGCCGTCGGGAAGGTGGGGTCGATCAGAAAGGAGTGTCATACCCCTTCTCGAAGAAATCAATGTACGGGTACCAATCCGTACTTTCGTTGTTGAGGCCCTTGTAGAGGGCGGCGAACCAATATGCCAAGGTGTCATCCGACATGGCCGCCCCGGTGCCATGGACAACGCTTCCCCGAAAGAGATACATCGGCCGGATCGGGCGTGGCCGATTCGGCATGATTGCCGGGGAAGGTGAGGACACCGAGGTCCGGATCGATGGCCTTGGTGGTATGAAGGGACAACCACATTTGGATGAACCACCAAGGGCCTCCCAGTGTTCTTGACCGATCGGCCGGAGCGCAACTCCACCGAGACCTCGGTGAAGGAGGAGGTAGGCCGATCCCGTAAGATACTTGCCCATAGGAAGGGCATAGCCGTCGGCCAAGACATCGGCCATCGGCAGAAGTTGTTTGTGGGGCTTACGCCGACCCCACGTAAGAAAAAGTGGTCAAGCCACATGTTGAGGAAAGCAACGTGCTCGCGGCGATCGACCGAGCCGTGCCCTTTGTTGTAGGTCTCGGATATAGACCTTCCAACCCCCGGTGTCCTTGGGATTGATCCGGTGGGTGGACTTGATGCGGATGGCGTCCGGGGTGGCCTCCGCCGTGATATTCAAATCGGCCAACATGACCGTGTCCAGGAGGGTCATGGTAGCCGGCCGTGCCCGAACATGAAGCAGCTCAGTGGCATCCGACTGCAGATAAGAAGCGGCCGCTAGCAATGGTTCGTTCTTGTGGTGATCGGCTAGAGAGAGTTTGATGGCATGGGCGATGCCGATATTGGCCCAACCTTGCCGATGGGCGGCCGATACCCGGTTATACCAATCCCGCCACCCTCGCGACAGAGTCGGCCATGACCTAAAGCTACCGGACCACTCGGCCGATAATGGAGATTGTTGCCGAAACGGGACCCGGTTCGTTTCGGCACGTATGAGATCCGTGGGGTCCGGATCGCCCATGGGGCCCAAGAAGAAATGGGTCGGGATGTTGGAAGGGATGACGATTTGGTTCCGGATCTCCTAAAAACAAGGAATAGGGCTAAAATGAGAAACAAGACGGAAAGAAGATAGATTGTGAAAATGAACAAGAACAAGAACACAAAGAAAATTGCAAAAGTAGAGAAGAGGGATGCCCGAATGTACATTACCTCCGAACGGCGTTGGTGGTGGCGACGACTCGGCTCGGCGGCGGCGGCAGCAGCAGCAGCAACAGTGGGATTCATGGTCACCGGGAGAAAAACGACGGCGGCGCGGTGGGAAGTTGAAAAGGCTCGAAAAGGGCAAAGGTCGCTAGAGCAGGGGAAGATGAAAGCCAAAGGAGAGGAAACAGATGGGAAATGACCAGGGGTAACCCCGGCTTTTATGAAGAGGTGACGGGCAGTAAAACCGGCGCAAGAAAAGAGGATAAATCGGTCCGACGCATGCGTTGCATACCCCGGACCGGGGGACATGTGTTGACGCCGGTTTTTGACCAAGGGACCCATTGTCGGCGACTATAGGTAAAAAGGGGCCGGTGGGCGTAAGGCCGACGGCCGCTTGGGCGAGTAAAAGGCGCGTCTCTCCCGGAATCGTGCGCGGACGCCAACAGTAAGAGCACAACATTGATGGGCCCGGCCCACGTTATAAAATTAGAAATAATAGTTAGTTTTGGAAAAAGGATTCTAGTCGGTTAGGAAATCGGCCCGAGGAGGGTCCGAATAGGATTCTTTTTGCCGAGTATAAATACATACTCGGATGTAACATGTAAACTCGATTCACATCCAATACAACTTTCGGCGCATCGCCAAACCCTAATTTTCTCGTCAAGTCTTTACCGTTTTGCGCGGGATCTTCGGGGCTCCTGGCCGACGACACGTTGGCTTGACAAGGTAATTATGTTGTCTAATTCTCGGCGCATTGTTCGTAATTAGATGGCTTAATTGCTAGTTATCCGGCGACCGGATCTGTTTTCGATCGGCGTAGTGAGTATCGGCCGGGATGAGTCAAGTTGACCTCGGTCCGGGCTCGTGGTGGAGGTAGTTTGACTTGTCCCGCCTCCCCGTTCCAGCCTTTGCTCACGGCGCCGATTGGCTCGGATCTGGTCGTTCGAGTCACAGTAGCCGCTATGAGAATTCTTTTACATCTTGGCCGATTCGATCGTGCAGATTCAGCTTGACGTGTCCCGTGTTTGCCTTTGCGATAGTTGACTTGTCCTAGGCGCATGCAGCCGATTGGCTAGGGTGTAGACTTACTTTCATAGTTAAGACGTTTATGATTGTGCTTGTCCTAAATCGGCCGAGCGTGCGCGGCCGTTAGATCTCGGTCCAGCCGCGTGCCATCGCTTGACTTGTCCCGTTGGAGCGATCGGTCGATTTGGGATCCGTGTGGTTGTATCTGTCTTACTCGTTCTTTCGGAGTGTTTAGCCGATTGCTTATCACGTTCATTAGCTGTTTTATGTTCAATTAGTACCAAATCTGTTAAAGCTGCTTTTGAACCCGAGTTATTAGTATGATTTTATTGATCATCATTATACACTTAGATAGATCTAAGTAATTCACTACTATAATCAATGGCAGAATCGGCCGGATGCCCGATCGGCCGATTTATCGATCTAATTGATAATTAAACCATCTTCTTGCTATCAAATTAATCACATCCCATTAATAATCACCTTGTTTACATTTTATTCGATAATGCGTCCCTGCAAAGTCTTAATGATGTGATCGTTTACCGACGGAATCGGCTGCTAGATACCGATCGCATGTTATAGCGTCGGCCGATTTCAGTATCGTTTGTATCGCAGTTCGTTTGCCTGGCATTTAATACATAAATGGATGGGCCGTGCTGCTTCCAGTCGATGGCCGATTTTGTCTATCTTACGCCGAATCGGCCACGGCCGTACATCGGTCTATCCGGGCCGATGACCTGGAATTTTACACTCTTTTATTGTCTTTGTTGGTTTGCAGGAAAACCATCCGGCACGCACCAGCGCACACGAACATCGGCGAGCCGAGCCGGTCCGTTGGGAGCACAGGGCCCTGCGTCAGCCGGGGTTTCGGTGGACTCTCCGGACGACGGTGTGTCGGCGACTTTTGACGTCAACAATCGTAGGAGCGCTTTGAATATTATTTGTAAATGATGTATGGAGTGTTTGTACTGAGATGCTTAAGCTATTTCTGTTGATCGATGATTGAGATACTTTTGCATTCCAGTACCTAGTACCAAGTAGTAAAGCTTTGCCCTGAATTGCCTTGTTAATCTTGTGTCCTGAATTGTTCATTTATTTTGTGAATTATGTCAAATATGTTGCACCTATTCATGCTAGGCTTGCTGATTTGAGTGCTCTATGGTTGAATAAGTACCAATGCTGTTATAAAAGCACCTATAAAAGCCTTTGTGCTCTATGGTTTAATATATAAAAGCACCTATTCTTTCTCCTCTCTTTCTCTCTTTTCTCCTCTCCTTCATGGCTAGACCATTTTTTTAAATAATAAATATTTCCTCCCATCTTTTCTCTTTTTTCGCCTCTCTTTAATCTCTTCCCCTCTTTCCTCTTTTTTCTCCTCTAATTCATGGTCTAGCCATGCTCGATGATGAAAGCGGGCAAAGTGAGATTAGTGTGGCAGCATGGACCGCATCCTCGGATGTTAGAAACATGTTGACATATGAGTCAATGACATTAATGATAGCGTTGGATGGCCGTTCATTCGGCAACCCGCACCGAGAGCAAAAAAATCCTAACTTTTTGGCAGATGATGATTGTTGATAGAAGAGGAGGTAGCTGGGGGATCAACATAGAATGTAGGGTGTCTTTCGTTAGGAAGGTTGGTCAAACAATGCAAGACATAACACAACTCGTACGACCTTAGGTAGACATGGTCGGATGTTTGGGTATTCTCCGGATTATCTTTGTGATATGAATGGCACATTATATTTGATTTTCCGGGGATACCCAAGTATCCTGACCTATTTACCTCCAGGTCGTATAAATTGTGGTATGCATTGCATAGTGTGCACCTGCCTTTCTTATGAAAGTGTTCTACATTGTATGTTCGTCCTCCTCGGATGCATCCTCTTCTTTCCCTGTTCCGATGCCACGGAATATACTCCTTTTCTTGGAATAATATATTTTCTACTAAGTTTTCAAAAAATTCTAACTTTTTGACAGATGATGATGACTCATGATAAGCATCTCGTATATTTAGGAGAACGGGAAGATGGGGTGGAAGAATGTAGAATATAGGGTGTCTTTCATTAGGAAGGTTGGTACAATAAAATGCAAGACATACCGCAACTCGTACGACCTTAGGTAGACATGGTCGGATGCTTGGGTGTTCTCCGGATCCTCTTTGTGATGTGTATGGCACATTATATTTGATTTTCCGGAGGATACCCAAGTATCCTGACCTATTTACCTCGAGGTCGTATAAATTGTGGTATGCATTACATAGTGTGCACCTGCCTTTCTTATGAAAGTGTTCTACATTGGATGTCCTTCTATCTCGTCTTCCTCTTCTTCTATTTTATTCTGATGCTATCCATGTTCTGATGCCAATGCTAAATAATCCTTTTCTCGTCATCTGTTCTATATTTTAACTCTTTCCTCTAATTATTTGCTACTAAATCTTTTCATTGTTACGCTAAAGGTATCAAATCCTATAATGGCGGACAAGATACCATTACAAGATAATCCGGAAGACAGCCCCCGATCCAAGTATACACAAGAGGATGTTGTGAATATGAACCATGAAAGCTCCTCATCAAGTGGAGAATGGGAAGAACCGAGAGGATCCTCACCCTCCCCCCAGCGTCGTGAACCTAGGGGTATTAATGAGGACCCAGATTACGTGCCCTCGGAAGAGGTATCACGTCAAATGTGATTCTTTCTTTAAATATTTCATGTTTCCCATATTAGCATATTACTGAGCTTCAATGATTCTTTATATGGTAGGTTCCTCGACGAAGTGTTCGTCGTGCCTTGGCCGCACAAGCGACACATTCCATGGCTTGCGAAGACACACCTCATGAGGAGCAAACGGAAAACATAGCGGCCCATGAGTCCCCCAAAAGCGCAAGCGCGGGGTAAACGGTCCGCGAACAAGACCGAGGGCACATATGAGGTGACAACACTGGAACCCGCCGACCGGGAGCCTGTTGAACCAATGGGTGTCCATGCAAAATGGCGGAACCGTTATGGTGTTGTTGTCGGGGAGAAATACAAAATAACCTGGACCGAATGGAAGGTGGTTCCTCAAGAACGCAAATAGGAAATGTGGAATGCCGTTAGATCACACACCCTCTTCCCACCAGCGGACCTCGAGAAACCAAGAAGGCAACGCTGACCGCAATGTCACATATCTTTCGAGAATGGAGGTCCCGACTAAACTGCCATTATGTGAAACGTGGCATAACACCCTACGATTATGGTCAAATAAGTCCACATGATCGGGAACTATTTGTTCAGCAGAAGACAGCTGGACCTGTCAAGGACCTTAGTGCAAAGATGTTAGAGCTGAACAGGAAAAATAAGTACAAGCCACACTTGGGCCCCGGCGGCTACAAGAAAAAGATTCCGGAGTGGAAGGCGATGGAAGAAAAGCTCCGTACGGAAGGGAAGCCTGATCCACTAGAGGGCCTCGAGCCGCGTGCCAAAAATTGGGTCCATGCGCACTTTATGATGGATGAAAATGGGGAGATTATTCCGATGGACGCGGAATCGGCGTAAGTTATCCAGCAATTGACGGGTGACATCAAGTCGCAGACGCAGTCCGGTGTTATTCAATCCGAATATCACAGAGACCAACTCTCTCTTGCTGTGGGGACCAAAGAGCATGGCGGGCGGGTGCGAGCAGTGTCCTCCAAGGCAACTTGGAAAGAGGGTTTCTCCTCTATCTCTTTCGCCTCGTTGTACAAAAAACATAAATTTCACACGAAAGATAAGGAGGAGAGGGACAAGGAAGAGTGGAGGAGACAGATGGAGATGTACCAAGCCGACATGCGAAGTGGAAGTATCCCAAATACAACTCATATAGTCCCAACCACTTCGCCTAGCTTTACCTCCCCGTTAGAAGGGGAAGTGATAATGCAAGAATGTCCTTGTGAGCTGCATGTGCCGTTTGGTTACAAGGGAAAGACCATGAAGGTTGCAACCGATAGAGCACTTCCAGGACGAACAATCCACAACATGGATATTCCACCCGGTACGTCCGTGTGACCGTCGAGGAGGTCAACCAAGGATGTGAGGAGCACGAGATTGAGTGCCCCATACCCGACGCGGGGATGATAACTCTACATGATGCTATTGGTTCGTTCATCATGTGGAAACGGCGTGAGGTTGTGCTCTCGGAACCACGAGTTTCCCCTCCCCCTTGTCCGGACACGGATCGGTTCATGAGAGTCAACAATTCACGGGGGATGAAGCTGGAGCAGGAGAACCGTCTCCTTTGTCGGGTGCTGCTTCGGTCGCTAAGGAACAAGATGACAAAGGACAGGAAGCGGTTATGAGTCCTATACTCGCAGACAGCTCGCAGCAAGAAACCGCCACGAGTACACGGCTATCGAGGAGCCTCGGCAACAAATAGTCCCCCTTGTCGAGCCCGAAGGGCAATGTATCCCCTCCGTCGAGCCGGAAGGTGAAACCCTAGCCTTGAAGAGCCTCGGTTTATCGAGCCTCTTCGGAAGGAGTTTACTCCGTCTAATCCCTAGGATGATTACGCCTGCGGGGGTGGATCCGTCAAAGCCGCAACCTGAACATGTCACGAAATATTTGGAGCGAATGAGGAAGGGACCCGTGCAACCAATCGTGGAACCTCGTGAATTGGTACATTACGATGATGACATATTTGAGGGTCGTGACGAGAATGTGGACTTCCCAAATTTCATCTTTGGCAAACCCCTCGTATCTAAAAACATGTTGTCAAACCTATCGTGGGAGATGCGAAAGATGCATGACCGGTACGTAGCGACAGCGAAAGAAGGAATCGATGTGATCACCTGTAAGCTTCCGAGGGCCGTGTTCAACGATACCGGTGACTCGACCCTTGGACTATATTTCAATGATATCCACACTATGTTTCACCTCGGCGAGATGGACACGACCTTGGTAACCTTGTGGTGCATGTAAGTGCCTCCATCCATCTTTTTCTTGTTTCCTACTTTTTGCAGTACATGTTACACACTGCCTTTTGCTTTTAATGTAGCTTGAATTCAACATTTCAAAAGAAGAGATACGACAGACCCGATTGGAAGGTTGGGTATCTCGAATCCGAGCTTGATCAATCAAAGTGCGATCAACCCCGGATAAATGAGAAAGACAAGATATATAAGGACAAGACACCACAAGAGTTACAAGAACCGAAGGACACCATGAGAACAAAAGCTAGGGGTCGAGCTGCAGGTTATATTTATAGGTGCTTCGGGGAATGGCAGGATTGTCACGCCATTTACGCGTCTTACCACTTCGAGTAGGTTCGACCACTACCTTCCTCTCGTCGATCGTAAAGATAGATGACATACTAACTAAAAAGATCTTTTGTTGCAGTGGTCATTGGATTTGTTTCCTGATCATGCCAAAAATTGGATATCTATTAGTCTTGGATAGCCTTGACTACGACTCCAATCGCTACGTAGATATCGTGAGCGTTATAAATTGGTAAGTATAGACGTACAATTAAATAACGATAATTTCATGCAATAATACCCTTTTCTCAATACTGTGGTGCATATTTGAACTACGTAAAGAACCCAAAGGTGGCGCGTTATAGAATTCGGAAACAAATATACTTTCGTCACAAATTTCCGGTAAGACACGCGTCACATCTAATTTTTTATCCTGCTATCATGGAAATAGAGTGATGTTTTTTACTTCACTCTATTTAACGAGTGCATTAAGCAACTAAAAGGTAGTGTGCACTCGTGGATACTACGCATGTGTGTATTGATATAACACGGTGGTGTTCGGACCCGTTACGGTGGGTGCGGGTTGGTCGAGAGTTGGTTGGGTGGCTGGATTGGCTGACAGCCTGGCTCGGTGTAGAATAAGCTATTCTACACCCGGGTGTAGAATATATATATAAAATAGATTATATTTCCTACCACGTATTGGCTTCATCCCGAGTCGATACAGCCCTTCCAGCATGCTTTGAAACTCGGATCGATAATAAAACTTCTGATAATGGATCTTTTTTCTCAAGGCTTTCATCTCCCTTAAACATCGACCGATGGTAATAACTTGCTCTGCTCCTCTTCCGAGATAACAATCTACCGTCTCTTGACCATCTTCTTGCAAGCATCCAACACTATAGCAAAAACTCGCTATAGCCACGCCACCCAAAATGAAGTAGCCACGGCAAAGAAAATAAACCGTGGCTACGGTAGGCTGGCGGGGCTACCTGCCATTGGACCGTGGTTGTAGAAGCCACTATAGCCACGATTGGCTTTGTGAACCGTGGCTATAGTGGCCTCCACCAATAGCCACGGTCCACGTCACCAACCGTGGCTATAGTTTCTTCTATAGCCATAGTTGAAGAAGTGAACCGTGGCTATTGTTTTGCACAGTATAAAGGCCGCGTTCGGATAGAACAGGAGCTCGGTCCAAGTGTGGCGGCTCGAAAATTGAGGGAAAAAATGAAAATCGAGGGGGAAGGTTTTGATCTCGTTTTTTTTGTAGAAATTTGTTCTCCGTGGTAAGGGAAACTCATCCCATGTATTATTTGTTGCTATAGTGTTGTAATCATGGAGAATTTTGGATTACCATTTGACCTAGGTTTTGATTTCGATTTGTCAAATTCCTCCATGTTTGTAGGTTTGTTGTTGGTTTGAGTTGTGTATAATAAGCTCATATATCATGTGCTTGTGTTTCATACAAAAAAATCATGTCTTACAAGCCTTTTTCATGTCAATCAATTTAAGATCTACTTTATGGTCTCTTGAGAGAGACCCCTAGAGCACGATTTAATTATTAAAAAATTCAAGTCATTTAATAATAATATGTATAGTGGGTTTTTATATATGATAGCACGTTGTCTTATGCAATATATTAGTTCTCTTATATTTTCTAATATAGTATTCATAATGGTAAATAGATTATTTAGTAATTATTTAATAATTATTAATTCTAGCACATTATGTTATGCAATATATTAGTTTCCTTATATTTTCTATAAATACTTAATATTCATACTGGTAATTATTTGATTTAGTAATTATTTTATTATAATTAATATTCGCGTAATGCTTGTTTAGATGGACAAAACATGGATGTACGAAGAGTCAAGATTAAGTGCATATTTCCGAGGTCAAGTCGATGTATTTCTCAAGAGGGTCTGTCGAGCATGCTAAGCGTCTAGGAAGACAAGAAATATGTTGTCCATGCGTGGACTGCAAGAATAAAAAATTGTGGATCGATACACTTGTAATCAAATCTCACTTAGTGAGGAGGGGTTTCCTGGAGAATTATACGAGGTGGACAAAGCATGGAGAAGACGAGCCGGTCGAAGTTGAGTTGCAGCCGATTGAAGTTGAAGAAGAACAATTTGTCCGATTCATGTACCAACTTTTATGTATTTATTGACAGCGAACAAAAAATCTAGAAAAGGCATTGATAACGGACAAAAAGATATTGAATGAAATCTCCAAGAAAGGATTCTCGACGGTGCAAAAGCATCTAAGTACAAACGACATGTACTACATTGTCGCTAGGATGTGCCGTTTCTTGCTTAGGGAGGTCATCAGTCCTCGTGATCGGTTCTTTGACGAGCAAAGTGAAGTGACGAAGGAGCATCGGACACTTTTCATGTGGTGCGGCTCGAAACGACCGTACGAGCCCGATGTTGTTGAAGATTCGTATAGGATAGACTTAGTTTGAAAAAACATTGTCATGTTCACATTATTAAACCTTTGATGGATTTTGTAAATATTTATAAATATTAATGTGATGTAATACTTTAATATTAATGTCATGTAATTATGGTTAATGTTATGTAATTGTAATTTATTATTTCTAATGCGTATTTATTATTTTTATTATTAAAAAAGTAAATAGCCACGGTTCACTTTGACAACCGTGGCTATAGTGGCGTCCACTATAGCCACGGTTGGGTTAGCGAACCGTGGCGTCCACTATAGCCACGGTTGGGTTAGCGAACCGTGGCTATAGTGTGCCTACTATAGCCACGGTTGACATGAACCGTGGCTATAGTAGGCCACTATAGCCACGGTTCGCTATGTCAACCGTGGCTATAGTACGCCACTATAGCCACGGTTGACATGGTAAACCGTGGCTATAGTGGTGTACTATAGCCACGGATGTTCTGTTTTCCGAGGCTACAGATGGTTTTCTGTAGTCTCGGAAACATAGCCACGGTTGGAGCTGACCGTGGCTGTAGAGCCCTCCCAACCGTGGCTATAGTGAGTTTTTGCTATAGTGCAATCAATTCCTGTAAATCAACTAGCAAATCTTTTCTTCGTGTATCGGCCAATCAAGTGCAACTTCTCTTAGAAAAATAAATGTCTTGCCCAGATTGGTACTCCACCAACGCCTCCACAATCAGTTCATGCCACTAGCCGACGGTTGTCCTTTAATCTCTTCTCTTTTATGCTAGTTTGATGCTGTTAAGGTCTAACTGATGAAGGGGCCCCAGTGGATCCGTTGTTGCGCTCTATCGTTTGAACTGACCGGCTTTTATCTCCTGATTGTTGAAATATTAACTCGATGACGATCGCAAATCTTCCAAGAATCCAGTTATCATTTCCATGTACCACACATGAGAGTAGCATATTGTGCCATCTTGAACGCTATAGTATACTGCCAAAATAATTCCAGTCTTTCGCCAGTACTTTTGATCATTAGCTCAATAACCGCATAGGTTGTTACGAGATATGATGCTTTAATACCAGCCGATGAGAATATTGTAAGGTATATGCAAATAAGCATATTCCAAATTCCAGGTTGACGTTGCCTTCAACAACGACTTATTTATTAAATGGCTGATCCAAGCACATTGAGAATATATCATGGTTGTATCCCACTACACTACCGAAAACAGGAATTTGCCATGTGCCGGCGTGTTTGCCCTGTGCTATCCATCGGACACACACAGCAAACAGGCGATTTGCCGCATGTCAAGGGGCACGGTGCACGGCAAACAGCCCTTCGCTGTTGGATTCTTTTCCATGCAGATCTTGCATCGGTCTTATTATCAATCCGGCCTGATGCAAACGTGCTGCATTGCTTGCATTTATTTATGCATTCTTCAAAAAATGTAGACTTGCCGGATACTTGTTGATGAAAACTTCCCAAACTTGATACCGTATTCAACCGATCTATGCAGCAAGCGTTGTTTACAATTGCATCGGCCAAACCATGTGTCACTTCGTTTTGATAGTTCGCCTTGTACTTAAGTCCGATGGTCCATGTGATGTTGTAGTCGCCAGCAACGTCGGCCTTCTGATTTTGTATTCATACCACCGTTGGCTCTATGAAAACCAAGCCAACACTACGTCCTCAGAACACGTCGGACTCCTTTACGTGTGCGTCACAACGGCCTCTGCATCTTTTTCTTTTGCAACCTCGGGCTAAATGCGATCAACTCATGATTGCTGCTGATCCAGTTTCACATGGCCCATCAATCGCAAGTGAAGCTGCCTGCATTATATTCGCTAAGCCGATGTTACTCTACATCGGCAGTATTTGAGCCGATATGGTTCTGCCATAGTTGATGCCGCCAATGATGTCTGAGAAATTGAATAAAGTGATAGGATCCGCTTCTTGCCCTACCAATATATGATTCTTTTCCTTTGAACGATGTCAATCTTCTTTTCTGAAATGTTCCCACATTTCCACTTTATGTAACTGATTATCTTGTAGATGCACCCGTTGGCTTTTCTTTCTGATGTTGCCATTTTTACAACTAAACCCATGTTTGGTCTCCAAGACCTTTGCATTATTAAATTAATTAAAAATGAAAAGGTTATTAAATTCATTTATTTTCCTGAAAATTCATTAAAATATTATTAAATTAATTAAAGTTGCTGAAACATATCTGAGTACATCATAGGTACATCGCAATGGAATAATAAAGGTACATTATCCTTGAACGATTTTTCTTCGCAATCTGTGCGTAGATATGGCATTCCTTGATACGATAGTTTTGCTTCAACGACTTTAAATTTTTTCGGATCCACGAATAATGGAACTTCATCATACTGATTGTATGCATCTTGATCGTCAACCCCATCCACTCCAAGTATTCTTTGTTTACCGGGAATAACAATGTGTTTCTTCTCATCCTTTGGATCGAGTATATACAACACTTGTTCTGCTACCTTAGCAAGTATCCACGGGTCATCTTTATAACCTACATTCTTCAGATCGACGAGGGTTAACCCATATTCATCGACCTCCACCCCACTTGGGTGTTTGACCCATTTGCATTTGAAGATAGAAACTTGCAAATCTACTCCATAGTTCAGCTCCCAAATTTCCTCTATATACCCGTAATATGAGGTGTAATTGTTATCGTCATCAAGGGCTTCAACTCGAACTCCGCTGTTTTGACACTTACTTTTCGTGTCCTTCTTTGAAGTGTGAAAAGTGAAACCATTAATGTCGTACGCCTGATAAGTCACCACAGTCTTTGAAGGTCGGGCAGCTAAAATTCTCAACATTTTCTCATCCATCGAGTCCCCACGTGGAGGGTCTTGATTCTCGAACCATGATGTGAAAGCTTTCTTGTGCTCCTGTACTAACCATGCACCGCTTTTGCCCCGAACATTGTTTAGTTCAAGCTCCTCAATGTGTTTTGCGAAATACGGGGCAACGATACGTGATTGCTGCAGTACAGTAAAACGGGCTTTGTCAACTCGTTTATATTCGCGGTCGGTGAATGATTTTCGTCCTCGTATACCTTTTTCACTTAACCTTCCCTCATGACGAGACACGGGTACACCAATAGATCGACCGTCTTTAATGTAATCTGCACAACACTCAATAATCTCCTCGGTGGTGTAGCCCTCAATCATTGAATGGTGTAGCCCTCAATCATTGAACCCTCCGGATGACAACGAGTACGTACATAGCGTTTCATAACATACATGAACCTCTCGTAGGGGAACATATGATGCATGTAGACGGGGCCCAAAGTAGATATATGGTCAACAATATGAAGCATGAAGTGTTCCATAGTATCAAAATAGGATGGGGGAAGCACATCTCGAGCATGCACATTGTTTCCTTTATGTGGGTTCGTAGGTTATCCAACTCGTTTTTATTGATCACCTTCTTTCGGATCGCGTTCCGAAGTAGCACAAACGAGTTATAGTCAACTTTAACCATTCAGATTTCACAGCTCCGAT
This sequence comes from Chloris gayana, assembly GCA_031894775.1. Taxonomy (NCBI): domain Eukaryota; kingdom Viridiplantae; phylum Streptophyta; class Magnoliopsida; order Poales; family Poaceae; genus Chloris; species Chloris gayana. The sequence continues at coordinate 24,055 of JAUNZO010004733.1, forward strand.
GGTGATAGTCGAAACACCGAAAGTAGTGTGTAACAGTCGTGAGTGTTGTAACCACTTATCTTTAAGTCTTTCATGTCCACGAGATTTTGGACATTTGATGAGAAACCGGTCGGTGCTTTAATCCCATGTAGACACTTCAAGAACGCTATTTTCTCCTCACGCGTTAGGGTGTAGCAGGCTGGCGGGAGGTAGTACTTTCCGTTCGCTCTTTCTTGCGGATGGAGCTTTGGCCTAATATTCATCTCTGCAAGGTCTCTACGTACGTTCAGTCCATCCTTTGTCTTACCGGGTAGGTCAAGTATAAGGCCGGTAGTGCTGTCAAATACACCTTTCCCAATGTGCATTCAGTCAAATGCATGAGTCACTTCCAATTCTTCCCGAGTACACGAGATATCTATAGAATATAGAAAGCATCTTATACAGCGTTGCAGCTTTTGACTTTGCAACTCCCTTCACGGCTTTTTCAAATGTAGCTTTAATGTTTTTTTGTCTTATCAAAGACATCCCTAGAGGTCCAACATCGAGGTTCTTCGCCGGTCTCAATCGTACCATCAAATTATTTGGCCATCCGTCGATACGGGTGGCTCCGATGTAAGAATCGATGATTTCGAGTGTACACTGTCTTCTTGGATGATGGAAGATACACGTGTGATGTTTCATCAACACAAACAAAGCATGTCTCCTTTCCTTTCACTTGGCCCGAAAGCGCCCTTAACACTGGGGAATCGGTTACGGTCACGAAAATGATCGCTTTCAATGTGAAGTAGTCTCTTCGGTGCTCATCCCACATACGCACACCTTCCAACCATAGTTTCTGCATGTCTTCAAACAATGGTTCCAGGAAGACATCTATGTCGTTCCCGGGTTCTTTCGGTCCGGATATAAGAATGGACAATAATATGTGCTTCCTCTTGTGGTACAACCATCGCGGGAGGTTGAACATTGTTAGCAGCACAGGCCAAACGCTGTGAACGTTCCTCGTCATACCAAAAGGGTTCATTCCATCTGTACTCAATGCAAACCGTATATTTCTTGGCTCGTGCGAGAAGTCGTCACGGTGGTTACGATTGCAGTTTTTTCACCGGGTTCCATCCGATGGATGACTCAGCTTATTAGGGCCCCTCTTACGTGTATGCCATGTCATCGGTTCAGCATCTCTTGGGTTCGCAAATATCCGTCTTATGCGATCGACCACCGGTAGGCATCACATGACCAAGGCTGGAACCTTACTATCATCATCACTACCATTGACGATACTGCTTTTCTTCCTCTTCCTGTCATTCTTCCCCCTCTTATTAGTTGTGTCTATATCATACTCCTCATTCGTCTTGTAACGACTTCGTTTGCACCTTGGACATCTCACGAGGTCCTTGAACTTCTCCCCGGTATAATATACAATGATTTGGACATGCGTGGATTTTTTGCACACCCGGTGACATCGGAGATATCAGTCTCTTAGCATAGTACGTGTTTTTTGGTAACAAGTTTGGCTTCGGCGAGTGTATGCGAAAGAAGATCCAACAATTCGGTGAAACGGCATCCGACCACCCATGGATGGCCTTCGGTTTCATGAGTTCGAGAACTGTACGTAACATAATATTCTCTTTAGAACATCCATTAGACTCCTCAAACAATAAATCCTTCGATGCCTTCTCTATCGTTGCAAAGTTATCAAGCCCTCTTGTTGTCCCTGCATTGAGTAAAACGTGCGGCTAAACATGATATAACAATTCCTCAACATCAAAATGAGTACATTGTTCTTCTTCGACATAAAAACCAAAAGTCTCGTCAACTTGGACAAACTGTTCTTCTTCAACTTCAAGCGGCTGCAACTCAACTTCGACCGGCTCGTCTTCTCCATGCTTTGTCCATCTCGTATAATTCTCTAGGAAACCCCTCCTAACTAAGTGAGATTTGATTACAAGTGTATCTGTCCATAATTTTTTATTCTTGCAGTCCACGCATGGACAATATATTTCTTGTCTTCCTAGACGCTTAGCATGCTCGACGACCCTCTTGAGAAATACATCGACTTGACCTCGGAAATATGCACTTAATCTTGACTCTTCGTACATCCATGTTTTGTCCATCCAAACAAGCATTACGCAATTATAAATTATAATAAATTAATTACTAAATCAAATAATTACCAGTATGAATATTAAGTATTTATAGAAAATATAAGGAAACAACTATATTGCATAACATAATGTGCTAGAATTAATAATTATTAAATAATTACTAAATAATCTATTTACCATTATGAATATTATATATTTATAAAAATATAAGGGAACTAATATATTGCATAAGACAATGTGCTATCATATATAAAAACCCACTATACAAATTATTATTAATTGACTCAAATTTTTTTAATAATTAAACTGTGCTCTAGGGGTCTCTCTCAAGAGAGCATAAAGTAGATCTTAAATTGATTGACATGAAAAAGGCTTGTAAGACATGATTTTTTTGTATGCAACACAAGCACATGATATATGAGCTTATTATACACAACTCAAACCAACAACGAACCTACAAACATGGAGGAATTTGACAAATCGAAATCAAAACCTAGGTCAAATGGTAATCCAAAATTATCCATGATTATAACATTATAGCAACAAATAATACATGGGATGAGTTTCCCTTACCATGGAGAACAAATTTCTGCAAAAAAAAAAAGAGATCAAAACCTTCCCCCTCGGTTTTCATTTTTTTCTCAATTTTCGAGCCATCACACTTTGATCGAGCTTCGTTCGGTCCGAACGCGGCATTTTATACTGTGCAAAACAATAGCCACGGTCCACTTCTTCAACCGTGGCTATAGAAGAAACTATAGCCACGGTTGGTGACGTGGACCGTCGCTATTGGTGGAGGTCACTATAGCCACGGTTCACAAAGCTAACCGTGGCTATAGTGGCCTCTATAGCCGTGGTCCAAAGTCGAGTAGCCCGCACCCAACTATAGCCACGGTCGATTTTTCTTGCCTTGGCAATAGGGTTTTGGGCTGCATGGCTACGGTGAGTTACACTACCATACGGACGCATCGTAGCGGCGGGCCAAATGGGCTCGTAGCGGCGGCTAGGCCGGGTCGCCGCTACGCCTCTGCAGTTTGAAATGGAGGTTTGTAGCGGCGGCCCATCACCAACCGCCGTTACAAAAGGGTTTTGTAACGGCGGTTGGAATAGCCAACCGCCGTTAATAATAACCTTATTAACGGCGGTTGTAGATGCCAACCGCCGTTAATAAGGTTATTATTAATGGCGCACGGCAATATAGCCCGCCGTTAAGAAGGCCGTTCTAACGGCGGATTATATTACCAACCGCCGTTAATATTTGAATACCGCAAAAAAAAAATTAAATTACAAGTACACCAGAAATACATCAAATCTCAGAACATACACATATATTAATCACAATTCATTGACATCTCAAAACATTCACATGTATTCATCATCCAATGTTTACTTCTCAAAACAAATCAAGTCACTTGCATATATACAATATACATTGTCTTTACATGAGAAACTATCAAGTCTATCAAACTACTTTCCTAATCCACTCATCACTATCTTCACTACCATCGTTCACGAATGGTCGTGTCGAACCACACCACTCATAGAGAGAACGATGGTCTCTAGCGCTCTCATTGTCTTCGTCGAAGAACCTGCCAGCAGGAGAGATAACCTCTCCGAGCAAGAACCGACACATCCGCTCCACAATCATTAACATTTGGTCCGAAGTCGGATGTTTCGATCCTTGCGGGAACCCTTTGTTCTTAAAATCTTGTAATATCTGTTTGTCTGTTTTGGTTCTCTACCATTAGAATTTCTTTATTAACAAGATTGCAATTATAATTAAAATGAATCATTGAACCCTCTCGGATGAGAACGAGTTCGTACAAAGCGTTTCATTACATACATGAACCGCTCAAAGGGAAACATATGATGCATGTCGACGGGGCCCAACGCAGCAATTTGGTCAACGATATGAAGCATGAAGTGTTCCATGGTATCAAAATAGGAGGGAGGGAAGCACATCTCAAGCATGCACATTGTTTCATTCATATGGGTCCGTAGGTCATCCAACTCCGCTTTATCGATCACCTTCTTCGAGACTACGTTCCGAAGTAGCACAGGTGCGTTATAGTTAACTTCAACCACTCGGGTTTCACAGCTACGATGGCGATGGCTAAGAACACCGAAAGCATTGTGTGACAGTCGTGAGTGTTGTAGCCACTTATCTTTAGCTCTTCCATGTTCACGAGATTTTTCACGTTCGATGAGAATCCGGTGGGACACTTAATCCCGTGTAGAAACTTGCAAAATGCTATTTTCTCCTCACGCGTAAGGTTGTAGATTGCGGGAGGCAGATAGTATTTTCCATTCGCCATTTCCTGCGGATGGAGCTCGAGTCTAATGTCCAGTGCCACAAGATCTCTACGTGCACCGAGTCCATCCTTTGTCTTACCGGGTAGGTCAAGAATAAGTCCGCTAGTGCTGTCATATACGCCCTTCCCAATATGCATCCGATCGAATGCATGAGTCACTTCAAGTTCCGCCCGATAATTGAGGTATCCGAAGAAAATAGATTGCTTCTTAAAGGGCGTATGGGCTTTGCACTTTGGATCTCCCTTCACCGATTTGCCAAACACAACTTTGATGTTCTTTACCGTCTCGAACATGATACTAGGGGTCCAACGTCGAGGTTCTTCGCCTTCCTCAATAGTGCCATCAAACTGTCTATTCAACAAGCGATACCTGTGGTTTCGTGCTAGGAATCGACGGTTTCGCGTGTACACTATCTTGTGGGATGATGGAAGATACACATGGGATGTATCATCAACGCATACAAAACAACCATACTTTCCTTTGACCTGTCCCGATAGCGCCCTTAGTGCTGGGGAATCACTTATCGTCACAAAAATGATGGCTTTGAGCAAGAAGGGCGCTCTACGGTGCTCATCCCATATACTAACCCCTTCTAACCACAGTTTCGCATGTCTTCCAATAATGGTTCCAAGAACACATCTATGTCGTTACCAGGTTCTTTCGGACCAGATATAAGGATTGTCAATAGTAGGTACTTTCTCTTGTGACACAACCATGGTGGAAGGTTGTATATTGACGAGTATAATCGGCCAAGTGCTGTGCGGGTTCCTCAATTGACCATGAGGATTCATCCCGTCCGTACTCGGAACAAACCGTATGTTCCTTGTCTCTTCGAGAGAATTCTGGATGGTTAGAATCAAACTTTTTCCACTCGGGTCCCATCAGCTGGATGACTAAGTTTCTTTGAGTCCCTTGGGCGCGAATGCCACGTCATCGGTTCAGCATCCTTAGGGTTGGCAAACAAGCGTCTTATCGATCGACAACGGGTAGGTACCACATGACCAAGGCAGGAATCTTCGTTTGTTCGCTGTCATCGACGGTGATGCTTTTCTTCCTCTTTCTCACATTCCTGTTGCTCTTCTTTTCACTAACAATCGATGTGTCCGCATCATAGTCGTCCTTGCACTTGTACCGACTACGCTTGCATCTTGGGCATCTCACGGCGTCCTTGTATTCCCCCAATACAATATGCAATGATTTGGCACGCGTGAATCTTTGCACGCCCAACGAAAGCGGGGTTATGAGCTTCTTAGCAAAATAGGTGCTTTTTAGCAACAAGTTAGGCTTCGGTAGAATGTCCGAAAGGAGTTCCAACAAATCCGTAAAACTAGCATCCGACCAACCATGGATGGCCTTTAATTTCATCAGCTCAAGTACCGTACGTAGCACAGTACACCATTTTTCACATCCCTTAGATTCCTCGTATAGTGGATCCTTCGATGCTTTCTCCAGCGATGCAAAGTTGCTCAAACCTCTCGTTGTCCCTCCATTGAGTAAAACTTGCGGTTCAAAGTGTTGCAACATTTTCTCAACATCAAAATCACATGACTGTTCTGTTACTTCCTTGGCTCGAACAGGCTCCTAATCTTCAACATTGACATGGTCGTGAACATCAAGGACATCGTCATCATCACCATCAACAGATTGCTCAGGTATTGCCTCCACCGCGTCTTCACCATGCTTTGTCCACTGGGTGTAGTCCTTAACAAAACCTCTCGTTATTATGTGTGAATTGATTATAACCGTATCTTTCCACATTTTCTCATTTTTGCAATCACGATACGGACAATGTATTTCATCCCTTCCTTCTCGCTTAGCATGTTGTGCGGCCTTCGTGACAAATGCTTTGACTTGCCCTCGAAAATAACTTCCCGTTCTTGACGCCTCATACATCCAAGATTTATCCATACCTCAAGCACTACACATCAAAAATAATAATCACTTCAACAAACATGGAACAATATATCTCGTAGGATCAAGTTTTGTGAGCTACAAATAAAGTGACCAACTAGATACGTAAATTATTTTAACGAAAAAAATAAATTTCCTCCTTTACCTAACCTAACTCTCCATGCATCCATCATGAGAAACCTAGATATATAATTTTCCTCCATGAAGAAGCCTAGAGATACAACTTTTCTCCATTTAAAAGACTCAAGATACATATAGATGCACAAAAACCAACCATTGCTCTACAAATCTAGAGATTTGTGACAAATAGGCATAAAATTTAAAGTAAATTACAAAGCCAAAATTCTACTAGATTCCAACATGATAGATAGAAATAGTACATGGGATAGATTCCCCTTACCCTAGGGAACAGATCTATCCAAGAAAAATGAACTCAAAACCTCCCCCCCCTTGTTTTTCGATTTTTGCCCGAATGTTCGGGCCGACAGTGATGAAGCTCACCGTACTGTCCGAACCCGACTATTTATACGCGAGAATTTGTACCGGCAGTTGGCATTGTCCACCGCCTCTAAAAATACTTTTGTAACGGCGGATGACGATGCCAACCGCCGATACAAATCCCTGCCCATTTTAGCGGCGGTTAGTAACTCCAACCGCCGCTATAAGAGCTCTATAGCTGCGGTTGGCAATTCCTGGTGGCCGGCCCAGCACCGTAGCGGCGGGCCGCTTTGGGCCACGCCTCTAGGCCGATTTCGGCCCGCCGCTACAGTGTTGTTTTGCTGTAGTGTTATTGTTATAGTGGTGGGGGAGGAGCCCCGGCGATGGGGAGCGCATGGGGGAGGTGTGGGAGAAGGGGCGACGCGTGGGGGAGGTGGGGGAGAAGGGGTGTTTTCTAGTAGTGCAATTAAGGATTTTTAATTGATCACGCATTATTGTTTTAAGATTGGATGGCTCCGTTTTTTCTATTGATGCCTTTACCTGTGGTACAATGCATGGAAAACTGAGGGTGTCATCTATTTTAAGAAATTTTGAGGGGGTCAGGACATCATGTAAATCGGGATGGAGGTACTACTTATCTACGTGTTATCCTTTTGTATGGTCCATTAATACTTGTGTTATATTTTCAATTGCTATTTCGGAGGTAAAAAGGATGTAGACACAGTAGAAGGAGTCATATGCCTTTCTACAATATATTTTATATGGTGAGTGAAAAGGGAATATCTGCGGATTTTTTTAAAACAAAGAAAAAATTCGTACATACTTACTGTCTGAAAACAAAATCTTAATATTCATTTGAAAGGTTACAACCCAACGCATATTATTTCAAAGATCCGTGTGACAACAAAAAAGTAATTGTTGGTATGCTCTTACAGTATTGGTCTGGCATTTTTTTATCATTGATCTCAAGCAAGCAAAATAAAAATCTAGATCCGGTGTCGAAGGTTTTTAGATTTTTTTGGGCGTCTGGGAAATGGTTATCTCCAAACAGCGGTGCCCCTATTTTTCATAGAGAGGCTGGTTCGAAAAACCAAGTCTGCAAGAGACAAGTGGATACACTAAAAGAAAAAATGATCCAAGAAATTAAATCATGTAAGATATGTTTATTTGTAAAGTTGGGATGATCTAACAGCTATGTTCAAGAAGGGAGAATACCATAAATAACGTAAATGAAATAACATGCACAAATAATGTGAATTCCAGAATACCACAAATAAAATTGGGTATTGTTGAAAATGAATGAGTTCAGGAATAAGTTTCAAGTCAATCTAGAATTGCATAGTATTGTTGATTCTAAAATGATGTTAGGATATTTATTGTCTTGCCTGCGCAATTGCGCGGGTCATATAACCTAGTTGTTTACAAAATGAGGTCTATTATAGATATCTACTTATATATAAAAGATGCAACTCCACTAAGAGTCCTTCAATGCTATTTCTCTAGCTCCACATCACGTCACATCATCTCCAACCCACTAAGAGTCATTCAATGTTATTTCTCTAGCTCCATGTTGCGCCACATCATCTCAAATAATTTTAACCATTAGATAAAGATTGAATGTTGAAACATTGAATGTTAGTAGTTAGGAGCTATCTTGAACTTTTCTAATATCTGTCACGTCATCTAGAAAGTTAGCACTCCCGATTATCACCTCCGACTCTCATCTATTCATCCATGCATCAATATCCACATGTTATTTCATGTTGTCCGGTCACCACAAATTAAGATAGAGAAACTACTGTCTCAATATACCTCCATTACTACCCCACCTTTTATTTCTATGTCTTTTTCGTTTCTACTTACTTCTTTTCTCAATGTTTATAAAGTGTTTTTTCTTCATGTTATATAATGTGCCACGGCAACGCGCGGGTATCATCTAGTTTATTAAGTAGTTGCAGCTGGTAATCTTGCTGTAGGGGTGGAAAAACACATGAACGCTTTAGGTTGGCCACAATTGTAAGTTTCATTTTCGCATTTTAGTTGTGTCAGATGAGCAATTTGATGATTGAAATAGCCAGCACAAAAGGCATTCTTTTGTTCTTTTATATTTCATACGTAATACATAATAGAAACAAGATATAGTGAAAAGCAACTCATAAATAGTTGTCTTGATGAAACTCCTTTCATCTCTCCTCTTATTGGCCTGCCATGTTCATTTTTTTCAATTGTACGTTCATTTTTTCAATTGTGATAATGAGCAATTAGATACATGCTTGATGGTTGAATAGCACACAAAAGACAAAGCTTTATTTATTATATTTTATAGGCAATACATATGCAAGATACATGATATAATGGAAACAACACGAGGAATCATTGGGATGGAACTTCCATCTCTCCTCTTATTGCTTTACCATATCATAAAAAATATGACATGGCATGTTCGATTAATGGGAACCCAATATCCGTAGAAAGTATGTCTAATGGATGGACAAGCGAGGTGTTGACGTTTAAAGAGGAGGACACGGGACTGCCTTGAAGGTTTCTTCCATAACCTTATACTTGTCCGCAGGTGCAGCAGCAATGACCTGATTAGCAGCATTCTTGAATTCAGTGGTACGTGTAACAACTTCGTCCATTTTCCCCATCTGCTCCGTCTTGAAGATACAAGCGGCAGCACCCATAACAAGGTTGAAAGCTGCATCCTTAGTTTGAGACTTCTTTTCTGGTGGGGCAGCGGCGAGTACACAATCAAGAGCCTCCTGGAGCTTCCTCTCCAACTCCTTGTCAATAATGGTGGCGCATTCCGTCGGAACTAATGCAGCTACCACCATGGTAGCAACAAGGATTATTCCGATGACCTTCGCCATTGCTATTTTGCCTACCAGAGGAATGATTTAGTGAGAATTGAGATATCACTACAGCACACTGATGAGATACTTCCATCGTCAAGGAGGAGGTCACTGCTTTATACAACATCGTGGAGGCATATGCCTAGATGTTGCATGGTGACATGATAACCTAAGGTCACGAGAGGTTTTCGGTTTCTGAAATGGTTGGTTGCATGGATACCTGCTACTGGATTAAGGAAACAGATCTTTTGTGGATGACAAAAAATGGTCGGTTGCATGCATCAACTAGAGGTTTGCGGGTGACCCAAATTGGTTGATTGCATGCATATGTGCGACTTTTTGCATGCATATGTGCGCAAGACCGCCCGCTATTGCAGGAAACCCAGCAGTAGCGGGCAGCATGACGTCAGCAGCCCGCTATTAGAGGGTTATCCAGCAATAGCGAACAAATGATGTCATGTAGCACGCTATTGTTGGGTTTCTTGCAATATCTGGCAGGTGATGTCACGATGCCCGATTTTGCTGTTTAAGTCAACAATATCGGGTAGGTGACATCATTGTGCCTGATTTTGCTGTGTTTTTGCAATATCGTGGACGTGATGTTACCTGTCCGATATTGTTGGCTTAAACAGCAATATCGTCGTATGACATAATCGTGCCCGATATTACTAGTATTTTCTGAACGGATATAAATATTGCCATTTATTTTATTACCTAGGTCACAAATTTAAATATATTTATAGAACTGGAAATACATTCACATTATATATACGCAAGACCATAGAAGCAATCATTAAATAATTATACATAAACAAAACATAGTTTTCATTCATATTCAAATATCCAAACATACACAAGTCATATGTTTCCAACACTATCACATACACAATTCATCTATCAAAACACAAAAGAAAACTACAACTTATATGGCCACTTCGGCTCTAGTGCCTTCAATCTCTTCTCCTCTGCCTTGGTATTTCGCATAATTGCATCTTGGACATCCTTTTGGCCGCAATAATGATACAAGTCTTTATGCATTGCAATATCACTTAGCGGATCAAAATATTTTCCTCTTTCACTACAAAATTTACGAAGCATGAAGCGGAGGAGCTTGGCTGCAATGAGCTCGTGTGTGCTTTCTTCTAAGTAGGAACCTTTTTTTACCAGTTCATAACGCTGTTGCCACAAAAGAATTATGGAATTAATACGTGTTTGTTAAGTATAGAAACAAATTTACTAGTACTGCAATAAAAATCGTAATACTTACATCTTTCCATGGGGTCGGTTCTTTCGTTATTGCAGGGTCGGACCAGCAATAGCGCGCAAGACCGTCCACTATTGCAGGAAACCCAGCAATAGCGGGCAGCATGACGTCAACTGCCCGGTATTGCAGGGTTATCCAGCAGTAGCAATCAACCAATTTGCGGGTGACCCAAATTGGTTGATTGCATGCATATGTGCGACTTTTTGTGACCGGAATATTTCTTCTTGGAATGGAATGATGATCATGGACTAGTTATCCTTCCCTTGTGTTGGTACTAGTTTTGTTCTGGGTGGTACGGTCCTTAATGTCTATGCTAGTAGTCAGTCTGTGTACGGTTTTCCTTTTCTTGATTACAAGCATATATTACTTAAGGGAACTATCGCCTGAGTCGTCAACGCTTTCTACCGAGTTAGAAACAAGCTCTTTCTAGGGCATCTCCCTAGCTACAAACGTTTTCATTATTTCAACTTGAACGGGCCGGAATGCGGTCCAATCCGAACGGAAAATTTTGGCTTAGACTGAAATGTTCTGTTACAAACATAATTGTTGGGTTGTTGGCTGAGCCAGAATGGCACAACAATGATGGAGTAGTCCTTCACAAGTAATTCATGGCTTTGATTGTTGAAATCATTCTTTCTTACCTGTTGTTGGTACTAGTTTTGTTCTCAGAGGTGCGATCTTTGATGTGTATGCTAGTTATTAATTAGTGCATATTTTTGCATCTTGACATAAATGAATAAATTGTTAGAGTGTTAGTTGTTCAGTTTCCCTTCTTGGTTACAGACATATTATTCAAGGAAATGATCACTGCTGTCATCAATTACTCAATTCTGTATACCAAGTTAGGAACAAATTAACCTCTTCCCGGACATCCCCCTAAAATTAGTTTCTTTTTCACTTCATAAATCTCAGGGATGGAGCAATTTCATAAAGGGCTTGCGCACGGGCTTGGAGGGTTTGAGGTTGGGCCTGAACGGTTGCTGCTAGGCTTGGTGGCAGGCCGAGAAAGAGAAGAGAGAGCGATCTGGGGCGGAAAGAATAGGCTAATTAGCTAAGGAAGGGTGTGATTCCCTTTTCGTTTTATTTACTCTTCCAATGCTATTTTTAATATCAAACAAAATTGCAAACGATTTCTATTTCGAATTTTGAAATATAGTTTGCACCCAATAACACCTAACGTACCTCAGCATGAATGCAACATTCAAAACAATACAATAATCTATATTAATCAAATTTAGAAAATAAGAGAATTTGCATAAAAGGTTTATAAATGGTCTTTAGAACCATAATTCCATCCAAATAAAGAAAAACCATTTTGTTTGTTGGGAATGCGTTGGGTACTCCAAAACAAAATAAAATACTTTAAACAAAAAAATTATTATTAAATCAATTCTTTTCACATGTATTTTGTAAAGTCATGTCTTTCCTCATAAATTAATGGCAATTATTCAATGGCTATTTTCACAAATCAAAAGCATTTTCATAAGTCATTTTCATAAAATAGATTATCTTCATAAATCAATTATAGCTGTTCAATGAATCATTTTCATAAGTATTTGTTTATAAACTAAACCATGCTTCATAAATCAAGGACACTTATTCCATAAATCGTTTTCATAAATCAAAGGCATTTATTCGATAAGCCATTTTCACATATTTAAAGTATTTATTCCATAAATCAAATGTATTTCTCAAATCAAAAGTTTTTATAAATCAAACTTTATTTACTTTCAAAAATAGCTCTTTGGCTCACATAAAATGAAAACACACTTCTTTTACTTGCAATGTGAAATACCTTAAATAAGTTCATGATTTCTGAAATATTCTATTTTCTTAAATAAAATATAATTGTTCAATAAATTATTTTCATAACCAAAAAAAATCATAGTTATATTCATAAAAGTTCAGCAAACAACCTTTAAAACAAAATAACTCATATTCATTTGTTAAGTTTAAAAAATAACTCTTTCTCTTAAAGAAGAAAAATATAAATATAATATTAACCTTTAGATAATATTCTAATGTACTACAAAAAGTTTTCAAATTTAGTGAAATTCATGCATAAAATAAAGTTCAAAAATTTCGAGGTGTTACAAGCAATACCGCCGGTGTTTTTCTTCATGTATTGGAGAAGCTATCAGTTAAGGTTAACAAGAAGACGTTTGTTCCGGAAGTTCAGACCGAGGATGCGGTCCTTGAAGTGCCACAGACCGTGCATGATGGTCCATGAGGCAAGTACGGACCGGTTCGGCGATCCCGAAGCTGAAGTTATGATGATTGCTTCAGATTAGTGCACACGGTATATTGAATACTTAAAGTCGAAGTGGTCCTAGAAGATAGGGTTGCTTGGCAACGATTGGAAATCATAGCCAGGAAGTATTTGTTAGTTGATGACGAACTCTACCGTCATGGTGGCGACAACATGTTGATAAAGTGTGTTTCTACGATCGACGGGATTCAGTCATCGGAAGAAATTCGTAGTGGTATTTGTGGAAATAATGCATCTTCAAAGACACCTGGTTGCCAAGGCGTTCGGACAAGGATTTTATTGGCCTACTGCAGTGGATGATGCAAAGGAAGTTCTCGGGGTATGTGAGGGCTGCCAGTTTTTGCGCGCCAATCTCATGTTCCTGCTCATGAACTACGGATGATTCCTATGACCTGACCATTTGCTACATGTGGGCTCGACATTGTTGGACCATTCAAGAAGGCTCCCGGGGCTTCACCCATCTTTTTGTTGCGATTGGTAAGTTTTCTAAGTGGGTTGAAGCGAAGCTGTGACTAAGGCGACCACGTAGAAGGCAATTCATTTTTTATAGAAGATCTTTGTTAGATTTGGCATACCACATTGCATCATTACGGATAACAGACCACAGTTTACTTCAGAAGTATTCAAACAGTTTGTGGAAGATTTGGGTATTAAGATGAATTACGCATTTTTCTCGCATCTGCAAAGTAATGGTCAAGTTCAACGGGCAAACGACATGATTTTGACCGGTCTTAAGCCACGGATTTATGACCACTTGAAGCCTCATGCCAGAAAGTGGGTTAAGGAGTTGCCATGGGCCATATGGGGGGCTACGTACGAATACTAGTCGTGCAATAGGGCAATCCCCTTTTTCCCTTGTTTATGGGTCGAGGCCATGTTGCCTATGGAAGTTAATCTGGTTTCTGCTTGAGTGAAGAATTACGATGAAGAGACATATGATGATCAACGTCAGATGGAGTTAATCCTAGCTGAGGAATTGCATGAATAGGCTCTTATTCGAATGGCCAAATATCATCAAGGGTTGCGGCATTATCACGATCACAATATCAGGCCAAGAGAATTCCAAGTAGGGATTTGGTGCTTAGGAAGATACAGTCTACTAAGAATCGGCACAAGATATCACTGGTGCTGGGAAGGACCGTTCGTCATCACATCAGTCTCCAGACCGGGTGCTTATAGGCTTATGACCGAAGATGAGGAAGAGATTCCAAATTCGTGGAATATTGATCAGCTACATCACTTTTATACTTAAGCTTATGTATTTCTCCTTATGTACTGTTATGCTCATGATAGTTGTTTGATAATATGAAATATATCAACTTTTCTCTATCTGCATAATTCTGTGTATGTCTCAGCATCTTAATTTTGAATTAATTTACTGAGCCGAGAGCTACTATTTGATAGTGGTCAGTTAAATCTTGCAATCCAGAATTCTAGGATCGGTCAAATTTTGGAGCGACAAGATCTTGTTAACAGACCGCCCCTATGAGTTATACCCAACGCCATTGTGAACCAGCGCTTATATCATAGTTTGGTTGTATTTTGGTTAACAATCGTTGTTTGGCTATAAGGCAGACCGGTCATAGAGAGACCGGTTATTAAAGTTGAATTACATTAGACATATAACAATTATTCTAGACCGCTGCAGTTTACACGAAAGGAAGAATGTTATATGTTGAAGTAAACAAAACATATAAATACCGGTCATCAATAAAGTGAAATTGCAGGGATTAAAACTTTCATAGTGCTTATATAAGTACATTTATACATGTGTCAAATTTTTTTATACATCTACTACAAAGTTACACGTTTGATCTCAGAACGCTTGAAGTGTCGGTGTCACCGGTTTTTGGGCGTGCAGTCAGTGGATCATCTGAAGTCTCCTTTGAGTCAGTTGGCGCATCAAAGTTTAGGTCGTCAAATTCAGCTTCGGCGGCTTCTCTAGCGGCTTCGACAGCTTCATTGGCACCTTGATTAACGGCAGGCAGGGCTGCAGCAACATCCAATGGCTCGTGGGTTGGATCTAATGGGAAGTCTTGAACAAGATGGCTCATGGTGCCAATAAGAGAGTTTTTCAGCTCATTGAACCGGTCTTCAGTTGTGTCTGGATGAGCGTCAATCTTGATCAAGTTGAAATCACAGTCCTCCACAGGGGTCCATGATTGGATTGTGGCCACGATTTGAGTTCCTCCAGTAGCGGCGACCATCTTGCAATGTTATCGGATGAGGCGAGGAGCATCCCACAGTGTCGCTTCGACATTGAAGTTGTCGTTCTGCGGGGTGTTGCCTCCACCCAAGTACTCAATTAGTCTCTTGGTGCCTATCGAGAACTCTGCGAAGATAAAGATTGGAAGATTAGAGGTGTTGATGGATATGTAGACTGATATTATGAAGTGTAGAGGAAGAAAGCTTACGCTTGTGAGATATATGAAGACTCGTGAACTTTTCCTTATAGTTGATGTTCGAGGCTTTTAGCTTGGCTTCTTTCTTTAGGAAGCGTTGGATTTCCTCTTCTTTTACTTTGAGATCCTGCTAAGCAGACTCGTGCACTTCTTTGGCAGTCTTTTCCCTTTTGCCTGAGCAGTTTTGGCAGCTTCAAGCGCCCTGCTCAGATCAGCTTTAAGTTGGGCATTCTCTTCTTCAGTGGTTTTGGTGGATTGGAGACCTTGTGTCAAGATTTTGTCTTTGGCAGCCCGCTTGCCCTCCAATTCCTCAATCTGAGCTGCTTGCATTTCTTCAAGTTTCTTGCCTTCTTCTAAGGCTGTGCTCTGATCCGACACCTCCTCATGGAGAGTTTCTTCAATCTTCTTCTGGGTCGCAATCAGGTCTTGTTGAACTGTAATGAAATCAGATCGGTCAAATAGAGAGCGGAAAGACCTATCGAATGAGATCGATATTGGAAGTGAAGAATGGTCAAGGGATGATTTACCTTGGATTTCATCTTAAGTCTGATGATTTGTTTGCGGCGATCCTCCATGATTTGATTGGTATTGTTAAGGCTCAGCTCAAGCCACGCGAGCTCCTGTTCTTGGGACATCATATCAGTGGTATACGCCCCTAGCTCTGTGAGCTGTTGGTTGGTCTGGTTCAGCTCCTCTTGAAGACGACAAACGATTGTGGTCTTTGCTTCTGAGTTGTTCAAGAGGGTCTGATAAAGGAAATGATAAGATTAGAAGAAGTTTTTGTCTGAAACATAAAAACATTACAGTATGAGGAGAGGAGCATATCTGGCTAGACTCTTCCTCTTGGATAGAGTCGCACTTGGCGGTCGCGATGAATTTGTGTGCCCCACTGGTACTGTCAATGGTAGTTTCACCAATAACCATTCTTGCGAGCTTGGGACCAGCGGGAGCAACCCTGGCCGAACGAGGATGCCGGGGAACTTCTTCCATCTACCCAGATCGGGTGTGACCATCCCAAGGGGAGGTCTTCGGCGGTCTGAGAGGTATTAGCCAAGACAGCGGAACTGCTAGCCTTGTCAGCAGTGCTTGGCTCTTTTGCAATTGTTGTTTCTTCAGTAATTTGAGCAGCAAAACTAACCCGTGAAGATGGCTTGTCACCGGTCGGGGCGATAGGGATTTCCTTTTCAGCCGGTGCCTAAGAATCTATGTTTGCTTCAGAGATCTTCACCGCAGTCTCGGGGTTGCGGTCTTTGTAGAGATGCTTGGCTCATGCCTTAAAAAGCCAGCAATGGAGGCTTGGAGATTAGAAGGAATACGACAAGAAGAATGGAGAAGATTAAGACCGGTTGGAATTGCATTACAGTGAAAATTGGATTGAGCTTTGTGGAAAATTATACATCGTAGCCTTCCAAAGCTAGATGATGGCTTTTATTTCTTTTGGGTGGCTCTTCAAAGCCACCGCTTGGTTCCTCAGACACGCCTCTTGGCTGCAGGTTGCACCGAGGAAATTGAGACCGCTTCCTTGGTGACCGAGTTGCCTTGGGCACCGATCTATGGAGAGAATCTAGACCTCCGTGGGAAATTAGCTAGAGGATCCTTTGGGGCACTTATGCTTTGGGACCCTTCACTTGAGGCACTCCGGATTGCGGCCCAAGCAATATGGCGGTCTTTTCGCACCTATTCCCGGCTCCTCTCTTCTGCTTTTTGGGCCTTAGACCGGGTGTCGCCTCGGCGCTATGGGAGTGTTATCGGTGTCGCCATCCTGGATTGATGATGAGCTTTCGGCACTACCGAGAGGGAGGCTGGACAGTCTTTCCATACCGTGTCACCTTCTTGGCAGGACTAGAGATGGTGGGGATTGGAGCGGTCTGTGCCAAGTCCTAGTAATATTCTCCCCACTAATCATTTGTGGGGAGTGGAGCATGGCTCTTGAATCTGTCAAGGTTTTGTATCATCAAATTATGAGCTTAAAAGGAAATGCAGAAGAAAAGACAAATTTAGATAATGTACACTTACCGGTGCCCAAGGAGTTTTCGAGCTATAAGCAATAGTGGCCTTGTTGCAATTGGAGCTGTCGAAACCGGTATGCAGAAACTTCTTCATACGATTGGTCAGCCTCATCAAGTCTAGACTGTTCGTGTCGTCACCGGTATTGTTGCTCTCCTTGAAGAGCCATCCGAGAGTGGTTTGGCGCTTGATGAGATGGACCCCGCGCACGATGAAGCTCCAAATGATGGTCTCTATTGTGACCTTCTTCTCTTCTTTCAATTCTTTGATCATGGTCAGCAGAGCTGAGACTTGTTCATCTTGGATTAACTCATCTCGTGAGATTGTTAGGGTTCTAGTTGGGGAGCTCTCGGCTACATTGGCCCTTTAGGGAGGGAGAGCGGGTTGAGGGTTCTCACAAGTGAACACTCGTCTTTCCAGTTGGCAATGCTTTTGTTGAAGGGGATGGAGAAATACTCTTCGGAGTGTCCGCTCCGGATGCCAACGCCTCCGATGGCATGACGGTTGGTAGCAGACTCGGGGTGGGCGGATGTGGAAGAGAAATCGAAAGAGGTTGAAATGGGGACGGATCCCCGGGAAGCTTCGCAAAGGTAGATGTAGATGGAAATATGGAGGACCGAGTTAGGATTCAGATTCACCAACTTCGATTCGTAGAAATGAAGGAGCTTGCGAAAAAGAGAAGCAAGGCAGATCGAAGCCACGAGTGAAAAAGGAGCGGAAGACTACCTGCTGATCTTCATTAAATCCCTAGGGAATGTCACCAACTTCGGGGCAGCCCAATTGATCACTGGTTTTGGAGGCAAAACTCCATCTTTAACCAATGCTTGGAGATTGGCATCGGTGCAGTTGCTGGCCTTGAACTCTTGAACTCCGTAAGGGAATTGGTCACGGGGATGCCATCAACAGACGAAGAAGGCTTGGAAGCGGTTTTCTTTGATAGTTTCCCCATGGCTTGGATTGGATCTGGATTGGGGAAGTTTTCTTAGATCGAGATGGGATCGACAAGCGTTTGGATCGTAATGAGTGAAGAACACAGGAGCAGTTTGGAAAGCAAGGGCGAGCTGCGTCGATTTGGGAATCGGTTTGACCTAGTTCATCCCTTGGACTCCCTATATAGACCCTCGACCTAGGCTCGGGGCTGAGAATGACTGGGCCGGTAAAAAGGCCCGAAGGCTGAGATTGGACGATTTTTACTGTTGGAGGGCCCAGGTTAAGTTTTTGTCGCTTTTTAGCTACGGAAGATAGGTCTACGTGATTCAATAATCAAAGGGGCTCTTTTGCACATTGTGATGACCGGTCCGAGTGTTTGACGCTCAGTCCATTAAGCATTTTTAGCCCAGCATGTTTGATTTTTGGAGTGATTTTTACAGCAAACCAATCTGGTTGAAGACGACAGATCGAACAAAATGGTTTATATTTATTTGCTCGAGCCCCGGGTGTTAAGCATTCGACGAACATAGGCTTGAAAAAACTCGAGTTTAATATGGATGTCTTAACGATTGATATGATCAGTCAGGAACTTGGGTTTGAGTGATTTTTTGTTAAGAAGAATATCAGTTATGAACGATTTTAGCGGTCCGGTATCAGTTTCTAGTGCGAGTATGCACAGGTATCAGATCATGACCGGTCTGGAGATATGTTCTTGGTGGAGACTGGTGAGAAGTTTGCAACTAGCGGCCAAATTTGGTCCAGAATTTCTGAAAATAAGCATAGACTCTTTCAAAAGACTATTGCATTATTTGTTCTACTCAAATGATACAAGAGTGGGGGGGGGCTATACATAATTAGGTGCACTCGACCGGTGCACTCGTGTTCAAGAGCGGTCCGAAGAGGTCGCAGGAAACGAGAAGAATCATGAGGAATTAAGATAGCGGTTTGTAGAGATTGTAGGAAGACATAGAATAATGAAGATTCATCCAATAGACTCTTACACTATTTGCTAATATTCAAATGATACAAGACTAGGGGTATACCTAATTAAGTTCACCCGACCGGTGCACCATGTTCAAGAGCGGTCCGTACGGATCGCAGGAAACAAAAATCTTGAGGAATTCAGATAGCGGTCTCGTAGAGATTGCAAGAAAACAAAGAATAATGAACATTCATCCAGTAGACTCTGCATTATTTGAAGGCGCTCAAATGATACAGGAGTCGGGGCTATACCAAATTGGGTGCACATGACCGGTGCACTAGTGGGAAAATAGTTCAATTTTTAGCACCTAATTAGGTGGTATGAAGCATAAAAGACCAATTTTTATCTTTTCAAGCCAAATCACAAGAAGAAGTATTCTAGAAGATGGAGTTCTTTTTAATTTCGCACTGGAATCAAACCAACATGCGGAAGACTGGTCGGTCATATTCAAGGCAAAATTAAAAATTACACGGGGCTGATGTCATATACTTACCTTACACATTGATGAGAAGAATGATTCATCAAGGATATGGTGACATATTGAAAACATACGATCGGTCGAGAGGGTCCACAAGGTGATATCCGACCGATACAAGATAATAGAAGGTTCCATACACTCGGTATGAAAACCGAGGCGGATGATTATACCGACTTAGGCTTGGTGTAATCTTCAAGAAAAGTACAAGACTGGCCGAGAATGACTCGTATAGATATGAAAGCTTAGAGGTAGAGTTTCGATATGAGTAAATATTGTAATCAACTAGGATTCTGCATGTAAACCTGCTTCTTTGAGTATATAATTTTCTTTTATAATTTTGAATGCTATTTTAAAAGCAAAATTCTACAAGATTTTTAAAATACTTTTGCACACAAAAATATTATACATGCGATCGTCCAAGCATGGATGCAACAAAAATTATTATTTTCATTAGAAATAATATTTAGCTTTCTAATAAATTTGTTAACATCCTATTTATTAATTTTATTTTTATATATTTTTAAACTTTTAAAAATTAGGGTGCAGTGAACATGCCCCTCCCTCTCCCTCCTAGCGGTGTGGCCCATTTTCTAGTAATAGCAGGCACCCAAAAAATGCTATTGTTGCTCACGTTGCTAATATCATTAAGGTGCAACGCTATTGCTGGGTCACTGCAATAGCGGGCAGTGATGACGTTAGCAAAGGCAACGCTATTGAAAATCGGGTTTCCCGAGTAATAGCGGGTGCTAGTGACGTCACCAGCTGACCTCTATTGTAGGCTTATCTTGTAATATCGGCCACACGATGACGTCATTGTCGCCCGATCTTATAGGCTGAGCCTGTTATATCGGTAGTGTGTGACGTCACCGTGACCGATATTACAGGCTCACCGTAATATCGTCACCAGGGTGATGTCATCTTGCCCGATATTACTGGTAAGAGAATATAAATTTGTGCCCTTCCTCTCCACAGGAGCTCGTTTCACGAGCTTTCGGACAGACTCGTCCGTATGGAGGGCGGAAAAATCCAAAAAAGAAAGGTGGAACGTTTTGAATATATTTTTTTCAAAAAATTTGTTCTAGGAGGTAAATCCATGTCATTCGATGTATTTGTTTTTCCTGTTTAACCATAGTTTTACCCTCTTATTTGGTGATTACTTTTCCTAGGGTTTGGATCCACGTTTTTACCTAAAAATGACATGTTTAATGCTCCTCATGCCTCTTAATAGGTTGTTTATTACTTAAATTTATCCTCTCCATGCCTCTTATACATATATTTAGGCTTTTATATATAGGGATCTAGTTTTGGATCTAGGTTTCATTCATAAATCTAGTTTTTTTAAAAACAATTTATGTCATCACGTATAACTATAGTATGTGATATGGAGTTTACATTTGAATTAATATTTTTTTGTCTATACTTGATTATTAAATTTGAATTTAGCTTCGAATTTCACTTTTTAGCATATAATTATTTTTTGTTCAGATTTTAAATTATTATTCTTTTGTTTTTTTATGATACATATGTAGAAGATGGAAGATCGATCTTGGATGTACACTGGTGGGGGAGGTGTTGCTATTGTATATTCCAAAAGGTCACGGTATTCATTGAAGCAGCAAAGCAACACGCTAGAAGTAGGGGTACATAGTATATCTATTGTCCTTGTACCTGGTGCAAGAACCGGTTTATATTTCAGACACTCGAGACTATCCGTGAGCACTTGTTGGAGAAAGAATTTGTTAAGGACTACTATGTCCGGACAAAACACGGTAAAATAGGAACGGATGCACAAGGTGGTCGTGTCGAAGAGGTGATAAGAGCAAGAGTTGACCACGACGAGCGGGTGAGGTTACATGGATGATCCAGAACTTGTCAATGAAAGCGAGTACTTTGACGGTGGGCTCGACGTATTCACCATGAGAACTTAGTCCAAAAGAAAAACGAGGTTTGGATAACTTGGATGCTTTGGAGAAGGCATCAATGGAGTTTCTGTGCGAGGAATCCAAAGGGTGTGATAAGGATTACACGGTCTTGCAGACAATGCTTGATCTTGTCATGTGCGTACTACGTGTGCAAATACATAAGCGTTGGAGAAGAGGAATGTACAACATTCCCTACGAAAGAACCAACCCCATGGAAAGATGTAAGTATTACGACTTTTATTGCAGTACTAGTAAATTTGTTTCTTTACTTAACAAACATGTATTAATTCCATAATTCTTTTGTGGCTGCAACATTATGAACTGATAAAAACAGGTTCCTACTTAGAAGAAAGCACACACGAGTTTATTGCAGCCAAGCTCCTCCGCTTCATGCTTCGTGAGTTGTGTAGTGAAAGAGGAAAATATTTTGATCCGCTAAGTGATGTTGCAATGCATAAAGACTTGTATTATTATTGCGGCCAAAAGGACGTCCAAGATGCAATTGTGCAAAATACCAAGGCAGAGGAGAAGAGATTGAAGGCACTAGAGCCGAAGTGGCCCGATAAGTTGTAGTTTTCTTTTGTGTTTTGATAGATGAATTGTGTATGTGATAGTGTTGGAAACATATGACTTGTGTATGTGTGAATATTTGAATATGGATGAAAACTATGTTTTGTGTATGTATAATGATTTAATGATTGCTTCTATGATCTTGCGTATATATAATGTGAATGTATTTCCAGTTCTGTAAATATATTTAAATTTGTGACCTGGGTAATAAAATAAATGGCAATATTTATATCCGTTTGGAAAATACTAGTAATATCGGGCACGATTATATCATACGACGATATTGCTGTTTAAGCCAACAATATCGGGCAGGTAACATCATCGTGCATGATATTGTAAAAAAACACGGCAAAATCGGGCACAGTGATGTCACCTGCCCGATATTGTTGACTTAAACAGCAAAATCAGGCATCGTGACATTACCTGCCCGATATTGCAAGAAACCCAGCAATAGCGTGCTGCATTACATCATTTGTTCGCTCTTGCTGGATAACCCTGCAATAGCGGGCTTCTAATGTCATGTTGTCCGCTACTGCTGGGTTTCCTGCAATAGCGGGCGGTCTTGCACGCTATTGCTGGTCCAACCCTACAATAACATTGCATAATAGCGCCCGGAATGCCCGATTTTGCGGGCTAAAAATGCCCGCTATTGCAGGGTCGAATCCTAGTAGTGAGCTTAATTTGTTCCTCATCCCGGCCCGTTGAAGTTGAAATAATGAAAAAGCCTGTAGCTAGGGAGATGCCCTAGAAAGAGCTTGTTTCTAACTTGGTAGAAAGCGTTGACGACTCAGGCGTTAGTTCCATTGAGTAATATATGCTTGTAATTAAGAAAAGGAAAACAGTACACAGACTAACTACTAGCATACACATTAAAGACCGTACCACCGACAACAAAACTAGTACCAACACAAGGGAATGATAACTAGTCCATGATCATCATTCCATTCCAAAAATAAATATTCTAGTCCCAAAAAGTCGCACATATGCATGCAATCAACCAATTTGGGTCACCCGCAAAGCTCTAGTTGATGCATGCAACCGACCATTTTTTGTTATCCACAAAAGTTCTGTTTCCTTAAACCAGTAGCAGGTATCCATGCAACCAACCATTTCAGAAACCGAAAACCTCTCGTGACCTTAGGTTATCATGTCACCATGCAACATCTAGGCATATGCCTCCACGATGTAGTATAAAGCAGTGACCTCCTCCTTGACGATAGAAGTATCTCATCAGTGTACTGCAGTGATATCTCAATTCTTACTAAATCATTCCTCTGATAGGCAAAATAGCAATGGCGAAGGTCATCGGAATAATCCTTGTTGCCACCATGGTGGTAGCTGCATTAGTTCCGACGGAATGCGCCACCATTATTGACAAGGAGTTGGAGAGGAAGCTCCAGGAGGCTCTCGATTGTGTACTCGCCGCTGCCCCACCAGAAAAGAAGTCTCAAACTAAGGATGCAGCTTTCAACCTTGTTATGGGTGCTGCCGCTTGTATCTTCAAGACGGAGCAGATGGGAAAAATGGACGAAGTTGTTACACGTACCAGTGACTTCAAGAATGCTGCTAATCAGGTCATTGCTGCTGCACCTGCAGACAAGTATAAGGTGATGGAAGAAACCTTCAAGGCAGTCCCGTGTCCTCCTCTTTAAACGTCAACACCTCGCTCGTCCATCCATAACACGATACTTTCTACGGATATTGGGTTCCCGTTAATCGAACATGCCATGACATATTTTTTATGATATGGTAAAGCAATAAGAGGAGACATGGAAGTTCCATCCCAATGATTCCTTGTGTTGTTTCCATTATATCATGTATCTTGCATATGTATTGCCTATAAAATATAAAAAAATGAAGCAATGTCTTTTGTGTCGTATTTCAACCATCAAACATGTATCTAATTTCTCATTATCACAATTGAAAAATGAAACATGGCAGGCCAATAAGAGGAGAGATGAAGGGAGTTTCATCTAGACAACTATTTATGAGTTTCTTTTCACTATATCTTGTATCTTATATGTACTGCCTATGCAATATAAAATAATAAAACAATGCCATTTGTGCTAGCTATTGCAACCATCAAATATGTTTCTAATTGCTCATCTGACACAACTGAAACAAGAAAATGAAACGTACAATTGGGGCCAACCTAAAGGGTTTATGTGTCTTTCCACCCATACAGCAAGATCACCGGTCGCAAGCACTTATTAATAAACTAGATAATTCCCTGCACGTTCCTGCAGATTTTCTAAAAATAAGATAATAATTGTTCTCTAACGTTGCAAGTTAAAAAAATGTACCGAGAACTATAGAGAAATATGGATCCCGGCAGGAGGATTCTAACAAAAGCTGATGTCAAAAAACGATCAAGATAAGGGTAAGAACAGAGACACATGATCCTTTTCTAAATCAGTATTGCTGATTCAAGTTTTAAAGAAACAACAAAATGAGCATTAAATAAAAAGTCAATGTACTTATTAGAGAAACAACAAAATATAAATTACACAATCCTTTTCTATCTACGCCTAGCTTCACGCAGAGCCCGATTATTGCTCCACTAGGGAGAGGGAGGCGGTCAGATCCCGTTGCCACGCACTGCCGCCTTAGAGGAGGAGGGAGGCAGCCGCTGCTTCCTGGGCCGACGCCCCTCATCTCCCTTGCGCTGTCGAGCGGCCGGCTAGCCAGATGCGCGCGGAGAGGAGAGAGGGTGGCCTGTCGGAGCCGAGGCCAGCCCACGCCGCGCACCAATAGGAGAGGGAGCGGCCAGATCTGGCCACCCCGACCACCTTGCCCCGCTGGAAGGAGGTCCGCGTCGGAGGGAGACCAGCCAGTGGGAGGGCCATGACGGAGGGAGGGCCACGCTGGAGTGAGGGCCACCGGAGGAAGGGGCCACACTGCCCGAGGGAGGGGGCCACACTACCGGAGGGAGGGGGCTGCCGCGCCGGGACTCCCACGTGCCCACTTGTGAGGTGAGGGAAGCGGGTGACGCGGAGAGGAGAGTGTGGGGAGGGAGAGGTGGTTGAGGAGGAGCAGACTGAGGGGAGGGAGTAGGGTTTCCAACATTTTATACTTGTGGTCTGTTGGTGAACTGCAGGATTTGGGTCTTGGAGTTGGGCCGCCGCTAAAAATAGAGATGTATTTCTAATGATGGCCCACTTAGTCAATTACCGCTATAAATGAATCTCTATTTGTGGCCACGGATCATTTTTGTGCCGTTGCTATTGTATTTTTGGCTATCGCAGCTATAGTGCGTTTTGTTGTATTCGTAAAATATACCAAGGAGAATTCCCTGTTTTCCTGCCTAATTGGCAGCTAGAGATGGTGGTTGGTGTTTGTTTCCTTAGCCGAGTTAATACTTGCTATCACCAATAAATATGAAAAACTTCCTCGCAAAAAAAAAACGAAAACCGACTAGCGAACACTAATAGTTTTATTCAGTTATGTTATGAGACTGCAAATATATGCACTGATTAGCATGCACATCACGCAAAACCACCAAGAACAAAACTAGTATACCAACACATTAATAAAGTTAACAAGCAAAAAAAAGGATAAGAAATGAAATTCCATGTATGTCATGAATCCGTGGGAAGGACAACAGGTCCATCGTCATCCTTCCATTCAATGTTCTCCCCGTTCTTGATCCTCCTCATCCTGTCCAACACCCTGTCGATTGCAATGTCGAACGCGTCGGTCATGTTCCCCTGAAACCTCACCCTGGGGTCCTTGTACAAGAACCTCGGGATCATCTTGATCACCTCCTCCCTCATGGCCGCCACCTGCTCGTCGGTGTACCGGCCCAGCACCTCCTCCACGTCCACCTTTCCGCTGACCACGTCATCAGGGTTGAACAGCACATAATACCGGCGCTCATCGTTTCCGGCAGGGTCCGGCTCGTGCCACCGGTACTGCAGCTTCAACGTGGACGCCCTGTGGAAGAAGACCGGGACGCACCCTGCCATGACAGTGTCGATGGTGGAGCGGCGCATGAACGAGTCCCCGCGAGGCTGCAGGCAGAACCGGGCCGACGCGAAGAGGTTGAGCAGCTTCTCCGCCGTGCGGCACGTGATGCTGCCCTCCAGCCCGTGGCTGCAGTCCACCACCCCGCACGTGCCTCGCTCCTTGGCCTTCTCACACACCTCGAACACCTTGTCCCGGATGGCCAGCTGGCCCTTGGCCCTTCGCGCGCCCGCGAAGGCCATCAAGTAGGGCCGGTGGGCCGCGCGGGCCCGGGCCTGCCACGCGGTGACCTCCTGGGTCAACGACGGGTGGAAGTAGCTCGGGTAGGGGACCGCAAAGTCCCGGCGCTGCCAGACGTTGGACTCGTAGGTGAGGGCCGTCATGTTGTGGGCCTCGGGCTGGTTCAGGAAGTTGTTGCCGCACCACTCGTCAGGCCCGCCGGGCTCGCGCCGGAACATCCACGACGTCTTCCCGGTGACGATGAAGTGGTCGCGCCCGTCCAGCCCAGCCCATGACGGCTGGGCCGACAGCCACCGGAGGAAGGCCTGAGACGGGCCGTCGCGCACGCTAGCGTTGACGCCGCATAGGTGGCGGTGCAGCTCGATAGCAGGGTAGTAGGGGACGTACACGGCGGTTGCGGATGATGGATCGGAGGTGAGGCACTCGTAACGACGCATCCGGTGGTGGAACATCACCTCCAGCGCGTACTGGTCGGTGCTATACCTGCAATCGACGATTCAGACAAACATGTACAATTCACATATGCAACCACATGTAGTCATAACAAACTCAATCAGAGCTTATTTATTGAACTTGATTGTATAATATACTTGTAGCTTACCATCCGGTGCTCGGGATGATACCGATGTCGGTACCATTCTCGCCGGTGATCTGGGGACCCATCCCGCCGTTGACAGTGATCGCGCACCAGCTCCAAATGTCGTCGAACAACGGCGAGCCTTCAACGCAGTCCTTAAGCATATTGAACTGCTCCGGTATGTCCACCATGTAAACATACCGTCCTTCGCATGATAACAATGGAGAAGATGGTGACGGCGACGGGGACGGGGACGGAGAGGGTGATGACCACCTCCGGTCATCGTCATCTTCCCCTACTGCAGTTGGAGGGAGGAAAGTCGCGTCGTGCGCGGCGGGGAGCACGACGAGCGCGGCGCTGCGGCGGTGAGCGGCGAAGGTGGAGGAGGAGAGCGAGAGGTGGAAGACTTGGAAGTGGAGGAGGCTGGAGAGGAGCCACGAGCCAAGGATCAGGAGGCCGTAGAGGACATACTTGGGGTAGTGAGCTTCCATGGCCGGACCGTTTAGCTTCCCCTCCGGCCGGCCGGATAGGTCCCTGGGGTTTAGCAAGGGCAAAACTGGATGGGTTAAAGCTTGAGCTAATTACTCACGCTGCCACACTTCTTCCAGTGTCCTAGGGCTTTGTGTTGTAACATGTGATCTATCTCGTGGGACCTTTGACCAAGTAAGTACGCTGATTAGAGCACCTAACTCTACTCTCTTGTGTGTGTGTGTGTGTGTGTGTGTGAGCCATTGGGGCAATATAATTTGTTATCGATGCTTTTTTTTTTGTAATGTGTTGCTGGGTTGATGTGAAAGTACTGCTAGTGCTAGCTACTTTTGGATCCAAGTCTGACCTCGGCCATTAGTTAATTACATCGCACCATTTCTTTTTCTTTGCTTAATTTGGGGTTCTTTACAGTTGGTTATTACTATGTTATAACTATAGCGGTTTTGGTTCATGGTTCGTGATATCTGACCACTCGTGTGGAAAATGCTGACGTGCTATATATGGACCAGCTGATCACTTCTAGTTGAAGATGTACAGATTATGTTACCATATCAAACTCGATCTGATGTGTATCTTTTATTACATAATTGGCCTCGGACGCCTACCCTTTTTTAGAATTTCAGATGTATTATACCTGCATGTATTATCATGATTTCTCAAGGACGTGTGATTTTGCAGCTTTGTACTCCCTCTGTTTTTAAATTGTTGATGTCGTTGACTTTTTTCTCTACTTTTAACCATTCGTCTTATTCAAAATATTTTTGCAAATATGTAAAACTATAAGTTATGTTTCAACTTCCTTTAGTAATAAAATGAATCATGACAAAATATTTGATAATTCCTAAATTGTTTTGAATAAAACGAACGGTCAAATATAATGAAAAAAGTTAACGGTATCAACAATTTAAGAACGGAGGAGTACTTGTTATAATGCCTATCTCCTCATTTTTCCCTGTGGAAAACTTTGAAACTGAAATACACAGATCTCAGCAACATCACAGACACGTATATGAATATATAATAAGAGTTCCTGAGGAGGAAGGAATAAAAATCTAATTTTGTATGTACGGAAACCAAGCCATTAAAAACGTCTCGAAGCTCTGAATAGGATCACACGAGGAACAGCTAATCTGAGGCAAAGCTGTTTTCTTCAGAAACACTTCTTTACTTGGAACAGTGTGCTTACTGTCTCCTTCAGCCGCACTCTATATTTTGGGTAGAAAAAACAATATATTTATAACTTCGATAGATCCAAAAACAATACGGGGCCTAGCTTCTCCCCCCAGACGCCACAATTAATAGTTCTTGCTTGTCCTGCAACTCTCCAATTTCTAATAGACGCTGTGGCATTCCTATGCGCAATATTGAAATCCCCAGCCCTACAATTGACTTGAGTTGTCAACCGGATTTGCTCATTGGGATTCCAAGTGAGCTTTCCAGAGGATTGGCGTCAAGATTCTGGCGAGCATTAAAATGCAGATTATAAAAATCGTGTTCATAGAGCTCTAGATCGAGGTTATGGTTAATTATTCAGTGTGGAATCGAGGGGCGCATCGACGCGCGCAGTGTCAAAACCGTGCATGACCGGTCTAAGCTGGCTAGACAGTGTCTTCGATTTGCTGATCCTCTCTCTGACTTTCAGATCCCTGAACTGCCAGTAAGCAATACACATGCTCGTTACGGTGTATAAGAACACCATTGATCAGCATAAGTTATCAGTATATTTAATATGTTCCTCTCGCATATTTATAAATTATTAGTACGTGACAAAATTAGATGGAGGAACGAATGCACACGACAAAATCCATTGCTTTATGTGTCCCTGAAAAACTACATAAAAGGTACTGATATATAGTACAAACACTATATATTAAATAATTAAGTTATTTGCGTTGGTGGTATACAAGAAACCGCCCCAGCAAACATGCATAAAGACAACCTCAGAAGGTTTTGTCCTTTGTTTCCATTTCTTTTTGGATTTTCAATTTCAGGGTTTCCTAGAGGTGAGGGAGCATCTCCTAAGTACCGCTGTATCAGTCACAGTCTATATGCACGAGGACGTGGATGGAAAAAAGGAAACAAGGGATCTGAACACGTGATACTGTGAAAGCTTGATCAGTTTGACAATAACGGTGGAGACCACACAGGCAGCGCAAACGGGGTTCGGTGTACTGTTGAAAGCACCTAACGAAAATATTATTAGCGGAAACCCTTTCATAGTTGGAATCCAATGAACAAGATTTACGGAGTATTATCAACTTTTTGCAATGCAAAACACAACAGTAACATAATAGTAGTGATACAAGACTCGTGAATTCAAGGTCATGCAAACGTTAAATTCTATCTCTAAAATTTTCATACCGATCATCATCACTCAGATCGTCGCATGACATGGTCACATAGCCTGCACATTATGAGTCGTACAAAAATGGGAGGCTTTAACACTTGTGCCAGGTAGTGAGCTTCAATCATACTATTTAACAGAATCTGCTGATCCAATTTGCAACACATCTACCTAGTATCCTTGTCTAGTACAAACAAAAACAACACATATTCATCCACCATCACTTGTGGCAGGATCACGAGTCAACAATGGCGCTACCTTCCGCCAGGTTTCTTACAACTATAGCAAACTTGGGTTTTCAAGTATCTAAGAAACCCAAAAATAACAATGTTTTATGGTTTTCAACTACAATCGACAGAGATTAGATACTCAATCTGAGTCATCAAGCCAGCCACACGAGCCTGGATATGGTTGCATACACAAGGACTTTGGTACAAATGAGTCTGGATTAGAACAGAAGAACCGGTCATGGTCATGGATGCTTGCAGATGGCGAATGAGGCAGAGTTGTGAGAGGTGGCGGTTGGTCGATTAGGTTTACTTCATCAAGTAAATCCTCTTCATTAGGAACACAATCAGGACCTTCTGCAACGCAAATATCTCCGGCAGCAGGAAAGATGATAGGTCTCGTCATGGGAATTCCTAGCTCTGGTACAATCTCAACATGCTTCCTGCAATAGATTCAATAACTTATTATTTGTATATTTTGTGTGTCTGTGTCTATCGCACACGCGCACGTATGCAAGTGTGTGACGTGTGAATGGGTGAGTGTGAATAGGTTCAAGAATCAGAATACCTGCAGTACATCAAAATCCGATCATGAAGAATGCCATCCCATGCCCTTTGAATCAAACCATTTGGACCATTCTCCATCCTGAAGGGGATATCACTGCAAACAAGTAAAAATTGACAAAAACCAAATCTGAGTATACTCAATAGACATTAGCAAGGGAACAAAGGCTCATCAACTTCTACAGTACAAGTGATAACCTAGGCAAGCACTTCCGGTGGTATGTAGTTGGACAGCGCCTACATACTGCAAATTGCAAGTTCACATCATCCTTATTCTCTCCTCCATTGCATGCGTGACAATTATGCACAGGGCATAGGAACTTCAGTCCAGCAGAAACATGCTGCTCAAAAACAGTGGCCCGGACTCTGCTATCAGGGTGGAGCAGTTCAGCGACACATTTCGGGTGGTAAAAATGCCCACAGTCGGCATCCTTACATTGGAATACCTAACAAGCCAAGCGTAAGTTACCATTGAGCTCCATCTATTCAGAAGAGAACGTAATACTGATAACAAAAAACTCTTACTCGACAAGTCAGATTGTTATTATACCATTTGGAATATATATGCCAACGGAACAGGACATCTTGAGATATTGATGCATTCCTTATTTAAAAAGAGAATTGAGTTGTTCTTTCTTTACCCACCTCTTTAGTTCAATCATTTTTTATTCCATCTTAAAAACCAAACTCGACCAACCTAGGAGGACCTATCATTTTTTATTCACATCGAAGAGGACTTGAATGAGGCTATACACCCACCCCACACCCCCTCCTTTTTTTTATTCCATCTTCATCCATTATAAAATAAATCAAAGTCTAAAGTCAGAGAGAAGCATAATCAAAATATAACTGTTATGCCTACCTTAGCTCCTGATGAGGCAGAAGACCCTAATAATTCACAAGCAAAACACTGATGTTGCTTATATTTGCAGTTCTTGCATATAAAACTTTTCTTCTCAATGATTACCTGAAATATTAATGAAAAGTGTAAAAAGAATTGTACATGCAAAAGCAGACATGAAATTAAAGAGCCATGCAACAATCAAGAGATACCTTTGCTTCTTCTGTAGTTAGCTCAAGAGTTCTACAATTTGAAGCTTCACCATGTTCTTTGGTTAGGTGGAAAGACCTCAGACATCCACCATCACAGCTTAAAATAAAAACCAAGGTCAGAAGAGGCATACTAGCACTAATCATGGAACTAGGATTTTAGACAGTGCATTGCTGCAGAAATATTCTCATTTATCTTTGTATGACAAAGTGAAAGATAATGCTAATACAATTGAAGCAGTATTATCTATAAGCTTACATTATATTTTAAGTAAGATTTGTTTTTGACACATCTAGGGTAACACGTTATAAAAACATTTAGCTGCCATGTGTGTGTCATTTAACAATAAGAATTTTATAAATCGTAACAACCAGATGGTGCATGGGATGGCCTGGAGCATGATGTGGCATTCCCATATGTCAGTGCTTAGATTTTGAAAATGACACGAGATATGGTGTGTTCTTGGAAACATGTTATTCATACATCATATCAAAATCTCAACAAAATGAGCATAATTAAGGACACAGTAACATAAATTGAGTCTGCTCAAATGCCTGGGCAAAAAGGTGAATATCTTGTTTCAATTTTATTATTGAAACTTCATATCTGTGCAACAAAAATTTGATCAATTTGGTGGTGTGTTGAAAACACAATGGTTGCAAAATACAACGCATATGAACTGAACGTTTCTTCCTTACTGTCTATTTCACAAACTATCAAATTTGCTATAAGAATAGGTTGAGATTGAAAAGTTTTCTAACAAATGATTGTCTACATTCTTCTGAAATACATTAAAGAACGAACACAAATAATTATCATGCAAAGATCACATGTCAATAGTTTATATAGGAGAAGGCACTGGCACTTTATTATAAAGAAACCTACCAAGTTAAATATCCACCATCATCACAAATTGCACAGACATCATCTCCCTGCACAAATATAGCAGATTAATATTTTGCTCATGATATTGAAATTATCAACAAGAAAATGAACATAGAAGTTGGTTAACTATTAAAGGAAAGAAAATAAATCTAAGCAGAAAGTTTTCAAAGAGATATATATATATGGGATCTGTGTGTGCTTCACATACATAGTGACCATAAAGAAAAGAAACAGTAAGAAGGTAACTAAAAGGAAAAAAAGTATCATTGCACCTATTAATTATGTGCTTATCATTGTACTACAATTATGTGCTTTGGCGGAAAGGTCTACAATGAAAAGCACTTTCAATCCAAGTCCTCTTTGGCATGTAGAAAATATTTCTGAAACATTCAACCTAGAGGTAACTGTATGGTACCCAGAAAGACAGGTATCTATAAGTCATAAACACGTAATGAACCAAATCCCCATAAAACAGTGAAAAACATGTAAGGAAAATAGTTTGATAGATTTGTAGCATCTTTGAAATGGATAACAAGTAAAGGTGCTGCCACGACGTGTACTTAGATATGTTATCCGGTTATCCCTAAGTGAAAAGAAAAGCAAATATGATTTCAGCATGCATGGACAACAACCACAGCTAGGTGGTGCCTTATGTCGCCAGAGCACGAGTATTAAGTTTTTTTTTCAATTTTGAATCCATTTCAGTTTATCATGGCAGTCAAAATCTTCTTTTTTTATATAGCTATTTGTGGCAGTTTGCCACTTAATTCCATCAAAGCCTGCCAGAAATTAGTTCCAAACAGGTCATTAATTGATCATAATTGGAGAGGCAGCCAAGTCCACTGCAGTATTGTACAAAGAAACCACCAAAAATGCGTGCGGTGTACCACACAAGAGAAATACTTAAGTTAAAAGAAAATCCCAATTCATCATCAATTAGCTACATATGTTCATATCCAAATGAACAAGCAAACTACCTAATTATGATGGTAAAAAGATCAGTGTCTTCAAGTGAACAAGAACCTTCTGTCATAAATTTTAGGAACATGCTACCACAAAATGAATCTTCCCAGTTAATCTTATCCCATTTTTGCTAATTAGAGGCTCCTTTTGAGGCCTCCACATTAACCAGAGAAAATCCTGAAATGTCTCACAAAAATGAAAAACATCTAGCCCTTGAGTTATATACTTAATAAACCATAACAAGGAGTATGAAACAAACAAACCTAATTGTGAGCCTCCAATTAAGAAACCCACATATAGATATCCTTTATCAATAAGTATGCATTTACACATCAATAAAACATGGAAAACAAATGGGTGCCTTAAACAGAAGCAAACGGATCTCAACTGATCCTCTCCATAAGGCTATGCGCAGGCAACAAACAAATCATCTTTAGGACCATGGAGCAAGGTAATCAGCCCACACCACAAGAAATCGATCCACTTCAGGTGTGGTTGGAATGGAGATCGCAGCTGGCATCTGGTCCTTTTCTTTCGTTGCCATAATTTAGAGAGGATTTGGAAGGGATGAAGCCATGAATGGGAGTAAAACAACAGATAAAATCCATGCTGAAACCCATACAAATATATGGCGCGCTTATGTGTGCGCGCCATAAATTGCACACACAAGCAACAAGCTTCAGATCCAGATCTTCGTGCATATCCTTATGGTTTTTTATAATAGTCCAAGGTAAAAACTATAATAAAAAACATGTAGAGTTTAGACCTTGAATACTTCATGCCTCTAGAATTTTGATAAATTAAAAAGCGATCCTGACAAAGCATGCTTCTTAATCATGGATATTCTTTACTAGCTCACCATGTTGCCCAAACAAGAAACAAAGAAAACATATGCAGTAGGGGAGTAAGCTTCTAATTTTTTTTCATCTATTTCATTACTTATAGGCATCAGATTTTGGGAAAGACTGATATAAATATATTACAATTTGAGTCCAGCAGCAAAATTTAATGTTTTGCAACAGCAAATAAAAGATAATTTTGGCATATATTCAGCTTAAGTACGGTTCAACACTTAATGTGGTATAGTTTTAGTGCCTATAATTGTAAAGTTATCCCTATGATTTCACAAATACTCATGTTCTCGAATAAATTTTATTTCACATATACCTACACTTTTGTATGTGTTTATGAGGAAAAAGTGAAATAGGTATAAATTATGACCGTAATAATAGGATACAGAGAACATCTTGACAATTGAATTATCATTGCCAAACCAAGCACATGTTAAAGAGTCAAAACTCACACCAAATCCATGTTCGAAATTTATTGACCCCATAAAAATAGACATCAAGTCTGCATTTCTTGGTTTTAACAATACCAGTTGCAGAATTCTCAGTATGTTTGACTAACTCTTAATAGTATCATTTCATTAGAATTATAACTTATAACATTGCCAATACGCATAATTGTCCAATAAAGCAAGAAAAATATAACTACAATTTTAAACTGAATACCTGCAAAAATGAGTTGTTTATATGTCATCTAAAATACCTAAACCCGTGTGGGTGCATGGGTTGATTGTCTAGTAAAACAGAACCAGCATAAATAATAGGTGTGTGATTCATTTACCTCATTGGGACGTGCTTTGCGCTTCTTGTTACTCTTACGCTTGATCTTACGGGCTCCTCTCAGCATTAGCTGCTTCCCAGAGCTCTCTACACCACTCATAGCCTCCCTGAACCCAGGAATCGGGTAGGCAGACAGGTAGGCAAAGTTTGATGCCAAAAACAAGAACAAACCCCTTCCTCTGTAGGAGCTACCGATGGACAAACCAAAATCAGAGGTTTTTAAACCCTCGACGTACCCTAGGAAGTGGAAAAACAAACCAAATTTCAGCTCACTGAACCAAAGAACCCAGAATCAAAGGCGGACTGCTCTGCATTGCTTGGCCGTACTGGGTTCAGCTAAAAACCCATTTTTGCTTCTCAAAAATGAAATGCCCCCGCGATTGATCCCCAAATCCCGTGGAACCAGCTCAAACCAGTCGATAGATCATGCCCCCACAGAAAACGAATAAGGGACCGACGGCCTCGAAATGGATGGATGGGTGGATTTGAGCTCGTTCCCCACCTCGCGGCGGCCGAATCCGGCCCAGTGCCAGCTGAGCTGAGGGAGAAGAAGCAAAATTCGGACTACCAGAGCGGGCTAGGGCTGCTTACCAACGAGCTGGCTGATAAATCACTCCCGATGAATTTCCATTCCAGCCAATCCCGAGGAGGTGAGAGTTTTCTGGAGAAGGGAGAAGGCTGGTGTGGGTTCTGTACTTACCCCGGCAATTGGGCAAAGATTGATTTTGGACGAGAGCCTATGCGCCGAGAACCAGCCCACCTGCCCGTGACGCCGTCTGGTTGTGCTGTGAAATGGGCAGGGGAAAAACTATCGTTTTCAATGTGACTTTAGGCCAGAAAATAATTCGAAGGAACTGAGGACTGCAAGAATCAGAGATGCGGAACCCAACTCACACCAACTTTTTTCTGTGAAGGAACTTATGGCAATTTATTTTAAAGTTATGTGCATGTGTTCTTTAATACTACCTCTGTCCCATTAAAAGTGTCGTTCTCGCTTTGTAAGAAGTAAAACGAAATTTAACTTTGATCAAACATATATAAAAATTATAAATATTTATTAAATATAATAAGTATCATTAGATAGATAATTGAATCTACTTTCATAATCAACTTATTTGGAGACACAAATATTACTAATATTTTCGACAAATCTAGTCAAAGTTTAAAAAAATTGACTTACATAGATACCATAGTAACACTTTCAATGGGACGGATGGAGTATCTTGATGATCACTTTTAATAGTATTTTCAATCTAATTCTCTCAAAAATGGAATGTAGTTTTTGTGTTTAAATATCAGGACCTCAATCCAGATTAAAGAATGACTTGGACAACTCATCATGCAACACTATTTCAATGGATGCTGGTTTTAGTAGGTAGAAGTAAATACTGAGAGACCATTAGAGGATCAATAAGACACACAATGATATTTCCTCATATAATTACTTAAACTTAAGTAGATCAATGTCATTACCTCTACTTTTTTCACAAAATAAAATACATCATTGCGATGATCAAAACATGGCATGAGACATTATGATTTAAACTGCGTTAAAAGTTGTCAAATGTTACTTGCTAAATGCAGTTGGCGACTGAAACGTCAACGTAGAGAAATGGTGGAAGTCGAAAGGATTTGGTGCATGGGAAAGGGGCTGCTTCGCGCGGGAAAGTTACAAGATCAGTATTACATGGTTGAGTCATTTGACCGCTCGTTTGGTGATAGTAATAATCCTCTTAGGATAATCTATTTTTCTTTTTGGAAATGTACACTCGCATCCATTTTCCATCTTTGAATTGCACAACTGTTGCTTGAAAAATTTTGGTCAAATTTTTTCTTCAAACTTTTGAAGATTTGAATACATAAAAGATCCATAAATAATCTCTCTCTCTCTCTCTCTAACCCCTAAACACGCACACACACGCGCACACACACACCCCCACAACCCCGGCAACCCTAACCCCTAAAGCTCTTGCAATCATCATTGAAAACTGGCATTCCCGATAAATATTTCCCCTAACAAGAATGTAACTACTGCCGCGGCGATAGAACACAATGTTGTTGGGTTTCAATGGTACCGGCATTTTACCGGTAATTTCTGAAAACTTCATTTCATTAGTCCCCATCCACAGACCAAAATAAAAAAAAAAGGTGAGCTACTCTATCGCCTAAAGCTGTGGTAACTGGTAAGTCACCACCATCACAGAAGGCGGGCATTCCAGTTCTCGCAGAACAGGGATAAATGTTTTTTTTATATCAAAGATGCATAGCAGCAAAATAACAGTAAAAAAAAAGTTGTTCGCACCTGATACGAAATGACACACCAGATCTTCAGATGGGCCTCTAAGAGGCAGGGGCCAATGCTAAGAGCTACATCCTACCTTAAACAGAGGCGATCACACTGAGGTCACAGCATTAAACTGGACAAAACAAGGTTGCTCCTTAACAAGCAGAACTCGACACGCATCATCAACTTTCACAGCAATTCTGCATTTATTTAGCACAGCAGTTACCGAGCTTGAGGTCCCCCATTCCTTCATGGTGACTGCTATATGGACTACTCCCACAATGTGAGCATATATCAATTAATATATTTTATTCACTATGGACTGCTTTTTGAACACATTGTGGTTATTCTAAGGAAACAAAAAAAAAGAGTCCGGATTTGTTTAGTCTCCAAGCCAACCACCAGAACCTGGATGCGGATGCGGAAACAAGGAGCTTGGCGCAAATGAGTCAAGGGGCATGAACATAAGCACTGATTCTGATCCCTTGCAGCCGGTGGATGCTGCAATGGTTCAGGCGAGGGGTGCTGAGGTATTTTTCTTCCTCAGGTGTCTCTTCTTCAATGAGTGGAGGCTGTGATGGTTCATGCAAAGGGTGGTCAGTCACCATTTCTTCCTCAGGTGTATGAGCTTCAATGGTTGGAGACTGCGATTGTTCAGGCAAGGGGTGGTCAGGCATCTCTTCTTCCTCAGGTGTATCTTCAGTGGTTGGACTTACAATAACTTTTGGCTCACGGATTGCCTTAGGAAAGACAATATGGTTCATCTTGGGAGTTCCCAGTTTTTTTATAATCTCATGCTTTCTGCAGAGCAAATAGTATTTTAACAGAAATCACAAACTTTTTAGGCCTGGGGTGAAAAATGAGACAATGGGCAAAGTCATAAAACATACGTGCAGTAGATCAAAATTGGATAAAAATG
Source organism: Chloris gayana (assembly GCA_031894775.1). Classification (NCBI taxonomy): domain Eukaryota; kingdom Viridiplantae; phylum Streptophyta; class Magnoliopsida; order Poales; family Poaceae; genus Chloris; species Chloris gayana. The sequence goes on from JAUNZO010004733.1 coordinate 62,608, forward strand.
AACGATGCCACCATCTGGTCGCTCCAATTTATCCCATGCCCTTTGCATTTCACCATTTGGACCTTCCTCCATTCCAATATCACTGAAAAACAGCTACAAACTGTTAACAGGGAAAAGACATTTCACCGGTACAATATAGTTAGCAAAGGAATAGTTGGTGGCAGAGGCATCTCATGTATGATAAAAAAAACCTTGGCAAGCACTTGCGATGGTACGTAGTTGGGCATCGCCTGCATACAGCAAATTGCTGGTTCTTATCATCCTTACTCTCTCCACCCTTACACACTCTACATTTATGGAGGGGACACTTGAAATCCTGTCGAGCAGAAATTTGCTGCTTGATAAGCAGGGCCTCCATTTCACTCTCTGGGCATAGCAGTTCAGCAACACACATAGGGTGGTAAAACTGCGCACAATCACCCTGCCCGCATTGGAATACCTGAAAACAATCCACGAACGGGCAAAATCAGCCAATTCAGACGAGACCATACAAACAGTGAAATCCAAGGGCATCCTGACTCCTGAGATAAGAGTTCCTTTCTCTCATTATTACTTTTAAAAATAATCTGTCATGGGCTAGGATTGTGGGCCGTGCTACAGTAGTCGGCCCAGGCCTAGTACTGTAGCGGCGGCTACTGTAGCACACCTAGGGTTAGGAGTCTACTTAAGAGAGGGTTAGGTAGTCATTAGGATTATGCTTGAACAGATTAGATCTAGAGGTCCCCTATCGTCCTGCCCTTGGAGTGCGGCCGCCGCCGTTGCGAGGCCGCGCTCCTTGGGTCCAGGATCAGTCCATCCGTGTTCATGACAATTGGTATCAGTTAGCTTTGGTTCCGATCCATGGCTTCTGCTGCCGCATATGCGCCGCTGCTGGTTTCGCCGTCGCCATCCCCATGGGCGGCGCCACCGAGGTCAGCTGTGGCGCTCAAGTTCCCCACCTATGATGGCACCGGTGATCCCCGACCATGGTTGATCCGGTGTGAACAGTTCTTTAGCGTTTACTGCACGCCGGAGAAAAAGAAGGTGTCCTACGCCTCATTCAACCTCCTCGACGGCGCGCAGTTGTGGTACTACAGGTTGGAGCTCAACGGCGGCCCTCCATGCTGGCGTAAGGGTGGCCCTCCATCCTGGAATCAATTTGTACAACTCGTCAAGACCCGTTTTGCGCCGTCTTCTGTTACTGATTCAGCTGCGCCACCGCTGGTTTCGCCGTCGCCATCTCCATGGGCGCCGCCACCGAAGTCAGCCGTGACGCAGCCGTTCAATCTGCTATCGCAACCAGCACGACATCCTTTCCTCTGTTGTCGCCATCCATGACGGCTGCTCCATCGCCGCTGGTTTCCTTGTCATCCCACAATCCTACAACGACGCCGCTGCACCGATTTGCTGGTCGGCGCTCTCCATCGCTGTCCACAGCCCCAAGTCGTGCCATCTTCAAGAGGTGCCACCAGATCAGACAAGCAGCGGCGCATAGTCCTCCACTTCGTCGTCGGATTGACAACCCGTTGGGCTGCCACGGGCGGGGCAAGCAGCCGCTGGTCAACCCCGCTACCCAGGAGAGCCAGCAGCAGCGAGACCCCACTGGAATGGGCTGTGACAGGATACTTAGCGGCTGAAGTGCCTCTTTCTTCATCCAACCCGAGCTTCGATGGGACCATGCTGAGGCCACACATGGTGCTGGAAGGAAAGGACTCGGAGCAGCTGGTCGATTTGGGTGGGGCAGAGGAAAGGCAAGCACCGCTGCGATGGGTTGCATTGTCGCCGATGCGAGGAGTCCATACAAGAAAAATGCCACCTGCTCTGGGTATTCCTCTACTTGTGCCCTCGTGTTTGCTGTTCTTGCTCGGCCTAGTGGCAGGTCCTACCTTTTGGACTGGAGTCCCACATGTCCTGCTGCCTCCTGGACTGCCCCAATTGCTTCAAGTGGTGGTGGATCTCACGACATGCAGTGGAGCAGCACACTCTAGGCACATGCTTTGGCTTACATGGAGGCTCTGAAGTTGGTTCCTGCTGCTGGGATGTTGGCGAGAATTTATCTTTCCCTACGAGGTTCTGGATGGGGGCCTCCTGTTAGTGCTGATCCGGAGTCAACAAAAAGAATAAATCTCGCCGGTTTAATTATTAGTTTAGGAGATAGACAATAAAATCAGTTGAGATGTAAAAGGCTGAGTATGGTCTTGTGTCCATCATTATGTCGAGTCGAGAGTTGTCGCATTGCCTGCAGCTCGAGGACGAGCTGCTTAAAAAGGAGGGGTGAAATGTCATGGGCTAGGATTGTGGGCCGTGCTACAGTAGTCGGCCCAGGCCCAGTATTTTAGCGGCGGCTACTGTAGCACGCCTAGGGTTAGGAGTCTATTTAAGAGAGGGTTAGGTAGTCATTAGGATTAGGCTTGAACAGATTAGATCTAGAGGTCCCCTATCGTCCTGCCCTTGGAGTGCGGCCGCTGCCGTTGCGAGGCCGCGCTCCTTGGGTCCAGGATCAGTCCATCCGTGTTCATGACATAATCATTTATTGATGGTATTTCCCATTTCTTTGTCTCTTCTAGAATATTCAAAACTAAATATATGAAACATTGTCAGATATAACCACATAAGTATAATGCCTACCTCAGCTTCTGATGACAAGTCTGAAGACCCCAGGTTCCCACAAGCAAAACACTGATGCTGCTTATACTTGCAGTTCTTGCATATAAATTCCTTACAATCAGTTTTAATCTGAATTATCAATGGAAAACATGAACAATTTTCAATAATAGACATACAAAAGCAAGCAAAAACCTAAGAGGAGAAATACAACTCAATCAGGAGATACCTTTGCCTGTTCTTTAGTTAGACCAAGGAATAATCTGCACTTAGGTTGATTCAGGTGAAAAGACCGCTGACAGACACCATCACAGCTAAAAGAAAACAAAATCCAAGAACGAAGAAACCCTCACATCAAACATTTAATGCACGGTAAGGATAAAGCTCTTGTTGCTGCATTATATGTTATAATTATTTTACAATATGAGAAATTAATAGTGTTTATAACTTAAACTTATGCCAAATTCTGGAACCATATAACTTCATGTGCTTTTCTGGTACATTCTATGAAACATGCCAAATTAGTTTGAATGTAGTATTCAAGAAAAGGGAGTGATTGGCTGAATAACATCACATAAGAGTAGACATGCCACTTAAATTTATATAAAATATAAAATACAAAATAAACCTACCCGACCAGATCACCACCATCATCACAAATTGCACAAATATCATCAACCTGCACAGATTGCACAAAAATTCATTTTAATTTGTTGGAATTGAACAATCCAGACTGGCACAAACGTATGGCCCCTGAACAAACTAAGTTCACTCAAGTATTTCATGCATTGTGTGATTGTGTCTTTCTTCAGTTCTTCACTAATAGATAATTCTAAGTGATCACCTCGAGAGAGGCATGCATGCTTAAAGAAGATGCTTCTGAATCAAAACACCCAACGGCATCGCAGCTCTGACTGTTCGAATAAAATTCAAGGCAATAAACAGAACAAAGGGAAACAGTAATACCTTGAGGTTTGCTACCTTGACCTCGTCATCCGATCCTGGCTTGCGGTTCTTGGCCTTCTTCTTGATTTCCCGAATTCTATTAATCTCCCGGCGCTCTTCCGCCGTGAGCTTTTCCGGGCCATGACCGCTCTTCAAGAACCAGGCCGGCTCTTTGGCTGTCAACAAGAACAAAAACTTCAATTCTGGCTGTTCAAGCGCTATCGACGAATAAAAGACCCAACTTATTTTGGCGAAGAAATGGCAATCAATGGCACATTGCGTCCTCAGGCATAGTTACCAACCGAGATTGACGGATCGATTGATCTTACGCGCAAAGACAAGATTGGGGGGAGGAACCCGCACGAGCAAGGTAGCGTAAGCAGAGATTAATCGAATCCAGTCAGAATCAGCTGCGATGCAAACCTAGATGACAAGCGAAAAGGGGTAGAGAGTTCTTGCGAGCCGGCTGGCAGTCGAAAAAGGGCAGCGGCGGCGCTGCTCTGAATAAACGGGCAAACCAGGAGGGACTTGAAACTGCTTGGTCCACAGACGGGCGAAATAAAGTGGGTTAAATACGGGCCGCAATTCGAAAAAAAAGGCCGCAAATAGCAATACGAACGGACTTTTAAAGTCGTCAGCGTTGAAAAAGGTGCTGGAAAAGAAAAAAATGAAAACTGTATGATTTTCTTTTCGTTTTTTTGCGTATATTTTACAAACAACCCGATAAGAATGAATGACTCTTACTCCCTCCCTTTCATAATACATGATTCTAGCCTTGTAAACTTTTACTAAAATACTTATAATTCTTACGTTTCGATGCATCATTCTCACTTTCACTATGTATCTCTATCTTTATATCTTTCTTCATATTTTTTGACAGGCTAATTCAATGTTCAGTCAAATATATATATATATATATATATATATATATATATATATATATATATATATATATATATATATTAGTTTTTCGGAATCATACCTGGGATGTCCTGTTTGACCTTAGGTTACATCCTGATCAAACCCACTCAGTCCTACAATAACAAAATAATAATATTCATTTTCTTGTTGTATCTTCCTCATTATCCGAATCAAATTAGGTACTTCAGTTCAGATGTATTGCATGGCCTATGCCACTGATTAATTCACACAACGTGCTGATCCTACTAAACCTGCAAATAAATCAATAGATGGGAGTCAAGAACAGTAGATTACATGTCGTGCTCACATATTAGCAGAGGAGATTAGTATCTTAGGTGCATCCAGAGAAAAAAATTTCACGTTTTCGGAACCAAGACAATTTGATAAACATCAAGTAACCTGGGATGTCCTATTTGAGAAAATATAGGAACAAGAATCAAATTAATTAATCATGCTCATGCTAGTGCTAGAGCTTCATTCTTAGTGATGTATCAAAGAAGATATAAAAATGTTCCAGTCACAAAGAATCGTCTAAGAATGACATCATCGACAAACAGACAGTATCTCCAATACTTTTCCATCTCTCCCCCAGTGCCTAACCTTGCATACGTGAGAATAACTCTCACTGTAAATATATTAACAATCTTGACCGATAGACAATTCATTTGCCACAAAGAAATACTTCTTGTTTGCACGTTATTCTCGGATATACTTGGCACTCCCTTTTTTGTTGCTCTTCATTCCTCTTTATACATTCCTCAGAAATTATTGATTGTCTGTCAGAAATATCAATGGACAATATGTTTATATTTTTCTTTACCAAAACTGATGTGATTTTTGGAAATAAGAACATAACCCCTTGTATGTTGTTATAGATATGCGCCGAAATGGAGTGTGGTGTCCTTTGGACATGCTCATGGCTCACAGGCTGATGCTTCTGCTGTAAAGTTCTCTCCTGTACAAACTCTAACAATTGATTTATTCTTCAAATGGTTTTTTGGGATGTCATACTTCACACAGGTCTGTGCTAATACCAATAAAGATCATCATCATTCAGATAAATTAATTGTATATTGATTGATTCTTTTTTAGGATAAAAGCATACAATAGGATTTGAAGAAACAATGTAAGCTACAAAACTGTTGTGCCAGAAAATTCTAAGCTGCTACTAAATCTGTCATTTGAACATGCCTATGACTCCTGTGCTATTCATCCGTTTACTGAGAACTTCATAAAATCCTATGCTTTCTGTGGGAGAGCTCGGTTAAAGGGAATTGTTGTGCAGCAAGAAATGAGTATATGTTATTCAGAATGAAGTGCGATGAAATAATGTACTCCGGATAAGGCTGACACTGAACATGCAAATTCGTCTATTCTCTGATCAGAAAAATATCTATACTTTCAACAACCTGTACTTGCTATCAAAAATATTCGTCAGAATTGTTTCAACATTGCTGCTTCATATCGATACCCATATGCAGGTGGATGAATAAAGATGCAAGGGCATGCTGAGGAAGAAGACAATCAAATTGACTGCAAAATTTGAAGACAGATATTACATGTGTGCCTCGTGAAGGAAAATGACTTTTCGTTCCAAAAAGAATTGAAGATGTAATTACCTTGATTGCATCACGGTCATTTGCGAGTGATTAGTGGCAGGATCAGGCATGTATGAAATCGGTGCCCGTGCCCCGATGCTTGATGCCGGCGAGGAGCCTGCAGACAAGGTCGGCGAGGACGACGCGGTCGTTGGGCATGCAAAGCCAATGTCGGCGAGGACGACCCATCTGTCACTGGTTAGGAGCACGCACCCATTGACGGCGCGGCAGTTGGGCGCGTGCAGCCAATATCGACGTGGGCAACGCGTCCATCATCGCCGACGAGCATGTTGCAGGCCTTACATCGAACGGTGCGAGGAACGGGGACGAGGAACGTGGTACGCCGATTCTCAACACTTGGTGGAACGACGAGTACACAGCTTCAGCACGTCCCAAATCCATTTGGATCGTGATCCAAGCTAATTAGGGACGACGTTCCCGGAACGACAAGAAGGAACGAGGGAGAGAGAGGGACGACGGACGAGTGGGCAGAATCTGCATAGGCAGATCAACGGACTCACCTAATAAAGCACCGGAGATTGCCCTTTTGCCTTCTCGATGATGATTAATGGTGCCACTTCTTCCCGATGCGGCACATCGCTTGGCCTTCCGTTCCTGGTGCGGCGCGGTCGAGGTCCTGCGGCTGCGCGGTCGAGTACCTGCGGCGACGCGGTCGAGTACCTGCGGCGACGCGGGCGGGCGGCAGGGTCGTGTTCCGTCGGCGTTCAAAGATGGTTTCTGTTGTGGAACTGCTGCAGAGGCGGGAGGGTGTGCGGTCCTCTGCGTTAGTGCAAGGGGAGAGAAGAGAGGTCGGTGGCGCGGCGCAGGCCAGTGGAGAGAGGAGAGGACGGTGATGCGGCACGGGCTAGTGGAGACTGGAGAGAGAGGAGGACGTCAGCCGACGGCCGGAGCACGGTTCAGCTAGCGGCGCTTTCCCCGGCTGCGGTTGTTGTTTTGCGTACGATTGCTGTCAGATGGGTCGGGGAGGAGGTGCCGAGGGTCCTGGCGGTAGAGGAGGTGCGGAGGGTTGAATAGGTGGAAGATCTTGGCATTAGTAGCTGTCGGATCTGATGTAGTTAATTATGGGTCATCCGATCTATAACATGTGTTTTTCTGGGTACAATTAGTGGGGTACCTTCAGACTAATTAATGACTGTATTAGGCTAATTGGGTATAATTTTGGTGGGTGATTGTAGAAAAGATTTGACTGGTGAATTTAAGAGATAAAAGATAAAAGATAAAGATAAAGATAAAGATAAAGATAAAGATGAAGATTGAGACTTTAATAGATTTAACTGTTACAGAATTCAAAAAATAAAAAGAAGCGGATATCATTTGTAGGCCAAGTCGTTCATTGGTTGGACGACAGGGCGAATAAACATGTGTCTCGGTTCACTTTTCTTGCCTATGTAGAACCCGTCCCTCATTGGGTGGGTGATATGTCAATTATTTTTTGCAAATTTCAAAATATCTTATTGTAAATATTAAATAATAAAGATACATCAATTAATTAGGTCAGTGAAGGGTTTCATATTATGCTTTTTAAGAGTGCCACATAAAGAATAACGTTTTGATTTGATAGCTGAAATGGTCTCTCTCAATGCACAATTTTATTTTCGCAGTTTCATAGGCATACCATAACATTAAATTCTTGTATTGGGATTGTTTGAAATAATGAAACTTTTGTGCTCTCGATGCAAGTTTCAATTGAGTTTCATACATATGAAACAAGGCCACGTGGGTTTCATCTCAAGCCTCGGTGGCCTCTTTATTTCACGTTTTCCAAGTGTGGCACGTCAACTTTCTAGTCTTCTTTTGTGAAATGAAAGTGCATCTCTCAGGCCAGTCTCAATGCATAGTTTATTTTGCAGTTTCTAAGAGTGTCACATCAGATTTGAAGATTTAGTTTGATGTATGAAACAATCTCTCTCAATGCATAGTTTTATCTCACGATTTCATAGGCAAGTTATAGCATTAAATTAACATATATTTGTTGCATTGTGATTGGTAAAAACATGTTGTGATGAAACTCTATGTTCTTAATGGAAGTTTCGATAGAGTTTCCTACCAATGAAACAATGTCAAATGAGTTTCAACCCTATAAAACCTATTTGGCCAGTTTCATATTAATTGCTATGTCACATCATCTCTTTTCCTTAGGCCAGTCTCAATGGAAATTTCATGGAGACAATTACCTAGAGTAACACGTCATCTAAAAATGTTTGAAACTAGGATGAAACACTCCTCTCTCAATGCATAGTTTCATCTATTGTTGTTTTCTAGGTTACATGCAAGACATAAGCTGTCTAGATAACTGTGTATGTAGCGTTTCATCCTCATGAAACTCATTTCACCTCTACTCCTCATTAATACACCGTCACATCATCAAAAATTCCTACGTGGCACTCTATTTATTACCCATGAAACCCTCACTGAGACTGGCCTTATATAGCACCTCATTTATTGTGGATGAAACCCCTACTTATACGTGCCTCGGTGCACTATTTCATTGCACAATTTGATAGGTAGAACAAGACATTAAATGATTGCATATGTGTACCAATGAGAATCTACTTTTATGTGCATATGAAAGGAATGGAGTCTCAATGCACCTTTCATTCTCCTTTTATCAACTTGGAAATAGTGTTACTATCCTTTCATCCTAATGAAAGACTTCCCTCATCAGTCATGTCATCTTTTTTACTTATGTTTCACCTAATAAATGTCAAATGAAAGATCCAATAAGAATGGCCTAATGAAACTTATTTCATCTCTTTAATATTAATTACCTTGTCATGTCAGTAATTTAGTGGATAGTAAGTTTGCAAATGAAACAACCACTAAGAATTGCCTTATAAAAAAGAATGTAAGTTTGCATGGGGGTCGAGGCATTGGGCCAGTGGACAGTGCAAGTGTTTAGATGCTGGACTTCTACTAGTCACGTGGGCTGAGCCCCTGTAAGTGTCACCGTGCTTGGCTCCATGCATAAAGCACGAGCTCTTGAAACTGAATCGGCCATGTAAGAAACCAACTACTCCCTCCGTCCCAGTTTACTTAGATCATGGATGTGCTTTGTTTGTGTCCACGTTTAAAGAATGTTGAATGAATCTAGACATATGTGATTTATAGACTCTCAAAATTAGCGTCATGCCATGCATGAGATAGTTTATGAGATCACACTTTTCTATTTATCTTAACTCTAGCTTTTGCTAGAGTAATTGTATTATTATAATAACTAACCTTCCTAATAAGTGAGCTGGTTGCCCATGCCAACGAATCAGGAAGCCTGGCTTTTCTGTTCTAAATTTGCCACTGGGAAGAAGACCTGGAGCATGGTAGTCAAAGTCTAGTCACCAAGTTGAACACATTTTCAATGTCTAACTTTAACATAGAAAGTGACACGGAGCTTGACGTTGAAGACAGGGGTGCTTGATAGTTAAGTAAAAGGAAAATGCAGCAGTTTATCCTAAATGACCACTGTTTACATTTGACTTGCAATAAGCTGCATCTCTGAATATAGATGAGAGCTTTTTACTGTAGACTAGTTTTATGTACGCGCGACACGCACGTATGAAAATTATTCAAGCGACATAATAATCTTGAGAGTAATACATATTATCAACAAAATTTTACTTTAAATAGCTAAAGCATTTGAAAGCCAATATGTTTGACTTCATTGTTGTCTTGTGTCTATATGACACAGAAAATAGTATTTTAGCATCCATATATAAACAGATGAATTGTCAAATCACTGAGTAGAATAACAAAAATATTGGGGAATCATGAGTCATTTAATCATAAGCAAGAAAGCAATACTGGGCCTACTGGTTCCTTACAAAATTCGCAAATGATGAATCATAGCAGAAATACTACCAACATAACGAGACATTATCAACTAACATTAGATTCCTAACTTTTATGAATACACTTGAAAGTTGAAATCAATCCTTTTCAGCTGCATATTACACTGCCATCATTATTTTTACCTTTGAAAAAATATGAGCGACAACCACAACGCCCCCACCCCGCTCCCCTCCTCTGTTTCCGACGGCTTTTGCCTCATCTACAGCCGCCAGATCCGTTCCTTATGGAGCGAATTGATGCTAAGATATATTCTAAGATTGCAAATATGAGTGATTACTTCTAAGATCCGTTCTCCTCTTGTCTCGGGCAGCTATCACTGCCACACCGACTCTTTGCGGAGATACTAAGCTATATTCTAAGATTCCATGTATAACCGACAAATGCAACCCTACCTCACCCTCCTCCAGCTTCGGCATCTTTCATCACCTCTATGACAGCTGTCGCCGCCGATTCGCTCCTTACGCAACGGATTCATTCTAAGATTGTAAATACGAGTGATTGTTGTAACACCCATCCCTCCTTCGTCTCCTTGTCAAGTGGAGTTTTCTTAACCATGATGTTTGTGACAAAAGTATTCACTGCATGTGGATTATATTATAAATCCACTCTATAATAAGAAATATTTTCCGCATGTGCATTATATTAGAAATCCACGCCGTAGAGGCCTGTCCTGTCGCGCCACCGTTGCGGCATCGCCGTGCTCCTCGGCGTCACCGCTTTCGCCTGCTCCCTCACCGCCGAATTCCGCAAAGTCAAAGTCGGGATCCTCCTTGTTGTCTCCCCTTGTCTCACGATTCCGAGCGGATCTGATGTGCTTCTGTCGGTGCAGGGGGAAGGACATCAAGGTGGACGGCAGCCTCTGCTCGCTGCCGCGGACCTTTACCTTCGAGCTGGTCGTTGCAGCCATCGCGTTCCTCTTTGTAGCATAGCTCCGGGCACCACCGCGGCCGTGACCGCAGTCGGTGTCGACAAGCCCGACAAGAGCGCTTTCATGGGAGTGGCCATGGAGGCACGGCGGCTAGAGCTGAAGGTGGCCTCGTTGTAGGAGGAGAACGGCAGGCTCGGGGCGCAGCTGGACGATACGCGCGATGAGTTGGCGTCCGCTTTATCGAGAGAGAGAGAGAGAGAGAGGCACAAGTGTCATTTTGAAATTTTTCTCTCTCCTCACAATAAAATGATATTATAATGAAAACAGTGTGCTGCAGCTAAGAACCACGTTTTTTGAGTGTGTCCGACCCAAATTCGCCACGTCTTTGTAGTGTCCCACAACCAATTTCCTCAATATAATACTATTTAAGAACTGCCTCATAGTTACTCGGCTAAAACAAAGGGAGTATACATGCATGTATAACTGGCAAACGCAACGCCCCCACCCCATCTTCTTAATCTATCTCCGATGGCTTTCACCGCCTCTATGGCAGCTATCACCAATAAATGAGTGATTATTGTACAAATAGCAAAGTTCCAACTCCTCTAGCACGCACGCGCACGCACTATATTTTGATACGAACTATTAATAATATCATATCTAAAAGAAATAATATCATCCATTTTCAATATAATTCTTGTACACTAAGAAAGATTTCATCTGTTTTCTAAAAAAAATGATAGATGCAGAAACCATAAATAATATCAGATCCAAAAAGACATATATTGTGCATCGGCAATCGTCTACTTCATTCCAACTTCATCAAGGGTCAACACCAATTGATTAGTTAAATGAGAGCCTTACTAATAATTTATACATAGTGCACTCTCTTCTCAGAAACAGTCGGTGCTCAAGCACAAGCCAAGTCTTAACAAATATAGTCCCTTCAAAAATGAAAAGAAAAATAATGTAGTCATCTACAACTTCCTTCAGGGAAAGGAGGCATGATCCACACACTAATACCTGCACAACTTCTCAATTCCTGAACAAAACCAGCATCATTGGTTTGAATTAAACATAGATCATGCGTTTGAATCATGTATGACAAAAATGTATCACATTGAGGACAAACAGTATCGCAACAATATAAGAAAGATTTCCGTTGAATGCCTATTTCCATCAGGTACAAATAGCAAAGTATGTATAAACTATAAAAATATAACAAAACAAATTGTTTTAACTTACAAAATGGGCAAGATATTTCAGTTGAGGTAGTAACCAAATTGCCCTAATCGATTAAAACAAAATTCAAGCATTGAGCAAAGGTTAACTTGAATAAAGAGAAAAACAAGAACACCCTAACTCTGAAATTAAAATACAGACAATATGCAGGAGGAGAAAAAAAAGGTTCAAGTAGCGTAGGTTCGCATAAAGCAATGAAGCCTTAATTTTCAAATTTAAATCCCAAAGAATAGACTTGATGAACTTCTATATTCTGTACCTGCACACTGCAGGTGGTCTATATTCGGTGATTAACAAAAATCAAGTAATGACATTTAAGAATAGTTATGTGTGGAAGAACAATGGGAGGGGTCTTGTTTAAGAAGCAACGGAGATTAAGTCAGAGAATCTAATGTCAGGCTTGATTAGAATCTATTGTCTAAGAGTTCCCGAATTTAATGAACACAGTTTGCTGTATTGATAGGACTGCCTAGAATCACATGAGTTTCAGGTGTTAGTTTTCCTCTTGCATCAATCCTACATAGGGGTGGATGTCGAGCTGGCTCGGCTCGGCTCGGCTTGGCTCGGCTCGTATTGGCTCGTTAGAAAACTGGCTCGGCTCGGCTCGGCTCGTTACATAGACGAGCTGAAAACCTAGCTCGGCTCGGCTCGATAATTAGCTCGAGCTAGCTCGTTAGGCTCGCGAGCCAGGAATATAGAATAATTAAGATATCATATACTTTAAATTTGAAACATTTTATTGTAAAATAGATAAGATATATGATTTATACTTCATGAAAAAAGCTAATAATATAGATTAATTTCAAATATGTTTCGAAATATTCAAAAATTAACTTAGTATATGACATTATATTGGTAATGCGCATTACTTATTCTCGGTCTTCCAAAGCTCGTTGAGCTCACGAGCAGCTCGTGAGCTAGCTCGGCTCGGCTCGCTAATCCGACGAGGTAAAATCTAAGCTCAGCTCGGCTCGTTAAGAAACCGAGTCGAGCCGAGCCGAGCCGAGCTACTCACGAGTCGAGTCGAGCCACGAGCTTCGAGCTTTTCGTCCAGCCCTAATCCTACATGACCAATCTGAACACCAACACAAGAATTTCTACAAACAATGTGCACATTTCAAAATGGATAAATCGGGAATGTAGAAAACCTCATGCATTTCAGTCCCACCCGTTATCAAGGCCAGCTCCTATCAACCAAGACATGTCTGGTAATTCCAAAGTCAATACTGCTATCATCTAAATAGAATGATTAATCTAAGAAAAGAGTTTGGCGCAAGAGTTTGAACCAAGCACTGGAAAAAAATTCTAAACATAGAGAATAAGTTGACTGAGCATGTATTATATTCATTTAACTTTGTATTGTGAAATAAGTACATTCTTGAAGCTCACCAATTCCTGAAACAATTGTATTCAAAGCATAAGCATTTCACACAAAGGATAGAAAGTCCAAGATCAAATTATTCTTTTACTGACATAAATCTATTGGATACAGATATATAGGAAAGAAAAAAAGCTCTTTTAAACTTCACGGTTAATGTCAATTTGAAAATTACTATTGGCACTTCAAATTAACGAAATTCACATGCATGGACAAATAAAACACGTGAGACAATTGCATGGTTAATAAATTTAAGACTGAATAGGAAACTAAAACTCCAGACCAAGCCATTTGGTAAGCAACAACATTGGAACTGTCGCGACCCTCGACACATGGAAGGACAATAGAACACGCACACAATTTATACCTTAACGGATGAAGCGTGCATGGCGTTGGAGGTGCTCAGGGGTTCCAGAGGCACATATTGTTCTAGCAGTGACCGTGCCGTTGTGAAGGCCAAATTGTTTCTTGATTTGAAAGGAAATAAAAAATATTCGTCAATGTGAAGGCCACCTAACAAGTATACCTTGATTTGATTCTTTCTTGCTTAGAGCATGCACCCATTGAACAATAGTTGATCAATTATTGACAGAAGACTGAAGGCACCTAACCACCAAGAAGTCACCAAAGCTGAACAAACCTGCAAGCCACAAATATTCGTCAATGTGAAGGCCACCTAACAAGTATACCTTGATTTGATTCTTTCTTGCTTAGAGCATGCACTCATTGAACAATAGTTGATCAATTATTGACAGAAGACTGAAGGCACCTAACCACCAAGAAGTCACCAAAGCTGAACAAACCTGCAAGCCACAAAAAGAAACAAACCTGAGTTCAATAGTTTTTTTAACCATACTAAGCAGTGAAAAATATCTATAACTTAAAGCTTTATTCGTTGCATCGTCAAATTAGCAGTAATTAGAAAGAGAACAGTACAATCTTAAAAATTACATCTGAGGGATGTGTATTTGATAAATTCTGTTCAGTTTCATAATTTGTTTCTGTGTGTTGGAATCAGTACAGTAACAGTTGAGTTAATCTAGTATGCTAATTTCATCAACCAACAGCAGTAAGGAAGCTATAAGTATCAATCTAAAAGCCGATAAGTGAAATAAGAGAAAACTGAGTGAGTCAAATACAAGAGAGTAGGCCAGCTGTATATTTTATCTGAAGATTACACACTACTGAGGGACAGACAATTGCTATATGTTCCATATCATGGACCCAAAAGATCTATGCTACTCCATAAGCTTATTTAAGGTAGAAATTTCAGTCAGATAAAGTGGAATGAGGACAATAGTGTCTGGTGTTAACAGATGGATGGTTTGCAGATTAGACGTCCTATGGGGTGCAAAACAATGATTAATTCGACAATCAAAATACAATGAATCACTATGACTGCTCTATAGTGCAACACTTTTCTTGTGACTGATAAGATGCAACCAAGATATATAAAAATAGATGAGTAAGCACCTCACAGAGGGTAAGATCAGACGCCCCAAAATAATTGAACTGCTCTCACGACAGTTTTCGCAATGAGAACCACTCCACCATTGGCTCTGAGCAAACACTGAAAAAGCAATTAAGAATAAGTACCCAATACAGCGAGAAGCATCTCAATCTCTAGATCAACCAAGATTATATGGAACCAGAAGCACGCAAGCATTCACACAAAAAGGGTCTATAATGAAATCGAAAATAGATGGATAGATGGTCTTTTCCAGATATCACTTTTAAATTCTATCTGAAACAACACCAAACTTGGCACCGTTAACAACCAGGTCTCATTTATATTATACTTATCCAACAATAGAGTTGGGATATAAGCAAATACATACATTCATTCCCCTCAAAAAAGTTAAAATGACCTAGCTTATACAAAATTTAAACTGGAGAAAAAAAATTATAATAGTAAACTTATTGGCAATCTCGATGAAGTTTCTCCATGCTGCTCATCAGCTCATTAAGATTGCATCCACCTCCAGATTGCATTTCAAATTTAGAAAAAACAGAGTTCATTGTTGCCTTTTTATAAAGATCACAGTACTATGCCTTGGCTGCTATGTTTTTCTGACACAATGAACATATCCATGAGAATTTAGTTAATTATACATGAAAATAATTAGCAAATAGAAAGCAACAGGTTGGAAAAGAACAGAGCTCAATAGCATTCATTTACAGGACCTTGATGGGACATCCAATTTTTATATAATAAGAGGAGCCAAGAATACTTTCTGGTATCTATATCCATGTCAATTTAGTTATACATACATATAAAGAATTAGCAAACAGAAACAGGTTGGAGAAGAATAGAGCTCAATAGTATTCGTTTACATGACCTTGTAGGGATATCTTATTTTTATTCAATAAGAGGAGCCAAGTATACTTTCTGTACGTACCAAAGGTAGAAAATTTGCCAAACAGAAGCAGGTACCAATGTTTAGGACTGGGAAAGACATGACAATTTAAAAATGCCAAACTATTTACTCATAGTTTCCATCATCGATAAAAGTAATGTTTGAGCAAGGAATATTTTATATAAATTAATTAAATGCAAGGATTTAAGAATAAACTCACCTTGTTTCATCATAACCCATCACCAGCGCCTCACCCTGCATTTGGCCTCGAATCAGAGGTATGTTTCACTAAAAAGAAACTATAATCATTGAAATTTCAAAACCTCATCCCTAGTATTTACCCAAGCAAGATCCAAGTGTATACCTCATTCATTATGATTTAGTTACCATAGGATTATGACAGAAAGTTATCGCACCTTTGATCAGTGGGATTTCAAAACCTGCTTGAGAACTACTTAAACCATAATTCTCTGATGCAGAATCCAATATTCATAATTCCAGGTACATGTATCCTATCACTGAAGCTGTAAATCAAGGAAAGTGAAATTGCTAACTGATACTATGTTGGATCTCAGTTTTGTTTTACTGGCCAGCAATTGTGTATGCATAGGAGCAAGATATTGTCTGCTTTAAAGAATAACATAGCAGAATCAACATAGAAACAAACCAACACACTACGGTACCTGCGTGTTGCCAGAGCTGAGATAAATGCACCAAGTTGCTGAATGCGTTTTGTTGGAGCCAGACGTGGTTATGTTGCTATGGTCGCCCATCGCTCGTCCGTAGCCTAGTGGGTGCTCCTCAGCATGGCATGGCTCGGCCTCGTCCCGTCGCGGATCGAGCTCGTCCTTGATGGCGGCGGCCTCGTCACGGAGCAGATTTGAGGGTGAGGAGAGGGAGCGACGCAGGAGTGGGGTCGGTGGAGGCGGAGAGGGAGGGGGACAGGCACGGGACTCCGCATCGGAGGCGGAGGAGTCCTCCTCTCCGGGGCACCGGCTCTCGAGCAACGTGGTGGCTGCTACCGCTCGGGGAGGAGGAGGGCGTGCCGTCGCGGCTGCTGCTGATCGGAGAGGTAGATGGCGTGGTGCACGGGAGGGAAGCGACGGTGTGGAGGGGAGCTGGAGGCGCGGGGGAGGCGAGTGCGAGGCGGCGGCAGCGGCAGCGGCTGCGAACTGCGGTCGGGGAAACCCTATTCGCGAGCGTGATGGGTTTCGGGTGAGTAGGTCCCACCTGTCGGCGCCGATTTTTACGTGTGAATGGGTGGGTAGGATTCTGTGTGAAAAAAGTTCCTGCGCGGGGGACAGGTGAGACCGTATTTTGGCCTAAAATCGTGTAACTTGTAATTTGTAACCTGTAATTTGGGTGGGACCTATACTCAATCAAGAGTTAAGAGAGAGGGTGCTATCCTGATCAAGGCTCCAGATTGATGGGTATAGAAGATCGCAGGGTGAAAAAAAGGGTCGCAGGAACTCATACTTTATTGGTTTAGATTAAAATGTGTTGTGTTACATCCTATGAGGTAAAAACAAGAATTGAATCTTAGACATTCCATTTTCATACAATGAATTAAATAAAAACTAAAAAGGAAATCTCATAACCCCAATCTTGCTGCCATCTCCCTTCCTTGATTTGCCACGATCTTTGCCCCTTCTCCACTTCATTCCCTGCAGTGGAGGAAATGATCTGTCATGTTTTACACTTTTCTGTAACCTCTCATGCTGAAAAATGATAGGATATAATTGTTTGTGCGTATGTCACGTTGAACTATCGTACCGCAAGTCACTTTCGAAAATGATATTTGAACACACGCTGAAAATCCGGTACACATCACCATCCTTATTTTTCAACTTTGTGATTTTACCCTTACGATTTCAAAGTGAAGGCAAAGTTTACCCCTACTAGGGGTAAAATCGCAATAAATAAACTTTGCCTTCGTTTTGAAATAGTAGGAGAAAAATCAGAAAGTTAAAAAACGAGGGGTAAAACCACAATTGGGCATGAAACTAAAGGTAAAAACACAATATCCCCAAAAATAAATGACTTCCCAAGTTCAAGTTGGTTTGTTTTGGAAAACGATATATTTACTTTCCAAATAATGAAAGCTTAATTATTTTATATATTACCTCCTATCAGATAATAGATCATTTTAATCCTTAAGATTTTCTAAGTTGAGACTACTGTAAAATCTCTCGATAGACAATCTGTTTATTTGTGACAAATTCGGATAGCTGGCATGACTCCACAAGCCGGTAGATCATTTTTATTTGTCCTTATGGGGCGAAGGGAAGTTGATCACGAAGAAGACTGGGCAATGGTCAAAAGTCAACGAATGATCCAACGTTTTCTATTTTGTTTGCGGACTAAAAGCCCTGGATCCGAAGAAAAGTAGTAGTGACAATAATATTCAAAACGTTCGTGATGCAACTTGCAGTGGGGATTTCTTTTTTTTTTTTTTACATCTCTACCAGATTGCCACCCCTGCTCATCTCGCACCATTTGCATCATTGTTGCGTTCAAATAGCCACCCTAGCTAACACACAAGGTTTTTTTGCTTTGTGCAGCGCAGGCAGCAGGTTGACGGTACTGAGCCGAGAGAGGCACTAGCAGCTCCCTGCTGCATTCTTCCATGGAGGTAAGCAATTGTAATTAGATGTGCTTTGGCAAAGGTATACTGTTTCTTGAGAAAAAAAAACAGCTTCCTCTCTGTCTGCAATCTCTAAAGACAATTCAAGGATCATGCAAGAGTTTCCTTTGCTTGCAGGCACACATGGAGAAGGCAGGTCCTAGAGAATTTATAGCTATGTCCGTCGTAGTTGTGTTGTTGATGTTGGGCCGCGCTGCAGTAGCTGCCCCTGCTGCCTCCAGGCATGGGGGTAACTGCACTAGAAAGTGCGGCAGCATTAGCATCCCCTACCCTTTTGGCTTGGAGTCAGGCTGCTACCACAGCGATTGGTTCAACCTCACCTGCGACAGCTCCTACGAGCCGCCACGGCTGTTCCTCGGCGACGGCACAGTTCAGGTTCTCGACATCTCCGTTTCCAACTCCACGGTGCGCATCAACAGCAGCCGCTTGTTGTACACGGTTGGGACAGGGGTCACCGCCGTGAACGGGACATGGGGGCTCGGCCTGCCCAAGGGTGGGCCGTACTTCCTGTCGGAATCAAGCAGCAGCCTTGCCTTGATTGGCTGCGGTACCCAGGTCGAAGTCCGAGGGGAGCAGAGAATAGCTTGGTAGCATCCTGCGCTGTTGTCTGTCCGCTTGATGCCAGCCAGCGGATTGTGGTCGAGACAGGGACCGACGCCTGCACGGGCATCGGCTGCTGCCAGGCCAACATCGTTCTAGGCTACGATTCCTACAATATCCAGATCACCAAGCTCAAAGCATCAGCCTATGCTCTTACCACATCTGTGTACCTGGTAGACCGGAGTTTCAGATACACCGAAGACATGAGGAAGAGCAGTATTTATGGCAACAACCCTGAGGCGCTCCCAGCGACGCTGCAATGGGTCATAAAAAAGGGAAGTTGTCCTTCGGTGTATAGAAATGAAAGCTCTTCGGAATGCCGCAGTTCCTTCAGCTATTGCCAAGAGGACTTTTCCAATGTTGCCGATCACGGCCACCGGTGTGGCTGCCTTGGAGGCTATCAAGGGAACCCATATATCCCCGGTGGATGCAAAGGTACGATGATATATCCACGAGCTACATGAATCATCATATACTAAAACATCCACTCCGATCCTGACCATTGACCTTGTGTTTATCAAGATGTCGATGAATGTAGATCGCGAGAGACGCACTCCTGTTATGGCGACTGCCAGAACACAGACGGAGGTTTTATTTGCAAGTGCCCTACAGGATACTATGGAAACTCTTCTGACCCAAATGGATGCAAAGGTATCAAAATGAAAATCTGAATCATTATTACAGTTTCTTGCACTTATAACATTACCGGGTACCTTGATCTCATGGGATGGTCCGTAGTGAGTTCATCTTATGAATTTTCTTTAGTTCACATCAGACCACATCATATTTAAGTTAATATTTTGCTTGTGAGGATTGAGGTGGTGATGATGGACAGATGGTTCAATATGTTTCATTTGTCAATAAACCAAACAAATACCTTTAAGTGTTGACTAAGTTGATGAAGGAAACATATTTAGTCCACACTTATAGTTAATGTAGTTTGCACTGTTAAAACCTCATTCCTCATTCCTCTTACCTAGCATCCTACACACGCACTCTTTTGTTTGCGCTTGCTTCTCAACATATGTATCATCACTGATTGTTTTTGTTGCATATTTATTTTTCTAGACATAGACGAGTGTAAAAATAAGGAGGCCTACTCATGCTACGGCGCATGCTTTAATTCCCCTGGGGCTTTTGAGTGCCAATGTCCAAGCGGGACCGATGGAAATCCATTCGCCAAAGGGGGTGTGTTACAATAAAGAAATCCTCTGCAGGTGACAAACTTCTATGCACACCTATTAATAGTTACCAGCTCTTCCTCAATTCAATCTGTCCACTTCCTTGGAACTCATGAGTTTTGACCCACCATTTTGATTTTCCAGATTTAAGCATCGGACTAGGAGTATCTGGTGGCACAATAATTCTTCTATTTCTAGCACTTTTTGGCCGGGTTATAATGCATAAATTCAAGAAGCATAAGGTGAAGAAAATGAAACAGAAGTATTTCAACCAAAATCATGGCTTATTATTGCAGCAGTTGATATCACATAAGGCTGATATTGGTGAAAGAATGATAATTAACTTAAGGGAGCTGCATAAGGCTACAAACGGTTTTGATAGAGCTCGCATTGTTGGTGGTGGAGGCCATGGTGTTGTGTTTAAAGGAATTCTGGATCTACATGTTGTAGCAATCAAGAAATCAAAGATCATAGTGCAAAGGGAAATAGAGGAATTCATAAACGAAGTTGCCATTTTGTCTCAGGTGAACCACAAAAACGTGGTAAAGCTCTTAGGATGTTGTCTCGAGACAGAAGTTCCATTGCTTGTGTATGAGTTTATTTCGAATGGAACACTTTATCATCATCTTCATGTGGAAGGGCCAATATCACTGAAATGGGATGACCGCATAAGGATTGCAATGGAAGTTGCAAGAGCATTGTCCTATCTACATTCAGCTGCGTCAATGCCAATATTTCATAGAGATATTAAGTCCTCCAATATACTTCTTGATGACACTCTAACTGCAAAGGTATCAGACTTTGGGGCTTCTAGATATATTCCAATTGATCGAACTGGAGTCACTACAGCTATTCAAGGAACCATTGGTTACTTGGATCCAATGTATTATTACACAGGGCGACTAACAGACAAGAGTGATGTTTTTAGTTTTGGTGTTCTTCTTTTGGAGTTGATTACTAGAAAGAAACCATCTGTTTATCGGTCAGATGTGGGTGATGGTCTGGTTTCACATTTCATCACACTACTTGCAAAAGGAAAAACAATTGACATAATAGATCCTCAAGTCATGGAGGAAGATGGTGGAGAAGTCAAAGAAGTAGCCATACTTGCATCAAGGTGTACTAATTTGAAAGGAGAAGAGAGGCCTACAATGCGGGAAGTGGAGATGACACTTGAAAATATACTAGTTAAGAAGAAGCAGAAAATTCCATGTAATATGACAGCAAGGGAATTAGATAAGGATGAAACTTGGCCCTACATTCAAGTTGGAAGAATTTCTTCAGAATCAAGTAGACATTACACTATGGAGGAGGAAATATTGTTGTCAGCAAGCCACCCCCGCTAATATTGTGTAGTAGCCTCCTGGACAATGGCTATTGATTGTTTATTGCAACGCAAGGCATGCCAACCAGAGGCTTGTCTATTACTACTCCCTATGATGTTTTTTTATGCTGCTTGCCTAAATTTTGTTGCCTTAATGTATTAATAGAGATTAGATTGCCAATTGTACAACCATCATGGCTTCGATCAAAAGACACATGGAACTCAAATTGGAGAAGGCACATCCTTTTCTATCCCGTAAATTGTTCTATCAAATTTCAGCAAACAAATATTTTTGCTTCTTGCTTTTTCTGGAGGTTTGTGCATGATTGTGTTTAGCAGTTGTTCTGCTTACTAAATAGAAAAATGTAGCAATTACATATCTTCCAAGTGTCATCATTCATCATATTTTTAGTGAATTATACTAGTTTTATATTTCTAATAAATTTTATTGAGTATAAAATTGGAATTTAAAAACTTTTTAAAGACATGTGCATGTCACACGACCATTATGCTAGTTTAATGTATAATCAATCATAGATTGATGGCAGTGATAGGTGATTTTTTCTTTTTTTTTCCAATTATAATGTGGTAATTTCAAAGCATTGAGAGTAAATGTGATGGCTCATATTTTTATGGGTAACCCATAACTTGTGACCTAAAAAGATAACTCTCACAATGTATAAAGACTAGACAATAGAGGTCATTTATTGTATAAAGACCACTTTAATTTTCGAACACATTGCAGTTGCTCTTACTCAGACAAGATAAACATTATGAAGCATCTCGTGAGCAAGGAGACAATGAATCTTGAGGACAGCAACTAACATACTAATTAAATACAAATAAGTATATAACTAACAGCCCAAGGTCCTGTTAACAAAGGATAATTATGTTCATATAAAATGACAGAATCAAACAGTGGGCCCGAAGTTTAACAGCAGGAATGTTTCGTTATCTCATTACTCTGCTTTTCGTAAATCGCTGGTTTGAAAAACACAGGAATTAGAGGAGAGACAGAGAGAGACTCAAAGGAATTTTACATGAGGTTGGACCTCATGTTAGAAACCCTCCAAAATTTGCATAGAGGAAGCTATCCTATAGGAATTCCATAGAATTTTGAGGTCTCAATCCTGTGTTCCAAAGGGTTGCATAGGAAATTTTCATTCTAATCCTGTAAAATTACTCTATTTTTCCTTCGTTCCAAAGGGAGCCTTAGCGGGAAATGATGTTATATGAACATAATTTATTGCCTATTACACACGGTTCTTCAACAGGTCGTATCACAGCAGGTTCAAAAGAAACGTCTACAGAGCTAATTTACCGCCAGAAGGTGCTCACATTGGGCACTGCACAAGCTGTTGACAGTACCAGTAATGAACTACTGATCACAGGGCTAACCTGACGCTTAGTCCAAGGAGAGGAGGTGGGATTCGAGTCTCTCTGTGAAGAGAATCAAGTGACACAACAATTGACGCTGGAGTTCCCGGGATTGTGGCAAGGGGAGCTCGAGTTTTTTTTTTTTTTTTTTTTTTTAAGGGGAGCTCGAGTTACATAATTAATACACTTCGTACTTATTCGACACTCTAATAGCACTTCAATGGAAATGCTTGTGTCTACCGATAGTGCTGAAGTTGTCCCATTGGAGTCGTTATTGCCCAGTACAAAGTCACAGAAGAAGAATCTGAGATGCATGTGTCCCAACAGCCAGGAGATCTCTCTATATCCAGAAAACGTGTGTGAGACCGTCGTTTTTTAATGGATAATACTGCAAATTTATAATATGAAATCACAAATAGTTTTGAGGTGATCTGTTGTACTACACACATATACAAATGTACTTAGCTCGTTAGCATGACTGGGCACATACTAAAATATATTTAGTCCACTGGTTTTAGTACTCAAGAACCAACACGCATATGGTTTCTCAATTACAAAAATACCCATGACAAGCGAGGATTACACTAGAGCACACATCTCTCAAGAGAAACATGTTTAATGCAGAAATACTCCCACGCCACCACTTACATATATATCAACATAAGAACAGCACTCAACGTGCTTTACCAGAACCAATGGATCATGGCTCACCAACAGCACACAAACCTGGAAGCATGGTTTGGGGCTTCCCTCTGCCCATGGTGAAACCTCGTGTGCCATCAGGCATGCGTGGGCCTGGAGGTTGTTTGGCGGCCCCAATTGGCAGCTGTTGATGCTGCTCAGACTTGATTGCCTGGTTATTTGGTGGAGTTCCAACGTGATGGTTACCACCACCCCGGTTGCTACCGTGGTGGTTATTGCCGTGGTGAATGTAGTGCTGATTGTTCTGGTGGTGCTGATTGTTATTGTACTGCTGGTAACCACGACCACGTCCTCTACCACCACGTCCACGCCCTTTGCCACGTTTTGGAACTTCCTTGTCCGTGAAGTTATCATCAAACTATACAACAAAGATGTCAGGTGACAGAATTTGAACAGTTCCAAGACACTAGTATAGAGAGGAGAATGTACACACAAGTGCATCTAGTCTCACAAATCACAAAATGCAATAGCAAGCACAATTAAGGCAATACCCAAAAAAGAAAGGCATTCACTGATAAGAGAGAACTATCACAGGCAAGCCGGACAGAGCTGTATAAAAGCTAGTGAAGCTAAATTCGTGAGACAGACAGAATCAATAAAAAAAATAACAAAAAAATCTCATGATTTTATTTAAGCTACAACAAGACTATTGCTCATAAAACATATAACTAAGGTATTGCAACAAACTGGGATTGTAACCCTGAAATATATCAAAGGGGGAATCTATTTCAGATCTTTCTTTGCATCTACTCAACATGGGTTGTGTTTGGTAAATACTAATCTACTTTTTTCCTTATGTTAAGAAAGGACATAGTAATTTGAACTACACACAACAAGAAAAAAATATCAAGGGACTAATCAATTAGCAAATTTCACTCTTGAGCCCTCAGTGAGAAAACAAAAAGAATGGTATCTTACCAAGTGTTCTGGCAATACATCTAAGAGTTGAGACGATTCTTCAAACTGTTTCTCAGTTGATTGGTTCGAAGTGGAGACATCCTCCTCACCATTTCCATCAAGTTCAGGCACTCCCTTTTGCCTTTGCCTGCCCCCTTTGTCTATATATGAAAAGTAACATAAATATTTACGCTGAGGGTAAAAGAGGAATTCTTGAAAACTAAACATTTTCAAACAGGATATCAAGAGGTTGTAGATATGAAGACAGATTTCAATGGGGCAATGGCAAAGAAAGGCAGATAAAGGTTGATTACCGTGCAAGTATTCAGCAATCGGACTCTAAGCCCATTTCTCCAATTCTTCTCGTCACTGAGCTCAAAAATCTGCATGGACCCAATGAATAGCTAAGACAACGCATGAACAGCAAAATTACTACTGTGTGTAATAAAAATCATGTAGTGATACTTACTGCCTTCTCAGCATCCTCAGAAGTCTCGTATTCCACGAAAGCATGAAGCTATTTTCAAAAGGAGAATCGTTAACTCATTAGTAAAATTGATGAATAAAAGCTTAAAATTAACATGCATTGATTAAAAAATGTTAAGCTTCAACCAACTGTCCTCAACTATGTGATGATAATAAAATAATATTCACAGATAAAATATGAAATAAAGAAGGCAAAAAGAACGATTCCTGTCTGGACTGTCGGAAACAGACTAACTTCATGCTGAAGTGCATCTCCTACATCCTAATTGGTCTTATATAGCTATTGCATAACATATTCCTAAAAAGGAAAAACAAAGCCTTGGGAAAAGGCCTAAGGAAGCACAAACAATTCCGAACATGCACGGTAGAAAAAGTTACCTTGTTAGCAAAAAGCATATCTAGCTTGGCAGATCTATTAGTAGCAGGACCAGCACCATTTGGAGTCTGAGGATAGCAAGTGCGGATAGAAATCACACTGAAATAAGATAACAATATTATATTTTTCCAAGATTCTGGGAAGGGAAAGAAAAACAATAGTGGCGTGCCACAACGACTATACCTCCCAACAGCTGAAAATATTTTCTTAAGATTCTGGTAGGAAGGATCACCAGGAAGGTTTTCTGCGACAATAATTCGAGACTACAAGAGAGGAAACCGTGAATCAGGGCTCATCGACTCAAATCAAATTAGTGTGCAACACATAAATATTTATGAATACCTGAAGTTTCTGCAAATCAGATTCAGTAAATGGCTCTTGCCGCTTCACTCTTTTCCCATCCTCGCTTACAACCTGCAAGGTAAATCATGTGAGCAAATAGCTGAAACTATTTTCGTATCAGTAGATGTGGGATGGCATTATATGCCTTCAAACGGCTTCACACCACAGTGAAGAATGGGCAAACTTACAAGTTTTGATGAGGTTCGGAGGGCAGCGGCAAGCATGGAGTTATTATGCACCAAAGCTTTGATTTTCTTGAAAGCAGAAATAACCGATATTGGCACTACAATGTGTAAGAAAAAATAATTAGTCTAGTCCAAAGACAATATATCATTTCTTCAATCTTGGCTGCATTAACTGGTGATCCTACACAAGATATTCCTGCATACTGAATAGAGGGAGAAAAGGAAAAGGTATGATCCCTTTTAGCCAGTACACAGAAAATCATCACTGTTATAGAGACAATATCAAGTTGAAATTTCTTTCATTCTGTTATATATAGGTTTTTCTATTTGACAACATTAGTTGGTTGCTGAATATTTTGATTACATACCTCTATAGTGGTGAAAAGACAAACCTAAATTCACAATTCCTTTTAGCCAGTACACAAAACTTCGCTGTTATTATTGAGACAATGAAAGTTTAGATTTTTCCTGATTTGGAAATTAGATCATAATTCTCTCTACTCCAAAACTAATCATAACAATATGGTGACCTAATATTTAGTAAAAAAAAAAGATGATTTCCTTGAGAAATTCTTTCTTTTAAAAAGCATAACACCGGCACAATGACCAATGAAACGTGTAGATACAATCATTCAAATCAGTTTACCTTGAAAAAAATCAACTAAATATATAAACTCACCATATCCCTCGGGGTCCTTGCTAATGAATCTCATCAAATGTTCTGTGGTAGCCAAGTTTATATCACTGAAATAGTACTCCACCTGCAATAAATTAATGTGTAAATTGAATGCAAATTTAATAATGGTACTGGTGAAAGCAAAAGAAGAGAGAAAATGTTGAGATAACACAAGTATACAGAACCACAAAAAAACGGTCGCTTACACGCGCTGAGCGGAAGCTCACCGCTCCGCTTCGGGGCGGGGGGGGTAGGCGTGTGCTAAGCGCTGTGTGCTGCTTTCACACGAAAAAGCAGGCGCCAAGGTGCGCACAGGTGGCTGTCGCTGGGAAAGGCGGGCACGCAAGCGGCCAACGCGGAGATCCCACATCGATTTCGCGAGGTCATGCCACCGAGAACGAGCAATATTCTCCGATGGCGCAGCTCTGCCATCCTCTGGTGCCCATCCTTGATCTCCGCCCGGCTCTGCTGACCTCGCATCCTGCTAGATCTGGGTTCATGCTCTTGTTGTTGGCTCGGCAAATGGCGAAGACATGTGTTTGGCAGCTGGTGGAAGAAGAAGAGATGCGTGTGTGGCGGCCGGCGGAGGTAGAGCAGCATTGGAAGCTGCTGCTCGTGTCTGGTTTAGGGCAAACATGGATTTGGGCTGGTGGGCCGTGGACCAATTGGGCTACATGATGACAGACACCTTCTGGTTTATTCTTTTTCTCCTTTCTTTCCTATTTTCAGCTATTCTTATTAGATAAATCCCTTGATTTGTAGAAAATGCTTAAGCGCGCTTAAGCTCTAGGCGGTGAGTGAACGCTCGCTTAGCGCTTAGCGCTTAATTTTTCCTGGATACAGAATTATCATTTGTCTCTGTCCCCTACAAAAGTTAGTGTTACTTGAAATCTGTGTGTGCCCACATTGGTAGTGTAGCTACCAACAAATGATAATAATAAAACATTGTACAATTCAACAAGTGTACATGGAAATAAATCTGATCAATCCAGTCAACATAGTAACATAGTGGAGCAGGCACTGCGCCACAATTCAAATTGATCCTTTATTTTCCAAGACACAAAATTACACATGTCTATTACTACTATCTTAAAAGATCGAGTTGGAGCCTCATAACGACTGTCATTGTCTATCCAACTGCTCTACCAAAAAACATTGCTGATATGGCACCAACCATACCCCAATCCATTGAATCAATAAAATGTGGACAGTAGCAACCAATTTTGGGAGGTAAACCAGTTTGCAAGTCCATCCAAGAACAAGCTGGGGAAGTGGATGTTGTGATTGGGCCATAGGAATGCTAATGCATGGAACTAACTGGGGTGCAGTGTAAAGTAGGAAATGGAATCAGGATGGAAAACCAAATCCACTGGGGTATAAGGAACCAAGGAGAACCGTTTCGTGTTGCTGATATGCATGCCAGGTACATATTTTTATTTTTTATTTTTTTACTGCAAGACAAGCTTCATACAAAGGGTGAAGTTCGGATACTCAGATATAGAGCAATAACTTACATATGCATAGAAGAACTGTTTGTTACTATATTATTAGGACCCATGGCAAAGCATGGACAGAACAGATAAGAGTGTGACTCATAAGTAGATGGAAAAGTCAAACATGGACACAAAGTACTAGTCCCAATAAAGCTAGCTTTTGAATGATAAGGTCCACAATACAACTTTGACAAGTCATCTTTGTTATAATATGTTATTAAAATATAGAAAATATGCTGCAAGAAAAATCAATAAATAATCTACAAATACTGTTACTGTTTCAAATATACAAATTCAGTTAATAAAGTAATTTGTAGCCACAATTTAGACTGGTTGACTTCAGTTCAAATAACCCAAAATATGACTTATCTGCCAGGGCAGGAAAGGAGTATGAAACATCGTCTGCATACTATGAGACAAAAATATCTAACTGAGAAAACATAAAACGATGCTGAAGGGCCGAGCCAAATTTATCTGAACTTGTACCATAAAAGATAGGGTTGTGAGGCTGTGTTCTGGGCAATATTCTTGGAAAACAATACCAGTACATCAAAATGGCCAAGCGATCACACATCCACAAGCAGGAAATAAAGCTACAGTTAGTTTAATTGTTAGTTGTATGATGCTTAATTTAGACATTCAGTTAACTTAAAGAGATTTGGCTTCTTAGTGTTCAGATTGCCAGCTATGTAGTGCAAGATATTTCAGATGAATGAAATCAAGTAACAATTACACCTACATTACTTCTCAAAGCCTACATTGGAGTGTTACTTTGTCACCTAATTATACTAAATTTCAGATATATCAATTTCCATGCACAAAGTAAAGAATTATGCATGAAGACAAACATAATTTTTTTTTTTAGGAGAAATAGTTTTAGTAGAACTAGATCTAGAAGTGCTTGGATGTCAATTGAGCTGAAAAGTCGTAACAAATAAAATAGTCAATGTTTTGAGAATAATAGTTAGGCATAACAGTACATTAAACCAAGAGCAGTAGGGAAAAGACATACTACGTGGTCCAAATATTGAGAACATGGTACTGACTAATTGACAATTAACAGAGACTACAAGTCTACAAGCATTCAGAGCTAGAGCATAACTTGTACAGTAGAGGGGACACTTTAAGCATATCACAGTTATCAAGCATTTACTTCCAATGAATAAGAATGACGCATGGAACATCTAATACGCCTTGGGTAACTAGCTATAATCTAAGCATTAAACTGGATTAGTGATCTTAAACAGGTATGAAGATGCAAATACTATGTCACCCCAACCTCGCACTTCCAGTTCTACCTAATAACATTAGTAATGTTTGCCCCTGATCTAATCATACGGCATGGGGGAAACAGCACCCACCTGCTTGGTGATCTTGTGCACGACCTCGTTCGCTAGCCCTTCCACCAGCGGCTCCGCCTGCACCGCGGGCGGGTTCTCCACCTCCTGTTCCGAGGGCAGTTCCGGCTTGGGCTCCTTGGCGGCGAATCCACCGCGCCCACCCACCGGAGCATAGTACTCGAACTGCGGCGGCGGGGGCGGGGGCGCAGCGAAGAAGGCGGCCCGCGGCGGGGGCGGAGGCGCGGCGAACACGCGGATCACGGGCGGCGGGGGCACCACGGCGGCCGGCGGCGTCGGCGGCCCGCGCGGCACGAACTCCGGCGCCTGTGCGTTGAGGCGGCTGGCGGAACCGCTCCGCCGCAGCTCGCCCGGCCGCTCGGCGTCCGTGGCCGTCCACCCGGCGGCGATCCGGTCGGCTCCCTCGAGGTGCGGCATCGGCGGGGATTGCTGCTAGTAGGGTTCGGAAGGGGGGCAATAGCGGCCGCTACTGCTGCTAGCTCTCGTGATTGCGCCGGTGTGGAAGCTCCCTAGCAGCAGCGGGCGGGGGGTACAAGGGAGAGCTCTTTGGGTAGCGGCGGAGAAGGGGTTCTCAAAGGGTAGGGTTCCGGCGAGGTCCGCTACTTATAGCGCTGACCCCTCTCGCGGCGGAGACGGGGCGGCGGCCTCGCGGTGCGGTAGTCGGTGCGCCCGGTGTACCGTGGGCTGTGATCGCAACTGTTCAAATTGCCTCGTGATTCGTGTGAGGGAACCTGGTGTTTGGGCCTGGTCGTGCCGCGAGCGGTGAAACCGTGTGGACTGTAGAGTTGCGAAGGCTTTTGGCGGCTGGTTCACTGAAGCATGGGACCATGTCATATATAGTACTTTTTTTGTGCATTCCTTCATTTCTTTGTTGTGACCCCTAATTCATTACACATTTTAATAATGATAATATATTTATCCATATTAAATGAAATAATAATATATCTACGCACACAGTTTGTCACGTTCATAAATTATTGATGGTCATGAAAGGTCATAAATGATGAAGTTATAAAATGACAGGAGATTTTTGGTGGTTAGCCTATCATGCATTTTGTCAAGTTCCAAAGTTACTACACAAAAAGGATAACTGACATGCCAAATTCGAGAGGGAGGGAGAACTATCGGGGTTATTGACCATAATCACCAAATTAACTTGGAGAAGAAAAGTGAATAGAAGAGGTGGCGCCGACCGAACGGTAATAATACTCCATCGCACACGCCATTAACATCGAGAGATTGCTTATATTTACTAAAAGACCTAATAACTAACATAATCTCTTTATAGTTGTGAACTTCTAGCTTTCTACAAATATGAAAGTTTTGATTCTCTTGTAGTCGGTTAAAATTCAAGTAATGGATACTAAATGTGAATGTTTTTGGTGCTCCTGTAGTTAGCTTTCTACAAATGTGATTTTTTGTTGCCGCTTAAAGGAAGTAAATAGGCACAACCACAGTTTCAAGAATCAAAAAATTCCTTCTATGGCCCCTCAAAAAATAGTTGTGTCTTCTATGGCCCCCAAAAAATAGTTGTGCCTTCTATGGCCCTTTCCAAATAAAGTTTTCTATTAGGCCCCAATCAAAATTGTTTTGTCTTGTATGACCTTTCCGTTAGTTTTTGGCACTAACGGTGTTAAGTGATGGTAAAATGACCATTTTACCCTTAAAATGGAAAACAATATTTTTTCAATAAAATAATTCGCTGTGAATAATTATTTTTCAATAAAATAATGCATGTTTTTGCATTCAAAATTGTGTAATTGTACATGACGTGCAACAAAATGGTCACCGTAAAATATTTTTGGACATGAATTTTGCTCAAACTTTTGAAACAAATAAATATGAACCAACAAAAATTCACAAATGTATAATTCCACAACTGTACAATTTGAATGAAAAATGCATTATTTTATTAATAAACTAATTATTCACAGCAAATTATTTTATTAAAAAATATTGTTTTTCCACTTTAGGGGTGAAATTGTCATTTACCATCCACTTAACACCATTAGAGCCAAAAACTAACGGAGACCACACAAGGCATAACAATTTTGATTGGGACCAAATATGGAACTTTATTTTGGAAAGGGCCATAGAAGGCACAACCATTTTTTTTAGGCAATAGAAGAAATTTTCTCTTCAAGAATCTCAAACAAATCGTAGAATGGTGGATACTCACCACTCCAAACATTTTCCATACTCGACACCTTGATGAATAGACATAAGGATATGCAAAAGAATTAGCACAAAAGTCCTTTATTTAACCAACTACACTTAAGAATTAGACATGTTTATATGTTACACGCCGACGCCACTATAGCTTCACCGATGATTCCAAGTGATAATCATTACCAAGAATTTAAACTTAGATCCTATTTAAATACTTATCTTTTAAAAGTTTCAAAATAATATTATGGTTTTGAATAATACTTTGGTTTACAAAAACCTTTAGTATTTGGCTAGTCAATTTTTACAGATTTGGAAATTGTAGTATTTCTAAAATTTATAATTTTTTGAGGATTTGGAAAATCCTCTTGGAGGTTCTTTTTGTTTTTTCTCCTAATTCTATTCTTATTAAAATCTTTTTTTTCTAAAATAGAAATGCCTATGTGTGTCTTCAGTGCTTCAATAGATTTGAATGATAATAGTACTAGAATATAACATACTTCAGCATTTGAATAAAATTTTATTTAAAGTCAACTCAGTAACCATGGTATGAAGTACTCACTCCGTTCTCATATTCTTGTCGTTCCGACCAGTATTTTGAACTAGAAAAGAACTAGCTCCGACCAAGTATTTTGAACTAGAAAAGAACTAGCGTAGATTGTCCGAACGACAACAATACCCAAACGGAGGGAGTAGAACATATGTTTGAGAGGTAATATTATCTATGGATGAGAATTACTAAACATGATTAGAAAAAAATGTTTGATTGTCCATCATTATCTTAAAATTAGCATACATATATTGGAGATAATATCTATCTATTTAAATATATGCATCCCAATTATATAAGTCCAAGCAATGATTTATCTATAGACATACTATTTGTCATTTAAACTTCAAAACCCAGTTGTCAATACTTAACTAGCCAAACACATCATGGTATCATGGTTTCTCCAAAAATAATTAAAATTTTATACTAGTCTCTTGATACCACAATATAACATACCACTCCGCTCTAGAATTAATGTTGCCGTTGACTTTTTGAGTTATGTTTAAACATTTATTTTATTCAAACAAATTAAAAAGTATATTATATTTTATTATGATGTGTTTTATCACTAAGAAAGTTCAAAACACAATATAAGCTTTGCATATTTAATTAAAATTTTTGATCAAGACAAGTGTAACTTAGAAGATTAATGACGACGTTAATTTTAGAACGGATGAGGAGGAAGTATGTATGTAAATTTTAAAAGAAGTAGTTTCTGAATATAGTCCGTCTGTATTGTCCACATCTTGCCCGTGGGCATATACAAGCCATGGCTTGTGGTCTAGTAGATGGTTGGCAACCTGGCAAAAAAATATCATCACACTCACACTATCTTCCAAGTTCCAACTTTGTTGCGATCGATCATTGATCCTTTCCAGAGTGGAGGACACCGTCCTCTTCTTCTAGATAGCATCATCTCCTTGGCAAGCGCAACGGACACCACGTGTCCTCCTGACTCACTGCTCTCGCGCCGCCACTCTGGGCCTCTTCTCTTCTCACCCCCCATAATCGCCGCATCGCATGGCGGCGCCCGCACTCCTCCCTCCCCCGCTGATGGACGACGAGGCCGCCGCCCCGCCCGCCCCCGCCCCCGCGCCGGCGCCCGCGCCCGCGCCGGAGCCCCTCCGCCGCGCCGGCTGCCGCCCGTCCGGGTGACCTCCGAGTTCGACAGCGAGCGGGGAGCTTCTCGCACCGCTTCTCCTGCCGCGTCCTCGACGGCCTCGCCAAGCTCCGCCTCCGCGTCAGCCACGGCGCCGCCGGGAGCAGAGGGCTCTCCTTCCCGCGCCCCGAGGTCGCGCTCATCGCGCGCAACTTCTCCGTCGTCGTCGACACCGCCTCCCGCGGCGCCGTGCTGCGCGGCACCGCCGACCTCCCCGCTCGCTGCGCCTGCGCGCCTCGCACAACACCAAGGTGCGGCCGCCCATCCAAATTTTACTTTCCAGTCCAATGTATCTTAGAAATCAGGGAGAGGTACGATTATTAGTAATAATTACAGAAAAGAATGAAAGCACTTTTCACTGAAGTTGACAGAATAGACACATGTGGTACAGGCATGGAATTGCTCATGTTTTACTTTGTCACTAGGGATTTCCAACGTATCTTGGAAATTAGGGAGAGGGTACGATTATTAGTAATTACAGACAAGAATCGCAAACACTTTTCACTAACGTTGACAGAATTGGACACATTTTGTACAGGCATGCGATTGCTCAGGTTTTGCCTTTCCAGGGATTAAAGAAATGGGAGGGATAGTAGAGGTGTGTCAAATGTCATAGAACTGTAGAAGTATCTGGTAGCCAGCTCAAAGTGTTTTCTTTAGCTAGCGTGAGAATGTTACAAAGTGCGACAGGACCATGCACTCTTTCTTCATTTGAGGGCGAACAGCAAAAGAACACCTCATTGTGCTTTCTGCTTTCTGGGGAAGTTATTGTTCGTTTGAGTCATGAAAGCAGTCGGTTTTAGCGAGTCTTGTCCAAATGGCTCAGAATCCGCAGGCTGGTATCTAATGTTAAGTAACTTTCTGGTCCATATCTACCTAAGAAGGCATAACATTCTTCAAAAATCACTTAAGAAGGCATTTGAGATTCGCTAAGTAACCGATGAACCTTACTCCCTCCATTCTGAAATTCTTATTGTTAAGACAACAACTCTAGTTCGACAATAGTTTCAGAATGGAGGGAATAAGTGATAGCACAACAGCTATTACTTTCTCACTTTATGCTGGCAAAGCTGTATGTGAAGTTTGTAAGAGCATGGCTCACTTAAGATATATCAAATATCTCTTGTGGACTTGTGGTGTTATCTACTGTAAGTGCATAAGCACAACCATGTGGCTGGAGCATAGTTTGGTAGCTGTATTCTTCCTTGCTGTATTTGTCTGAACGGAAAGCCATCTTTATCTACTCTGATAATAAATGTGCATTTTTACTGCTCAAAACCTTTTTAAACTCTGAAGTCAATGCAAGTGATGTTTTGCCTTTTACATAGCAGTACCGTCACCGTGTGATATTTTGAAAGTGGCTTGTATTTCAGAATTGCCAGAATGGAGAGCAGTCCTATGTTCATATCAGCTGTTCAGCACGCTGTTTGTCTGTATCTTGCAGCTATGATTATGATGAATCTATTGTTTCTTGCATTCATTTGGATAGGTGCTTTCAGTTCAAGTACCAGAGTAGAAAGGTGTGTTCTATTGATAGAGATGTACTAGTAAGTTATGTGATCTCTGACATGTGGAGTGACTCAAACAGTTTATGTTCTTATTTTATCAAGCACGTTTCAGGGCTGTGTGCCTATGTATCATTGTATTGAAGTAGGAACAAAACTAGTCTGCTTACAGAGCTCTGAGAGGCAAACCATAAAAAAAAGAACGTAGAAAAAAGTGGAAGAAACAAACGAGATAAACAGACGCTTCACAAGATGTAAGTGACATAACTGAAAAACTGGCCCCCTAATTTTGCCAGAGAGCACCTAGCCTCCTAGCACCTTGCTATGATCCATTGTTATGCCTTGTCAGTGATTTCTCGCAGCAATATCTCTATTGTAGGAGCAGAGCTGCTAAACATGCCATAACCACAATATGCGCCTAGGTATAAGGATTTAAGGAATTAATTTCTTGCATCAATATCTCAATTTCCGAATATATCTGATAATTACTAATCAATTTATGCACATTTATTTATAATATCTATTCTAAAAACAATAAAAATGAGTTGGGGTTGGCTATGCTTATTTTAAAAAACACAACAAGAATTTTACCTCGTCACCCAGGCCCAATTACGAGTCATTTTAGCACATCAAGGTAAAATTTAAAGGCTATGCTTATTTTAAAAAACACAACAAAAAGCACATCAAGGCTATGTTTATTTTAAAAAACACAACAAATATTTTACCTTGTCACCCAGGCCCAATTATGAGTCATTTTAGCGCATCAAGTTAGTGGAACTCATTGATAGGGTTAAATTGATAAGTTCTATCTTGTCTAGTTGCCTGTCATGGAAGTTGGATTGGTTTTTAATCATTTGGTTTTGAATTTAGATTGATTTCTTTATAAGTTTACTCACTCCACTATCGTACTGTTTGTTTTCGAATCACTCCTCCACCCATCAAACAGCAGTCCCATCTCTTTCCTTGCAGTTGATAACAGTTGAATATTGTCTTTCGGTGATTAATGGTTTATTAGTCACTATTGCCAAACAGAGAATTAGTGGGGCATGCACTAGGTTCTTGATTTGGTATTCTTTCATAATCTATAGTTAGCGAAGATTAATAGACACTAAATATGCTTGGTTTAATCTGCAAGCAAACTATCATAAATTTTCTCTACAAGTACCAGCTTCGTTGAGTGATACTTGTTTCTGTATTTCTATTTAATTTGTCAGCCAAATTTGTAAGGGTAAAATATCTGATAACTGGTATATATAACATTTAATCTGTATACTGTTTGGTAAAGTTTACTATTGCAAATTTGGAATGCTTGATGTTTTGTATTACGGTAAAAACATCCAAAAGGTTGTACATAATGTGTTATTGTATTTGCCTCCTCAGGAGCAACAAGGAGAAGTGTCAGTTACTGCAAATTTGGGAGATTCACCATACAAGATTGAATTGTCGTCTCTGGTTCCTCCTGACGGACCGGTCAGTGCTTTCCGATCTGGAGAAACAAAAGCAAGCTATACATTTGTGCAGTCCCCTGAAAAAAGAAGGCCTAAAAAGGCTCCTATTATTTGACAATTATTTAGAAAACCACCAAAATTTCAATCATGTGAACATCATAACCTTTTTTAAGCTTAAATTCGAGGAAAGACCGAAAGCTGCTTGTGCATCATTTTAAATAAGCATGAAATTCTTTTCTGTAGCCAAGAGCAACGTTATTGTTTCCCAATGGTGAAGTTTCAGTTAAAGAGAAGAAATTGGATGAGGGTGACAGAATTTTGTCAATGAGCGGCTCAGTGAAGTCACATGTTCTAAATGGAGTTTGCAAAGCAGTATATAGTGACAATGTGATGAACATCAAATATCGCTACAAGGTAAAGGTTCTTCAACCAGCATTGTTTCATTTATATGTTCTCTATGCCACTTACAATGTTTGATTTAATATTCTTGTAGGATGAAGAGATATCGTTTGTTCCCAGCATCTCACTACCATCAAATTCACTATCATTTGCATTTAAGCGCCAATTAACACCTTCAGACAAGTTGAGGTAATTAAAGCATTGTAAATATTGTTTGGTTACTAAAAAAGTATCGGTAGCATAAGCATCTCTCATGGCAGTGTAGAGGTTAGTACACCATTATATTAGCTCCTAGTGCTGTAAGCATTGGAGTATCGGTTCTGCAATGTTATGTTGTATGCCAGTGAAGCTTATGATTCTTTTTATTTTGGTTATTGACAGCTATTGGTACCATTTTGCCACAAACTATTGGAGTGCTGTCTACAAACACAAGGCTGATAAGCACCTCAAGTGGAAAACAGGTTATGAGTCAGATAATAGACTTGGATGGGCATCTCTTTGGGTAAGGCACTCACATATATCTTTAAGCTAGCAACGAAGCAGCATATGAATGAGCAAGACCCTTTTCTGCTGTTTGTAGTGTTAACACGCGCTAAATATTGTTACCCGAAACCTGAATCATAATCGATAGTTTTATGTACCTTTCTACCGGAATTGTTAACATGATAACATTGGCTTCTTGCTTCAGGTTGGAGATGCAAGTGGCAGCACAAAGGAGGTGCCTTTTAAGGCGAAATTTCAGCTCACGCTTAAAGTTCCCCAGGACAATATACAGAACTCAGTTGTACTGTTCCATGTGAAGAAAAGATGGGATTTTTAGTTTTTGAATTCTCTTACTGTTACATCATGAGCACATAACATTCTTACACAGATAAGGGAACACCAATATGATATGCATGTCAGTGTATGAATCTGTTCAGCAAATATCTGAGTAATATAAGATCTCTGATGCTCTTTTTTCCAACATGGACATCAAATTTTACACTTGTCATGAACATTTTAGCGAGCAATTTTACAGAACCATGCTATTGTGAAAAATATCCCTCAGCTAATCAGATTTTATGGAGCCGAAAATATTTCCAATTAGTGAATTTTTATTTTCAGAAGCTTAGTTTTATGAATAAGAGCAGTGGAAGTCCTAAAAATGATGCATTTCATTAGTACTGTTTAAACTGCCGTTGATATTGTGCGATATCGGGATATCGGTTCCTTGGTTCTTGGAAAACACACCACAGTTGCCTGGTTCTTGGAAAACACAACACGGCGGCAACTGATGATCCATATACCAGTATTAGGCCCCGTTCGTTTCCTGTCCTCTAAAATTTAGCACTATCACATCAAAGAGAATCTTATTATTTATGAATATTTTGATTAATTTAATGACAAAACCCTATTGACAGATTGATGCTAATTTTCGAGATGAATCTAATGAGCTTAATTAATTTATGTTTTACTAAAGTGATGCTACAGTAACCGTCTTCTAATCATGACTTAATTAACCTCATTAGATTCGTCTCGTAAATTAGTCTAGGGGTCTGTAATTTATTTTATAATTAAACTTTATTTAGTACTCTTAAATAGTAAGATTCTTTTTGACGTGACAGCTATAAAATTTAGACCCAGGAAACGAACACACCCACCGCTTGTAGAAAAAAAAACGTCCAATAGCACCAAGTTTTTCAGTGCTTTTCTACCTGCTGCTGATGTATTTCCTTGACAGCATTCACATTTACTACCATAGCTTCCCCACTACTAAGCCCTCATTAGCATCAAATTCTCAGAGGTAAGGGAACAAACAATCTATCTTTTCTGCGCTCATTATAAGTCAAACTATCTCCATGGATAATTTCTGCAATACTTGGAAGTTTCCTAAACTCGTCAGTTTCATAATGGTTATCGCCATAGGAGAAGTTGCACAGAATATTAGCCTGATGCCATCAACCATAACACAACGTTTCATTTACCACCCAGCCTGTCTCTATAGAACATGTCTCGTAGGAGGCCAAAGATATGGATACTAACTGTAACCATACTGCTGAACAGAACAAGCGTCAATCTCAAGGAAGAAAGTTAGGACTCAGAAATGTTTTTCTTTTATTGCAATCACAGACCCCCGTCATTTGCAATGTTCCAAGTTCCAATCGTACATATTACCACATCATCTGTGAAACATACACAAAATAATCAGGAATTTAGTGGACCAAGCTCCAACATTGAACACTGAAAACATAGACAAGATAATAAATAATTCTTACTCTACAGATTCATTTACAAAGAAGTAAGAACACTAGAAAGAAAAAACTTTGCTCCATCTTAAAGCTAACCACGTAGAAGCATCCAACTAAAAAATAATAAAATCAAACAACTTCCTCCCTGAGAAATGTTTTGCATACTTCCAAAATCAAATTTTAAATGTTTTTAGTCATTTTGTCATGAAAACCAAACAGGAAACCATCTTAGTGCACTATTGACATGATAACAAAAATGGTATTCAGTAGGCTGTTAGAATAGGAAAACAGGGGCATATATAAAAGGTAAAAACATCGATCCATGGCCCTTTTACTGTTTTATTTAAAGGGTCTAATAATCACACCTCAACTGAGAAAAAAACATGCAAAGAGCATTCCTGGGCTGTTGTTGTGAAAAGCAGAATAAAGTAAGGCTAATTAACACCCCTCCAATCATACATTATATGAGAATGAAGGGGTGAGGAGGAAAGTGCTAGACATGTGGATCAGGTTGCAATATGGTAGGTGACATGATGAAAATGAAGAAGTCGGCGGTTGCCACATGACAAAGAATCACCCATAAAAATGGCCTTGGAGTAATTGGGTTCTGGCATTTAAGGGATGTGTGCTAAAGGGTGTTGCTCCAGAGTAATAGACAGAAACTGGACGCAATAAACTGAGGATCCACATATGGGCCTCCTCCAATTTGGAAAGAAATCTGAGTAGCAAATAGTTTGATATTCACTTGCTTACCTTTAGCAGTTGCAACCATATAGACAGCAGCATACAAAGACCGTATCGAAGCAAACAAAGAGTTATGTTCAAAAGTGATCCAGCCATCTTTTTTTAAAAAAATGGCCACCTTTTCGACACCCAGGTATAGAATACTCTGAAAATTGGAGCATTTTTCACTGGTCAAGAAAACATCATGTTGTATGAAAATTTTGCACAGTTCTGACATTTTCATTTGTGCGAACAATTTATCCACTTACGTCCTCGAGGTCCTGGGTTACGATCAGCCTCCTAAAGAAAGGGAAAGGCTGCCGAGCAATTCCTTCCCTGGATGCCAGAAGCTTGCACTGGGTATTCCTCTTTATCGTGCTGTGGACACCCATTTCAGTTTCAAGAGTCCACATTCCATTTTCAGCTAGCAGATTAAGAATAGATATTGCAAGCCATTCAAAAAATGTTGGTAACATCAAATAAATGAAGCAAGATCAGACAGGAGACCATGACGAACCAAGAAACTGGCCTAGTAGATTAGTCACCTGAAAAAGACAAAAACAAATTGTATCATATTTATGTAGCTTTTGATTAAAAAGAGGTGCACACACACACACAAAAAAAAAAAAAACAGTGTCCTTTCCTTCCATACAGTAAGCCCTTGGAGGAGGGAGAGAATAGAAAAGAAATAGACGCTTTCAATTATACATTCTGCTCATCCCAGCTGGTTAAGAATACAACCCAACTTCAGTTTACACGCTTTACAATTAGGAAGCAGCACATAAGCATAAACTAAACTCCAGGACTCGTTTAA
The DNA here is from genome assembly GCA_031894775.1 of Chloris gayana. Taxonomy (NCBI): domain Eukaryota; kingdom Viridiplantae; phylum Streptophyta; class Magnoliopsida; order Poales; family Poaceae; genus Chloris; species Chloris gayana. The sequence goes on from JAUNZO010004733.1 coordinate 102,997, forward strand.
GGTAATGAAGAAAACCATTTACTCATTGCACTGAATCCTGTCAGAGAGAATTGGTTCTCCTAATGTATTTCTAGTCTACTACTAAGTGTACCTTTCGTCCTGAATCTGGATTAGATTGATCATTCATTGAATCATGGACTGTGACATCCTCGTTGATGTTTATAGTATCCCTTTGAGATTCCCTGCCAGGATTTCTTTCATAAGAAATTATCTCCTCATATGCTTTCTGCAAGATATCTTTTGCTTCTTTGTAGACTGTCTCCGACACAGATCCTTTCTCAGCACATCTCATGGCATCAGCACATAGGACATTATAACAACTCACAATGGACTGACAAGCATCCTCATGATGGTTATTGCTATTATCTTGTAATAAATCATCATCATCTCTGGCCTTCCTTGTCCACCGTTTCAAAAAGTAGTTGGGTGGAAGTGTACATGGATCAACGATTATGTATACTCCAAGAATATGACGGCATAAAATACCAGAGAATTCAAAGTACTTGCAACTACAGTTTGCCATTTTGTTGGAAGTATTATAAGTCACATAGAAAGTGTCTGAAGGATCTTCATCTTTTGAGATGGTGTAATTGCTTATGGAGCCATCTTTTGTTTTCTGAATGATATACCCCAAAGACTCGGTAAATTCTTCCTGAAACTTACTGAAGACTGCTTTAGCGTAGGTTCTAGCTGCCTGTTTCTCTATTAATGATGCAGTTTTGGTAATTGCCTTATTTAAGTAACCATCCATATCTGCCTGTGCTTCGTTCTCATAGCGGCTTGCCATGCTCAAATCAAACTGAGTAAGAAAAACTTCAAGTGTTGTTTTTGTGTTGAAATACTTTTTGTAGAAATCACTCATGGTTTCCAATTTCAGTGTGGGGGATATGTCTGCAAAGAATGTATCTGTCAGGTACAAAGGAACCCATTTCTGGCGGATATTGTAGATTGCTTGAAGCCACGAATTCTTTTTCAAGTCATATTTATCAATGATTGACATCCAAGTTGTCTCAAATGTAGAGACAGTTTGAGACCCAAGAACACAACTTTCAAGCTCATCTTTGAGGTTAGGATGGTCTGTGTATGCATGAGATAGTTTCTGCTTGGTTCTACTCAAAATATTCCACTTGCAGAAACGATGACAAGAATTTGGAAAAACCTTTCCAGCTGCAGCCTTTATGGCCCTGTTTTGGTCAGTAATCAATGAGCATGGTTCCTTTCCACCCATTGCTGTTAGCCATGTTTCAAATAGCCAAACAAATGATAATTCAGTTTCTTCCATAAGCAATGCACATCCAAATATAACAGGCTGCAGATGATGGTTGATTCCTGAGAAAGTAACAAAGGGCAACATATGCTTGTTCTTCTTGTACGTTGTGTCGAATGTAATAGCATCACCAAAATATCGATAAGCTGCTTTTGCCCTAGCATCAGCCCAGAAAACATTCACCACACAGCCATTCTTGTCAACCTGTATGGCATGGAAGAAAGCAGGGTCGTTGGTTTGCATCTTCTTGAGATAATCAAGGAGGCCCTGCGCATCTCCTCCTTCTCCAAGGACATTCTGCCTAAGAAATGCCATCTCATCAGGTCCCACCACTGTGACCTTCTCAGATGAACCAAACAAACCTCTCGTGCGAAGATACCCAACATTGCTACTAGTGCCAAGGTCATGGTTGTGAGCCTTCTCAAGCTTGGAGACAATCCAGTGGTCAGACTCCCTAACCACCTCCATCATAGCATTGCAACCATCCCGCATAGACATCCTCTCACGCTTCCTTGTAGCCTCATCTGATGATGGCTGCTTCTTCTTGTACATCCCTTCCCTAGAGCAAACAAACCTCTTCATGACAAGAACCTCTTCTGTACCCTTGGAGCGCCGAGACCTGCCAACACGGAACGGGAAGCCAAGTCGCCTGGCGTACTCATTGTAGAACTCCTTCGCAGCCTCATCAGATACAAATGTCATACCGAGTTCCGGTTCATTTGGATCAGCTGGAGCAAAATCTTTCATGACATTTGGCTCTGCTGCCCCTCCAATTGAGAAATCAGGCGCCCCTTCCACAGCAGAATCTCCAAGATTGAGACTATCATTTTGGCTCGAACGAGCATTAGTGTCCAGGGACATAAGGCAATCAACATAGTCAGCAATCAACTCATCACCTTCACTCCTTGCACTCTCCATAATAACAAGTGTGTTCAGATATTCAAGATCTAGTATAAGAGTGCATTGCCACAGTTCGCTGCTGTTAGAAATAGAGGAAAAATTAGTTATTTAGCATCTAGAGATCACAACTTGTGGATATACGAAAACAACTTGGGTTTGGAAAACACCATAAAAAGTTATAACTGTTCCAGAACTTAGCATTCCCTTACATGCCCTTTCCTCTGCTGTTTAGTATGAGCAAAAATACCCCTCATTCAACTGAAAAGGGCATGGAATAAGGAAAAACCTGTGGCATCACTTGAAATTATATATGATTAATAGCTACATGTTAAAGGAACAAGTAGAGCTATATGAGATTGAATATAAATTTTCCAGTGTAAGTCTGTAACCGTGACGCTCACCTTGTGAGCTCAATCAACTTGCACAATGTGAAATCAAAATTGTGTGCAACCCATGACATAAATGAGCTTCTGCCACTGTTGCGTAGGAAAATTTCTTGAGACTAGGAAACCTCTGCAGCACAATGCAGGCAATGTTCTACGCCTGGCATCAAAATACAGTGCGCAAATACTATTTGACACTAGTAGGAGCACATCCAGCGGCAAACTGGAATATTTTCTAGCTAATGAATATGAACTGTAGGGAACTAACTGCACTTTCTATTCTGCCTCAGAAAAAAACTGCACTTTCTATTCTATAAGTAGTTCGGATCAACTTTAGATTTATCTATCTTCATCCCTTGTTGAACCACATGCTCTAGAACCTACCGTCACCAAATATCAAGATTGAAAGGGGGGATAGGCTAACCATGTGGGGTTCAGAGATGGGAAGGAAGGGAAATCCTTACCTCAGCGTAGTGTAGTGGCTGAGGCGAAAAAGAGCAAGGGCGGCACGCGCAGGAGCTTGGGGGCGCGCCCCGGAGCAGAAGACTACACGCCAATCCAGCAAAGGGGGAGGATGAGGAGGAGGCGACGGTTCTCGACGAGGTTGCCGGCCATGAGGCTAGTGAGGAGCGGCGAACACTGATGAAGAGGCCGAGAGATTCGATACTGCGCGCGCGGTGGGACGAATTTGGCGAGAAATGAGGGCGAGGGGAGGAAGAAGAATAGGCACGGACAGTTCCCCTGTTTTTTTTAATTGTTTTCTTAAGGCAGTTCCCCTGTTCAGATCAGCTGCATTTATTGAGTGGGATATACTTCTCGTGCGTTCGATAAATATGTATACACATATAAAATACTAGAATTTCGATTAGAATGGTTATCGCAGTTGTTACTTTGTTTTTATTTACAAAAAAGGCTTACAAGCAGCTAATTAGGGTCCAGGAAACGTCTTCTTGGTTCGTGTGGAAGTGGAAATCTAGCTGCCGTAGGAAGCACAAATTCTTTTTCTGGTTGCTGCTTCGAGATCAGCTGAATACAAGAGAAATCTTACCAATTGCGTCCTCGGTTCTCGGTCTCATGATGAGTATTTCAGATTCGCCAAAAAAAAAAAGAATTTCAGACCAGTACTATGAGCAGTTGTGGAATTTAATTGCATATTTAGTGTTGGTCACATGGCTCCTTTCAATCTAAACTTGTAATGACTGCACTCGTCATTTTTGTAAACTCCGACGCTGGCCGATCAATAGGTATTTGAACTTTCAAATATTTCTAATTATGCTAAGCGGTTTTGGCTTTGGCTTCCACGCATGTATGTAGAGTAGAAGGGTTAAGGAGGAGGATACGAATCCTATACGTAGAGTATGGTTTCAAATTGGGAAATGTTGTAGAACCAATCCGAATGTCCAACTTTGTTCCGACTGGACTGGATGAATATATGGCAACCAAGTGTTTAAAATTTACAAATGATGATATATAGTTTCTATAATAGCTTGAGTTGAATATAAGTAGGACAATCGGGTTGGACCTATAGCGGTACTCTTTCAAATTCTACTAGTAATAACTAGTAAAAGTTTAAAAGTAATAACCACGATAGTGAAACAATTGATACAACAAATTGAGCGCATTGTCAGAATATTCAGTACAAGCATGATAAACATTCAGTCTCCAATGTAATTTGAAAAAGAAAGGCAAATATAAAGTTTTGACCAAAGCTTTATCTAGGTGGTACAATATATAGTCGGCTATGTAAATTCTAAACACTACTCCTTCCGTTCGAAACTTGTTGTTGTTATAACAAGAACTTTATTTTAAGAAATAAACTAGAAATGTTATCTTAGAAATAATATTTTTGAGAAAAAGGAAAATATAGATTGTCCCAAGATCCACACCTGTTAGCATGGTAAGGTATATAGTAGTGTAAGTAAATAAATATTTCGGATGTGTTTGATACAGACTTATGTACCAGCTTATGAGGCAGACTTATGCTACCATGAGCCATAAGCTGTACCAAACAGAGTTGAAGCCATAAACAACTTATTAGCAAATAATCATAAGCAGTTTTTCCTTTTGTATGAGAGAGACAAAGCAACCAAAACCTTGATTTTCCAGCTTATGCACTCATTTAACCTCATAAGCCGTTTGATAAGGTATTTTGCCAAACGGTTTGACTCGCTTATATAACAATAAGCTGACGGTGTGTTTGGTTGGGCTGTGGCTATGAAAAAATCTGCTATGAGCTGTGGGCTGTGAAAAAAGCAGTTGTGGGTTATGAGCTATGAGAAAGCTGAAAATCATTTGGTAAAACAGTTGTGGCTTTTCGAAATTTACTAGCGGAACCTACTTATCATCATATATACATACATATATACATATAAATATATGTATAATACATTTTATAAATAAATAGATAAATAAATAAATATATATATGCATATACATACATATACATATGAAAAAATAGACATATACATTTTAAATGTATGTATAATAAATTTAATATTTATATCACATATATATAATATAACATATATTACATGTATATAAATAAATAAATACACATATGAATAAAAACATACATATATATTTGAAATATATGTATAATATAGTTTATATTTATATATTTATTTATATCATATATATAATATAACATATATATACGTGTATATAAATAAATAGATAAATATATATACACATACATACATACACATATGAATAAAAATATATATTTATACATATATACATATTTATTTATTTACATGTATCTTATACATATAAACATATATATATATATATAATATAAATAAATAAGTAAATACATAATATTTATATAAGATATATGTATATAAATAAATAAAAGTCGTATAACATATACATTACATGTATATATATACATACATATACATCTGTAGGTAATTTCATCAAACTTGTGAAAGCCAAAGCCGGAAAAAGCACCTCCACACCTACTTTCGTAAATGAACTAGCAAAAAGCTGTTTTTGACTTTGGGTTTTGTTGACGACCAACCCCTTTGGTTGGGCAACCGGCTTTTTGAAAAGCCAAAGCTAGAAAAAGCCCAACCAAACACACCTGAATAAGCTACATAAGCAATTTTGGCAGATAAACTAAGGGTGTGTTTGGTTGGGCTGTAGGTGTAGCAAAAGCTCGCTGTGGGTCGTGGGTTGTGGAAAAAACAGTTGTGGGTTATGAGCTGTGAAAAAGCTGAAAGCCGTTTGGTAAAACAATTGTGGTTTTTCGAAATTTACTAGCAGACCCTACTTATCATTATATATACCATCATATATACATACAAATATACATACAAATATATGTTATATTTATTTATTTATATCATATATATAATATAACATATATACATGTATATAAATAAATAGATAAATAGATAAATATATATATATATATATACAACCACATATACATATGAATAAAAAAATATTTATACATATAAACATATATATACATATATTTATTTATTTACATGTATCTTATACATATAAACACATATATATAAGATATATATAAATAAATAAGTAAACACACAATATTTATATAAGATATATGTATATAAATAAATAAAAGTTATATAACATATATATTACATGTATATATATACATACATATACATATGTAGGTAATTTCTTCAAACTTGTGAATGCTAAAGTCAGAAAAAGCACCTCCACACCTGCTTTCAAAATTGAACTAGCAAAAAGCTGCTTTTGACTTTGGCTTTTGTTAGCAGCCAACCCCTTTGATTGGGCTACTGGCTTTTTGGAAAAGTCAAAGCCAGAAAAAGCCCAACCAAACACACCCTTATCATAAGTAATAAGCTACATAAGTATAAGCTCTACCAAACACATCTTTTGTTATTAGCTTGCATGCATCCTGTGGATTTAAATTCAATCGGAAGATGCACATGTATAAGTGAGTGGAATAAAGCAATTTAAAAAAATATGGATAAACGACAGGCTTCATTATCATTGACAATATGGCAAAAGTTACTGACACATTTTTTTTATATAAGTGTTGTGGTATGCATGGACAATGCTATCTCGGCTCACCCGAGTGTCATGGCACCAGGGTATAAACTAAATTTTAACTATTACAACAAAATTGGCAATGTGTGGATTGTGGAAGATTAGCTAAAATCTGAAGAGTAATTCTTGAAATGTATATCAGCATAAAAATTTGATAAATTAGCCTCCTATGTAGTGAATATTTGCCCGCTATCGGGAACGCCCCACCCCACATGACACAGTCACAAGAGGCTGATAGATAGGACAGATGTGTGTGTGTGTGTGTGGGGGGGGGGTGGGGTGAAGCCGGCACAAGAGCTGTAGTGCTCGGTGGCGAGGAGGCACTGCAACGCCGTGGTACAAAAGGTGGAGCACCTGTGGCTCCGGTCTCCGCACTAACCGCCGATGGTGTTCCTTCGTTTCTCGCACTTTCACACATTGCAGACACTATTGGCCCGTTCCTCCCTCCTATGCGCTTTTTGTTCTACCCCGGCGCACCTCATCTTTTTCTGTTCTTCTTATGAAATTCATGCGTTTACTCCTCTATTCTGATAGTGATGTCGACATGAGTTTTGTACTAGCTGCAAGTTAAAAATTTTGGTCGACATCACTTATGGAATGGAGGGAGTACAATGCAGCATTTATTTTTCTTTATACGATGATCTTTTCCCTACTCACTCCTGAAGTTATAGATGGAATGCAAGAGGTAATTGAGCATGACGGCAAGGACTTTGTTGCAACGTGGTCTGAATTACCGTACAAGAAGGGGTGTGATGGTAATTAGTTCTTTGCACAAATTCTAGGAAGGATGTGATGGAAATTGGATCTTGCACACATTCTAGAATAAAATCGTGATAATTAGCAGGTCGTTATTGTTCAAGTGCTAACTTTCTCAACATTTGAAGCTACAGAACTGTTCTTCAAAATGCATCAGAGAATTTAACATAACCAATCAATAAGATTATATCCAACTTTTTCCGTACTAAATATTTTCATGCTTAAACTAAACTTCCACGACTCACATAAGATTCCATGCTATTCGTCTTTACTAAATGCTACAATGAAGGTGAATTTTCTGAAGAAAAATAAGTCCTAGGACTGAATGTTCTCTGAATCCGAGTTCAGATAGCCAAACAAAAAAAAACAAGAAAGAAGCTGAAGGAAATAGGGAATTGGCCCTTCTTCCATTTTTTTTTCTTCTTACCTTCATTCTTCAAACATTGCTTCTGAATGGGTCATAAATGATTTCGATTCTGTCTCGAATTGAAGACTGAGTTTTTTTATTGAATCACATACTAAACTTGTCATGCTTGCAATGAATAAATGAATTGGAAAGAAGGGCTAGCCTAGCATGGTGGAAGAGAATCACTCTATTAGCCAGAAGGCCTGCCATCATCCGCATTTCATCCATCATGAGGACTCCCTGATGAACCAAATGGTGGAGATAGGCAAGCCATTCTTGGCTAAGAGAGATAGGCTCCTCATCTCCATGTAAGGCTCCGCTCCTCATTACTTGTTTGTTCATTGATGAACTTACCTTGTTTCGTTTGACATTCAGGCCAAGTATTTATACTGTGGAAAAGATGAAGTATCACGCTTGTCAATAAGGCTCGTGCCATGGCAACCCCCGGCTTTCTCTCCATGTAGAATATATTCTGTGGCAAGCAGTCTATCACTACTGAAATCAACAAGTTTCCCTAGAGATAAATTTCTAGGAAGGAGGTAGAACGGTAGGGACATACCCTCCTTCCCTACGATTAGTAACGGAACTCTAGGGAAGATTGTATTTCCCTACGATTTTAAAACAAGTTCTAGGGATAGTTTCTTTCCCTGCGATTCTTAGACCATTCTCATGGTATCTTTTATTTCACGTTTTCCAAGCGTGACATGTCAGCTTCTTACTCTCGTTCTGTAAAATGAAAGTGTATCTCTCAGTGCACTATTTCATTTCACAGTTTCATAGGTTGAACGAGACATTAAATGGTTTCATAGGTGTACCAGTGAGGATCCATTTTATTTTACATATGAAAGAAAAAGAGTCTCAATGTACCTTTCATTCTCCTTTCATCAACTTGAAAAGAGTGTCACTACCCTTTCATCCTAATGAAAGGCTTTTCTCCTCTTTCATATTAAATATGATGTCATTTCATCCTTTTTGCTGATGTGTCACCTAATAAATGCCAAATGAAAGGTCCACTGAGAATGGCCTTATAAATTTTCTAGGGAAACAACAAAAATTCTAGGGAACCCCGGTGGATTCCAGTAGTGTATTCAGGAAAATCCTAGCTTAGCCAAATCTTTTTTCATCAGATAAGTATGCTTTAGGCAATATACATAATGCCACTAAATATATTGAGAAATTATTTATACTGATATTTTCTATGCTCCCTGTGTGTTTAAATGGATTTATAAATTAAACTTTAGAAATACAAAAGACACAATTGTGTGTGAATATTGTTCTTATCTGGCCAATGACTTAATTTAATAAATAACAGATTTTTTCTGTGCTATCTCCTGGAAAATAATAAATAAATTTAGTGAATACCATCCCCATCACCATGCTCATCCTCAATCAATGGATTCATTTGAAGAGTTGGAGACATTGTGTTGCTTCCACATCGTGACCCTTATATAACTGCTAAAGTGAGAAGTGTGTTGTTCAATTAACAGATGAAGGAAGGGGGAATTGGATCACTGAGTTGTCTAGAGTTCCATGTTTTGATATTCATAACATTTTTGGAACAATATCTCTATCCTCCTACACATTCAGTAGATTATACACTATCTAGCTAGTGATAAACTGGGAACCAATATATCCTAATTCTTTACTAATTCTTCTTCCTCATCTTTGCACTGAACTCGAACCCTATTTTATAGTGCTTTTGCAAAAAAAAAAATGCTAATTCTTTTCTGTTGTTTATTGTAAGAGCAAAAATGTTCTATGCATGGAATTTTTTTGATAACTTATCAAACAAATAATTGCCACATATATGTAAATGAAATTGCAGCTTGACACGAAATCATGCAAAAGTAATTACTCGTTTTGATAAAATAATATATTCTGTTCAACAAGTGGATTCTACAAGATATGCATATATACCCTATTTCCTTAAGACGACATCATTTTTAAATGGGACAAATTCTGCAATCAAAATAGAATTGAAAATGGGACAAATTATGGTAGAGATGTTTGACTAGGCATGCATTAAGATCCAACCTCCAACTAAGTGTCCTCAATTAAGTGGTTGAAGCGAACTTTTGAGACGATGACGGAAATGAAATTAGTCAAAGAATAAAATTTTCGTTCTGAATGATATGCCAATCCACAAAACAAAGTCAATAATGTATCGGTAAGGCCAGGAAGCTTGTCAAAACAGGACTCCGACACTTTTCCAGCCAAGTGGCAGTTGTGACCAGTATGCTTGCATGTGGCCAATCTAGTGGAGAATATGTTCCACAAAAAGGACTTCGCATGTAGCCTTCCCAGCTTCCATCCTTTGCATCTTGATTCCAAATAGTATACTCAGGAGTCAATAGGTATGCATATGTCAACCTATGATATATAGATATGATTCACCAGAAGAACAAAAGAAGCAAGATGTTCTCTGTCACCCCCATTTTATGGAACAACTTAATCTTTGACTTTCATCTTTGAATCTCCTTTTTGCTTCTAATGTATGCAGAGATACCTGCTTTTAAATGTTTTCTGCCATTTTAGAAAGTTCATCGTTTTTTTATTGGTGAATATGACACCCCAAAGCAGAACAAATTCATCAAGGGTAGATGTTAGGTAATATGGCACGATGGGATCATGTGGTGTACTTTAAATACAAGCTGGAAAACATGTAAGATTTTCAATACATCAAAAAATTATAACACAATGTAACCTAATTGTCTAAAAAGAATCTTTAATCATGCTAGAGCGAAAGGAGAACCGAAACTGAGATGATATTCTGTTAGCCTCTCGGGTGAACTGAAGGGCAACTGCCTTTAGCCCTTTACAAAATATTCTTTAGGGGGAAAAGTAGTGCAAAATATGGATGGAATAATTTGTTGCTTTTAGTAGAGTGGAGTATATTTTCGTTTTACTATATTTTCCTGATGAATCCTGCTATACACACGACCCTACTTTCCGACTACCTCTTCCGACTCGAACGACATCAGCGTGGAAGACAGAGACACGATGCCTAAATCCACGTTTATGAATTGAGGATGTTCCCGTACACAGGTTACGCCATAGTCGGAAGACAAAGTCGGAATACACGGTCGTGTGTGAAGCAATTCCGTTTCCTGATACAGACCTTACAGACATCTGTGCTAAGCTGTTGTATGCTCATAGTCAACAATTAATCTTCAGATTAATTCCACTGGTGGTGTTTTTCAGGAACCACAATATGACTTCCCCACTTTTTTCTAGGGGAAATTTGCTATAGCACACTAAAAAAAGGTGTCTTTAGGGCAAGTACAAAGGTATAGTCTTATAGACCGTCTCATGCATGACACATAATCTTGAGACAGTCTATTAGACCACTTGTACAACGGGTGGTTATTTTAGTTGTCTCGTAGAAATTATTATTCCCTAAATTTGTGGATGAAAAAAGGAATATTTATGAGTTGCATGACAACTACAACTCGTACAATGGTGTGTAAGTCGTCTCATACTCCTAACTTATAGCGCATGGGATGGTTGCCTCACGAAACAACCACCTCTTTCTCTCACCTCCCCCTCTCTCTTCCACATCATCAAAAATCCTATATGGCGTTGCATTAGACGGGCTATGAGACTGCTGATGTGTAGCGTTGTACATGCCCTTAGGTAGTACAACACATTGTGAAAGTAAAAAGTAGGCAAGGCACACTTCAAATTTGTGTATGTTAGCAGCATCACACTAAAGTAGGAGAAAAGGATATTGTTGAATTTTTACATCTTTGCTTAAATTACATAACAACTCAAAGTTTTGTAAAAAGATAAATTATTGCATCCTCTATCTATGTGATTTTTCGTAGATTTTTCTCCAGTTATTGAAATAACTTTTCATTGATATACATATTTGTTTTCTAAGTCGAATTATGTGAACAGTTGAAGAAAAATTTATAAAAAAACACGTGCATAGAGAATACAACAATGTAACTTTCTGCAAAATTTCAACTTGTAATGTATTTGGTGCAAAGAAATAAAAAGTTGAAAATATCTATTTCCTCTGCTTTAGTGTGTTGCAGCTAAATATCCACAAATTCGTAGTGTGCCTTACCTAATGTTGGCTTTTTCAAGATTTCTTGGCCCCCATCAATGATGTTGGAATAGTTTGGATTGCTTTAGTAATCAAGGGATACAATACACTTTAATATCACTGAATTTATCATTTCACAAAAAATAAAATGTTGGATTTTTCAATGTCTCCTGTCAAGCCATCATTGTAGTGTGCCATAGCAAATTTCCCCTTTTTTCTATTATAAATCAAAGTTTCTTAACGTTCTAGAATGCATCCTAGCCATATCTCTAGGTTTCTCTCTGATCTTGCCCGTTGTCTTCTTCCTCATTTTGAAAGATCTTAACTCCAAAGGTAGTCATGGTGGCTATACAATTTGTTACTATATATAATATAAATGCGATCAATAATATTTCTTGACCATGGTTCATAAAACCATCGGTAAACCGGTCGGTTACCGGTGAAACTAGTCCGTTTCAATTTCAATGCATGATCGTTTTTTTATCAGATTTTTTGTAGTTTACCATCCTGTTTTTTGGAGATAAAAGAAGAAAGGGAAATACCTTGTATGCCACTGGTTAAAACAAAATCCCTTGTATGCCATCCTGACCCACCTGCCATTGACACACCCAGTCCCGCCTGTCATCGAGACAACGATATTGCAAGAAAAATCCCTTTTGAATGTTGGATGAAGTAATATTGTAAGAAAATTCGGCCCCTACATAAGAAGGTATACACACAGCAAAATGGAACAAGGTCATAGCTTTCTACAATAAAGTGAAAACCACCCAGGATTATCACAGTAAAATCAGCCAAAACTGAACATCAGGATGCTATGAAACACCACAGCAAAGCCATCACACAATTAAGGTCGTTGGTCCTGCACTTTTAGTTTTAGAACTAACAAATAAATAATAAAATCAGCAACATGGAATTTTTCCGCATGATTCTCTATTGGAACACACGCTACTGTTAGTGACACATCAAGTGAAATGGCAAACTCTGAATTCTCCAACAATATAGATGTACGAAATTCCTGATCATGTTACAATGTAGCCTTCTCTGCATGTATATCAGTTCGTTCTCAACATTATTTAATACATGCCTGAACTTTAGCTAAAATATAAAGACCAGATATTTTTCATACTGTATGTGTCCTTCAGTTTTTTCGCTGCAACATAGACACTAAACCTTCTGGCTTGCATTTTCGGTGCTTACGAAACCGAGGTCACAGATATTTCTCACGATATGAAAGTCACTCAAATTAGTAACATGAATATGGCTTAAATAGTCATCAATAATCATTCTGGTGACCCTTTGTTCTTCCGATATATGCCACACAATTTTTCAGTTGACATTTTCAATGTATAGATGTTGACTATCATAGAAAAATTAGAGTTAATAAACTGAATGATATATAATCATTTTGATGGGCTTCTCTATTCTATCTAATTTGCCACAAGATTTTTCATTTTGGGCATATTTGTCTTTATGAAATTTGACTAGCGAAATTAAATGGTGGGAATAGATATTTTGTCCTACATAAATGTAAATGTAAGACTGTTTTGATCAAACGTTATCAAATGGTCAAGGGCTAGAGGATCAGCAGACACGTCATAAAGAAGGTCAACTCAGTCTTAGATGTAGCTACAAGAAAACATGTAAACCCGCTTTGCTTCATCTTTGTTATACTCACCACTTTTTTTTCCGACATCTATATTGTTGGTGCTCGCAATGATGATTCAGTTCATATCCTTTAATATCTCAGTTACAATAGTTAGCGTTTCATCGACTGATCCGTATGGCATGCTAGCAATGTAGCAAGGAAAATTCTTGAACTAGCTCGGATGCTCCAGTGGCCGATTGCAACACCAACGTACAACGTTTACCATATGAAAATATATCGTCTTTTAACATGGACGTAACATGAACAGTTATATGGGACTTGAGGTGAAAAAATCCCACTTTACGTTGCAGCATGTTGGACGCAACATTTTTCTCAAGTATATGTGTATGTATTTTTAGGAAAAAATATTTCCCTCCCTTGAATAACTCATGTTATCCATTTTACATTCTAAACAAAATCATAGCTCAATTTACTACCACAAACGATTTAAGTCGGTGCAATATACGCCTACCAAAGTTTGTCTTTTTTGTTTCTTGACGTACAAGTCGAATTTAAAGCTTAAATTTTGCATGATAATAGTGGACATAATAACATGCATTAGAATAAATATGTACAATTAATTACCACTAATATACGAAGCTAGTATAAAAATATGTTATATTTTGAAATATTTTTGTTGTGTCAATTATTATTATGCAAAATTTGCAAATTTCCAGTTAAAAAATTTAACTTGTCTATCGAGAAACGAAAAAGACAAATCTTGACAAGAAGTAAATCGCACTGCTACAAATTGTTTGGGAGTAAAATGAGTATAGATTTTATTTGGAGCGTAAAACAGATCAAGTGAATTATTTGATCCGAGTAAAATGGACCTTTTCCTTTTCTTTTTATTAAGAAACACGAAAGCAGAGGCTCCCACCATGGTAAATCGGACAGGGTGAGGCACGTGGGTTCGAACCGTGGCAGGTATAATGCAACCTACAGAACTTACTATCGCGCCACACACGCCTTCGTAATACAGGTGTATGTTGCAGAACTTTTTCCCCTGTGTAGCAAATACTGTATTGGTTTAGGACGATGTTGCATTGGATCTCTGACCATCGGATGGACACTTCCCATTGGATGTCCGAGTCCAAGTATTTCGCATATATTAGCAATGTTTACCACATTTTCTTTGAAAATCGTGATAACAATATTTTGTCTATTTTCAACAGCTCCTTATGACATGCTAGCAATATAATGTAGCAATCAATTGGCCTTTTTCGTCATGCTCCATTTCCTGACGTTGTTAACCTCTTGCCTCGTGATTTTGCTAGTCTGCACTCTGGCACTCTGCACGGCGCTTATTTGTGTTCCGCGGCCGTCTCTCGACTCCATTTATGCCAACTTTAATTAACTTTGGTAGATGCTAGTCCTACACGGGCCTAACAAAATCACGTGAAGGAAAACATCAGCGTCAGAGAAGTTTTACTTTGTTTTCCCTTTATAAAACTGGAGGAAAACAAAGTTAAACATCAGCGTCACAGAAGTTTTACCTGAGATGAACTTTGCAAAAGAGGATTGATACCGAAGATGAAGTGGCAGCTTTTTGTTTGAGTAGAAATGTTTGTGGTCTACAAATATAAAAGAAAAACGAGTGATCTCCTGCCACCAAAACTCGTATCGCATTAGTTTGTACACATTTTAGTCACCCTGTTTGGATCATCAGTTCACGCAGCCATCCCCGATGACGCAAAGAGCGGGGCAATGAAGTGCTTTTGAACATGAAAATCCACACTATTTACACTTCTATCCTGCATCAAATTAGAGAGAATAGAAGCGTCTAAGAGAGAACAATAATTAACTCACCAGAAAAAAAAATACTGGTCTAAGACCAGGGGGAATAGAAGAGTTGTTGCCCCAGAATACTGTAGCAAATCAGGAACTCTTTTTAGACCGAAATGCACTGACACACTCATGGGCACTCAAATTTGATGTATGACAGAGGGACTAGCCTAGCATGGGAGAAGAGAACCACTCCCTTAGCCAGATGGCCCACCCATCATCCACATTCCGTCCACCATGAAAACTCCCAGATGAACCAAATATTGAAGATAGGCAAGCCATTCTTGGCTAACAGAGATAGGATCCTCATCTCCATGTAAGGCTTCCCTCTACTATTTACTTGTTTTTATTCATCTCCATGTGGTTTGACATTCAGGCAAACCAACACGAAGTATTTATAATAAGAGAGAGCAGAGAAGGATCAGATATAGTGCTATAGCTCCTAGATCTCATCCATGCATATTTCATGATTCGAATGCCATATCACTGACTTTTCCCCTCCATATAGAATATATTCCACCAAGAAGTCTATCGAGAATAATCGTGTACCTTAGCAAAGCAAGTTCCCAGAGGATAAGTGTGCTATAATGTGATAGGCCGTGCAATATATATCTATATAATAGTACTCTGTAGAAGCACGATTATTATTTTTTCCCTAATATGTTTCGACATTTTCGAACTGACATGGTGATGGATTTTTTTGAGACGAACAAATACATGCTTATGTGTGGCATTTATCGCAATGGTTTCTGATCCATTGATGATTTAATCTGTGGGCTACTCTTGGATAATAATGGCCGACAGAACAGGAAAAAGTTGAATATTGTCACAAGCTTCGTACAATCACTCTGTTAAGTCCTTCTGATCGGTTAAATTCACTAGTTGATGAGGTTGTCTTAGAAGTCAAGGCCATGAGTATGACGAGTCAATTCTAATAGATTGTGCATCTATATACAATTGCTTAGCTACAAGTGTCTGGCTTGTCTATTTTGCTACAATATAAATGTTTGTTGATCAGATACAAATAGTTTTGATATATTGGTTATTTCCAAAAGTAAATGCAATACCATATTCATGTAATATTTCACATTAACTAATGATGATACACTGGGAATCCGGGTGCTCATTTTTGTTCTGTGTTGTTTAGTGCATGACCTAGATGTATTGAACTTACCTGCCACAAAATATGTATATTATGTTGCAGCTGGAAGAAATCAAACAGAACTACAGAAGCAATTGCTCGTTCTGATAAAAGAAATCCTCTGTTTACAAGTGGCTCTGGTAAGATTTGCATATATACCCGATGTCCCTTTTTACCTGTTCCTTTATTTAGAGGACATCGTTTTCAAACAGGAAAATATACTATAAACATCCATGGAATTGCAAAGGCATGAAAGTATAAAATCAAGACAGAGATGTTTGACTTGGTATTAATTCAAATCAAGATTCTGTTCTAATGATATTGCCAATCGGCAGCAGAATGTCAATTGTATATCAGCGGCAATTGTCAAAGCAGGAATCCAACCATAAGTTGCAGCCAAGTAGCACATGTGTCTCACGATTTAGAGGCCGGAGCATTTCATTCCTTTAATGAAACTTTTTTTTATAAAAAAGCAATTGTGTGATATTGTGAAGTCTCTGGTATGGCTGTGTGGCTAAGTTTGTATTGCTTGAGCAAGTTCCATTATAGGACATAGATTAACCTTCTCCTTTTTTGTCTGTTGCATTTTGACTTGGAGCACTGCAATCCTTAGTCAATAGCCCTGCATTTCAACCTATGTTACGCAGACATACGATTTGCTAAGAAAAATACATTGAGATTAATTCTTAGTTGAGCTACACATAACTGAATATATATTGCTTGTAGTTTATCAAACAATATCTATTTTAATTGTTGTGTTAAAAACACTATTTGAGAAACTTGTCAAGTGTTGTATATTTGGTCATTTGATTTGTACTGACAGGCTGAAAATGAGAACATAGTTTTTTTCCCATAAAGTTGAAAAGAAGCCATTGTGGAAGTTCATTTATGTTAGAGCAAAAGGGTAAATACCAACAAATGTTTTCATCTGAAAAGACACCATGAGTTGGAAAAATTATTGTTTCATTGCAACAGACCATTTATATCTTTTACTACAAAAACAATGAAACTACTAAAAACGATGATAACTAAACCCATTGTTAATTAGTGCTTTTTTGTGAACCAATCTCACTTTACTTGCACAGTTTCCTTCTATGCTTCACAGAAAAACTAAGATAACTGGAATTTATCTCGGTATTGTTTTTGCGGTCTGACCAGCAGAATGTCAGCACTCTATTGTCCACCCTGAAATGCTAGTAAATCATTCAGTTGGAATGAAAAAATAATAATGATGAATAGGAATACGTTTTTACCATACAATGGATCATCCTGCTGGGTTAGCTTATTTCATATCTTCGTTACAAGACTCTACAGCTGCTTATTAATTTTGTAAAATTTGTGAATGAATAAAACCCAACAATAAGTAAAAGCTGAATTTCTTTTCACTAGATTTTTAAATAGGTTGTTCTGGAAACAAGTAAAGGCTGTATAGTAAGAAGCTGAAAGCTAAGGGTTTCGAGCACCCAAGTTATTCGGCATGACGTGGTCATCTTGACCTCACCGACATGTTTTTATTAGGAAAAAGGCCACTTTACTCCCTTGTGCTATAGTTAGAGTCTGAATAACCTCCTGTGCTTTGCTTTGGTCTAGATAACCCTCATGATTAGGAAAACCGATAAACTATTAACCTTTGTTACTCCCACTAATCCATTTTAGCTGATCTGGACAGTAGTTTAGATGGTTTTGCTTCTAATCTTGCACACGTAGGCACGCTGACGTGGAAAGGTAGAACAGAGTCCAAATGCCCCCCTCCCTCTTCGGCACCATAACCCTGCACTTTGCCGTCACGTGGTCTCCCTAGTTTCCCTCAAACACATCGTTTTGTCTCCTCCGCCTTCTCTCTCTAGACATGGCGGCTGATCGACGAATGAGATGATCGCCATGCAGAGGTGTTGATCGCCGATGACAACTGGATTAAAGTGTGTTCCCCTAACTCTAGGAGTGCAAAAAACATGGATTTTGTTGGTCATTCGATTGCTAGGGTTGTAGTTCAATCAGTTCTTGGCTTTCGTGGATGAAGGATCTGTGCGCCTTTATTTGTAGCCTCCACAAATCGATAATTTTTTGGTACTGTTTATGGCCATCAGTTGTCAATTTGTAGCAGAAATTGCAGTTCGCACTACCTTGTGCATTGATCTGTTCTTGATGGTAGCGAGTTCACGCTTCAAATTTGATTGTGTCACTGATAGGTTACTGAAATTGTGCTTTTTTGCGTGGTTTCTGTAGGTAGGATGTTACAGTGTATCGTTTTGACATTTTAGGCGTAGGATTTTACAATGTATCATTTTGACATTTTAGGTTTAGGCTTTCAGATGCGAAATTGATGATTTTTGTTTCAGTTTGGTCAGGTGTCATGGATCCACTTGAAATACTAAGTGTCAGGTTTCACTTAGGAGGGAAATTTGACTATGATTGTTATTCTTTGGAATATGTTAGTGGCTCAGTTGCAATGTCAGACATTGATCGGAACAAGGTCTCAATTCCAGAACTGAAAGGGCACTTGACTGACCACGTGGCTCTGTCTGAGGAAGACAACATTGATTTTCATTAGTTATTTCCTGATCAAGATTTAAATAGCAGGTCGAGATGGTTTGGAGATGACAAGATTTGCTTGTACATGGTAGAGTGCATTACATGAGGAGTTGTTGAAGTATATGTAGAGATATGCAGAGGAGGGAGGGGGTTAAGTGAGCTCTATTCCATCTTTCCACGTCAGGGTGCCTACGTGTGCAGGATTAAAAGCAAAACCACCTAAACCATTGTCCACGTTAGCTAAACCGGATTAGTAAGGGTAACATACAAAGGTTAATAGTGTACTTGTTTTCTTAATCGTGGGGGTTATCCAGACCAAGCAAAGCACATAGAGGTTATTCAAACTCTAGCCATAGCACTAGCCATAGCACAAGGTAGGAAAGTGGACTTTTTCCTTTTTATTATGTGTCGTGGCTGCTTGGGCAGCGTCCACGTCGTCGTCACCGGCGTAAGTTTCGCGGAATGATTCCTTGCGTATTCACGATGGGCTGCTTTCGCCTTTTCGTTGCTCCCACAGAACCTGGCCTGTCTGCAGCTGGCTCTTTTTTTTTCCTTGTGAGGCCCAGGAGCTATCCACCTCATTTTTTCGTTGGGCCATAAACAGCTGATGTCTAGCGACCTCTGGTTCATTGACCTATCAATTTTAATCAAATGGCCCATGCGATAAGTAGCAAACAATTACTCTAATTATTTTCGTTCTCTCTAGAGAAAACAAAAGAAAAAATAGATTATTTCTTTAACTGGTGCAACATAGCGCGTAAGCCTGCACGTTTGGCTCGAAGCTCGCAAGATGGCTCAGCTCTGGCTCAGCTTGTGAAATACAGTAAATACATACACTATATGTACGTCAAGCTTGACTAAACTGATGTTTCAGCTCGTTTTCTTTTCAAGCTGAGCCGAGCTAGCTTCCAAGCTAGCCAAAGCCCAACAACGATGGCCATAACGTAATCCACTACCATGTGTTGGTTGTCGATCTTGATGGAGAACCCAAGTCTCATCATCTCCTAACGTCGATCATTAAATAAATAGATGCACTTCTCGCAAAAAAAAGATGCACTATATGTACGCACCTAGGCATAATGATAGCATCACGTGGATATGATGCATGGCTTAAGATGTCATTGATGTTTGGAAAGGTTGGAATTGAAGCGAATAAACATGATCATAATTTATAATTTAGTTATTATGAATTTTGAAATTGTTTTTATTTATCGAATATTTTATTAAATGTTAAGGTTGCAAGCCAAATGAGCTGGCTTGAGCTCGTATCAAGCCGAACCGTGTCCAGGCCTAATAGCATTTTAGATCAGAAACCTCCTTTTATTTTACTCAGCCATGTTGCTCAGGGTTGCATCCAAACATGCCCCGAAAGCCTTGTGACGCTTGGCCATTCCTTTTGGATTTGCTATTGGCATGTTGTATGTATCCCATGCCAATTTTAAAGTGATGCTTCCGAGATGACCATTTGGTCTAGTCTTCTTTTTGTGTAAGTTATGGTACTGTAGCCCAAGAAACAAATATATAACTTCCGTCCATGTTGGAAGGCAAAGATCGTGTCCACAGTGCCGTAATCTGCAAACACGAACTGTATGTATGCTTACAAAATGAAAAAAAAACATATGTTATGACCATTCGACTACCATAACAACACATTTAAGCTCTCCTCTGATCACACAAGACATGCTCGAACCACTACCTTTCCCCAGACTGCTTTTCAATCCACAGGGGACAGGGCAAAGTATCGAGACTTCAACTTGGGCGCACAAAGCACATGCCATGCTACTGTTCCAACTCCCAGCTGCCAAAGACTACAAGGCACAGCCGTATATATAGATTACACACCCGGAAACACGTTGAGTCCAGAGATTAATCAGAGATCGAGCACACTAAATATGGCAGCGGTGGCGGCAGCACAGGTGCCGAACCGATGTGTGATCCTGAAGCGCTATGTGAAGCCGGGCTACCCCTCGGAGGATGACATGGAGGTGGTCACCCGCACCGCACGGCTCGCTGTGCCGCCAGGCTCCACGGCCATGCTGCTCAAGAACCTCTATCTCTCGTGCGACCCTTTCATGCGTGGCCGCATGATCAGGCACAGGAAACCTAGCTACGTCGATGACTTCGTCATGGGAGAGGTCTATTATTATACTCCTTATTACTATCGATTTTAATTGATAGTGTTACTAAAAAACTGAACACATAAAAGAAAAGTCGATCATAACCCACGCAAAATATGAAAAAGAAAAAGGTTTCATTATCGGCTCACTTCTAGAGACATGGAGCCAACTGAACATGTGCTATGCACTGTCAGTTGTCCCTCTCTTTGTTGGAGGATTACCTTGGTAATCCATGCACAGGCGATACTTGCTTACTAACTAACTGTCAGTCATAGCCATCTTCCAACTAACTGTAACTTTTCTTTTTCAGTTTCTTTTATGATGTGGCTAAAGCCCATCCTCTCATTCATGACCCAACGGCTAGGAGATCCGGTGGACAACTGTCCATAAAGGGATCATAGTATTTACTGTTCTTCTAATCCTTTTCTGGTACATTTTTTTCACAAGTTTTTGTTAAATACTTGTCATAAACTTTCCACATATATAATTGTGTGCCAAACTTTCTCACAACTTTTGATTCCTATTAAACTTTTATAAAACTTTTGGTGAAGTGATTAATTGGACTTTAACTGGTTCTGGCTGGTCCATCCATGAGACGTTTCCCATGTGCAGCAGCAACAAAATTAAATGGACGCTGTTTTTTCCAGCCATATTTAATATATGACAGAGTTATGATACTGGATCTAAGATATTGTAAAAATATTGAAATTTTGTGATGTATACACTGTTTATCAACTAACAACTTGCTGTTGACTCACTTAAAAATGGTTTCGTTCCTCTTTATTCTTTATATAAAAAGTCTCAACAAAGATTAATTGCCACAATGATTTCAGTTTGGCTACACTACGTAAAAAACCTTCAAAGTCACGAGCCTTAAGGCTCACTAGTTGATTACCCCGCACATAAAAGATATTATTAACTTTACAATTATAATCTTGAACCAATTATGTTAATCTCTAACATTTATTATTTATCTACTGGTTGAAATTAATTATGATGACATGGCGCAACGTGGATTGGGAGAAATAGCTATTAAGACGTGCTAGTGGATTGTATCTTTTATATATAAGTAGATAGGCGACGAGCCGCGGACTCGTGACTAATAATACGTCACTAGTGACCATTCATCGCAGCCCGTGACCTTTGACTCAACATCTGGCTCGTCACCCTTGACTCAACAAAGGTCACGAGTATTAGTTGAGGATGGTGACCTTTAACCAAGCAAAGGCCACGAGTCTTTCTTAAGAAGCGTGACCTATCACAATTTTCCAAATTAGAAAAAAAATCAGTGACTGCCACCTATTCTAAATCCTTTTTATTTAGCAAAGGGTTGATAACTATCAAGCATAAATATTTTATCAAGTACTCATGCTAAGGTAACATATGTACATCTATGCACACAATACATCTATCACCTATTCTAAATTCTTTTTGTTAAGGAAAGGGTTGATAACTATCAAGTATTGTTAGAAAAAAATCAAGTATCAAGCACTAATGTTTTATTACCAAGCACTACTGCTTTTAATCTGAACAACAGTAGCTACCATATGTTATATAACATGATAGAGCCATAATCTACTTATATATAAAAGATGCAACCCACTAAGAGCCATTCAATGCTATTTTTCTAGCTCCATGTTGCGCCACATCATCTCCAACCCACTAAGAGTTATTCAATGCTATTTCTCTAGCTCCACGTTGCGCCACATCATCTCAAATAATTTTAAACATTAGATAAAAAATGAATGTTGGTGATTAGGAGCTATTTTGAACTTTTCAAATCTCTACCATGTCATCTAGAAAGTTAGCACTCCCGATTGTCATCTGTGACTCCCATCTATCCATCTATGCATCAATATCCTTATGTCACTTCGTGTTATCTGATCACCACAAATTAAGGTAGAGAAACTATTGTCTCCAAATACCTCCATTACTACTCCATCTTTTGTTTCTATGTCTTTTCTGTTTCTATTTACTTTTTTTGGGTGTTTGTAAAGTGTTTTTTCTTCATATTATATAATATGCCGCGGCAACGCGCGGGTATCATCTAGTTAAGGTATGATAGCAAATGTCACAATCTGTACGTTACTGCGATAACTGATATCTCTGAAAAGCACTGATGACAATGCAAATTGCTATCCAAGTAAATAAATGCAAACCACCAACAATTTCATCAATATATGTATAAAAATAAAAAGATCACAATTTCTTTCTTGTACAGCCATAAGAACTACTCATTACGTATCACATACTAACACATTCACTAACCTACTAACATATTCTCTCTTCATTGATCCACTGACATATTACTGCTAACTATCTCATCTTACCTCCGATGCAAGGACCTTTGAGCCAACAACAGAATCATGTCGGTGCTCAAAATCCTGAAATTAAGTCTATTTAGTACAAGAATATATAATCAAATGGCATGGTTGACAGTATAAAAAGCTTCAATAATAAACAGGTGATCAAACATCTGAATTGGAGCTATAATACTTTTATCAAGTTGTTCCTATGAACATACTTTAAGAGAAGAACACAGCTCTTAGATATTATAATTTACCTTTAGCTCAGAGGATAACTAAAGATAAGTTAGTAACTAACAATCCATTTTCGGCATGCATTCAAATTTCACTCGGTTCACCATAATCACAGGAATCACATTAGTCCGTGAGCATAGAAAATAAGCATGCTGCAGGATGGTTTCTTGGAAAAAATATTGCATGATAAGGTGCTAAAAATTAGACATAAACATGCACAAGATGAAAATAAGCATGCAGGAAGGAGAAGGTATAAGACTACAGCGACCGTTGCTTCGTCTTCAACTGCACTGGCTACAGTTGCTCCTGCTCCGGGTCCGGCTATGAGTAGATGAAGCATGGAGCTATGGACCCGCGAGGACGACGATGGCGCAGATCTAGTGGAGGGCAGCTAAGGATGTGCTGGAGATTGCGCGGAGCGCAACCCCAGTGCAGATTGACGCATCCCGGCACGGACGACGCGCTGCGGCCTGCTCACGTATGAATGGTAGCTGCAAAAATTAGAATAAAATCTATTTTTAAGAGTAAATATGAAGTGAACATTAATATTTAAACCTATATATTCCACATATAGATAATAAACTAGTTGGAGAATACACATATACAATTGATAAGACACTACGTACATTCATACCTTTTTGATGGCTTAGGTTTGGTAGTTGTATTTTCTAGTCTTTCATGGCTTGTCTTATTCATTTATCACATTCAAAAATTCTAAAAATATCTTTCTCAATTTAGCAAATAATTGAGCAGCAGGAGTTCATTTTTTTAATTATTTGGGGATAGTTCCGTTGGGGGTGAATTGGTTCCAATCAACCAAAAACGATGATTCACACGTGCGGCTGGCTATTTGTGGTGTCGATTAGAAGCAGCAGCAGCAGCGTCCAGGGCGAATAGCATACCGGGCCTAACAAAGTTAGACAGGCCCTTCCGGCCATACCACTTCATCAGCTTCTTTGCATGGCCCAAATGGAGTCACCTTCTCCTTCCTTGCTTCAATAGCCAACAATGGCGGTCACCGGACAGCAGGATCGGCCGGCCGGAACTCCAGAGGAGGAGGGGTATGGAGGGTCTTCAGCGGTGAGGTTAGGTTGGGCGGCCGCCCTACCATGCCCTATTGATGGATCCGACACTGATCTAAAGATAGTGTAGATAACGGTGGAAGGATCCGGAAACAATTTGTTAGAGGTTGGAGACAGGGAACATATAAATGGTCTAGCATAGCTATTTTGCTCATAAACTCACATGTTTTAGAGATATATTTAACTTGTCACTAACCGAAACTTTGAAATATGGGTGGAGCTATGGAGTTCGTAGAGGACAAGTAGGAGACTGGCAGGTAGCATGTAAGAGACACATAGTGCCACATGCCCCCACCCCCACCCCACCCCCACCCACCCACCAAAAAAAACATCTTTAGTTTGTACTACACTTTATTAATAATTTTAGTATTTCGTCTCATCCCTTGAGAAATTGTCATAATTTAAACCCTTTGACGTGTCAATACCTCTTGGCATGATGATCAAACTTTACATGCTATAAAACTAGTTCTCACACAGCTTTGAACACCACAGTTGAGCTGGGTTAATTTCTTCAGCACCATCCCTAAGAAGCGCCTTCTCCCCAACACCATTACAAAACGAACCTTCTCTTCAATACCATCTCTGAGTTGCAACCACTCTCCAACATACCAAAATCACTGTTTTGTTGACATTTTTACCCCTGCCTCCAGTTTGGACCTTTCCCCATCATTTAAAATTTTTTAAAAAAATCTGAAAATGAAAAATTCAAAAACTAACGTGTGGACAATCAAAAAAAAAAAAAAATTACCAGAAAACTAACGCCTGTCCTGCGCGCCCTGAGCTGCCCGCCTGCCCGCGCGCCGCCAGCCAGCCCCCACGCGCGTCCCCTGCCTGCTCGCACGCGCGCGCCGCGAGGCACGCCTGCCCGCGCGCGCCGCCTGCCTTCCCGTGCGCGCCGTGGCGTGGTCTGCCTGCCCGCCTACCCGTGCGCCGCCGCGGCGCTAGCCCGCCTGCCCGCGTGTGCCGTCGCGGCGCGGCCGGTCTGCCCGTGCGCATCGCGGCGCGCCGGCCTTCCCGCGCGGAGCGGCACGCGAGCGCCGCCGCCGGCCTTCCCGCGCGGAGCGGCACGCGCGGCGCCGCCGCCGGCCTTCCCGTGCATGCCGCAGCGCGCCCGCCTGCCCGTGCGCGTCGCGGCACGGCACGCGCGCGCCGCCGCCGGCCTTCCCGTGCACGCCGCAGCGCGGCCCGCCTGCTCGCCTGCCCGTGCGTGCCGCCCGCCTGCTCGCGCCCCGCGCGGCACGAGCCTCGAGATCTGCCGCCGCTCGGGTAGGGTTGGGGATTTTTTTCAGTCCAAACTGGAGGCAGGGGTAAAAATGTCAACAAAACAGTGATTTTAGTATGTTGGAGAGTGGGAGCAACTCGGAGATGGTATTGATGAGAAGGTTCGTTTTGTAATGGTGTTGGGGAGAAGGCGCTCCTTAGAGATGGTGTTGAGGAAATTAACCCCAGTTGAGCTCAATGATTTTGTTTTAAGCTAGAAGCCTGATCGAGACTTTTTGTTGGTTCTGCCTGCATGTTTTATTGAATGGAGTTCTATGATTTTAATTAAGGCAAAAATTATTCTACATGTGCATATGATTTTCACATAGAAATACAATCACTAGTACTTTTTACAAGTGCTAACTAGCATAGCCACCTGAGCATTTACACGGCTAGATTCATATATTTATATTGAACATCACTATATATAAATTTACTACTTAGGTACAAATTTAATGCTATAAATGCTTTTTGTGAGGAGATATTAAATTTTTTTAAAGTTCTATAGTAATGTATTGTTTGTATTTATAAATTCATGGATGCATCAAAGCTTATGTTTGAGAATTTTTGTAGACATGTTTTCCTCTAGTCATGACCCCATATCTTTTACTATAATTTTATATATTTAATGCTTTGCATGTTCCTTTATATCTCGAGGGTAAATTTCCGTCGGAAAGATAAGGGAAATTTATATCAAATTTTGATCCCAAATTCAAATTGTAATACTTGATCCGTTGGATATGCTAAACTTTGAATGTATAGTGTGTCGTAACTGACATCATGTGACATGCCTCTAGCAAGCTCAATAAACGGAGCAAAACCTAGATGAAGTATCCAAAATACGCATTAAACTGTTTTTTCCCGAAACCATCGCCCACCAGAAGTTCGTGGCTGCTGGCTGGCGTGGCCTGGGACCGCTGCTCTTCCGGTCTGTTCCACGTCCTTTACTTCTCCCACGTTACCAATCCACGGGCCACACACACGGTCCCGAGTCCCATCAAACAAGTTGCCAAGATTGTATCGGCGAACCGCGTCCCATCTGCATAAACGTATCCCCAATTCCCCATCGGACGAGGTAAGGCGAACCAGCCAATGGCGGCGGCGGTGGCGGTGGCCAGAGATGGTCACGATGAAGTGCCGAACCGGCGGGTGATTCTGAAGCGGTACGTGACGGGGATGCCCTCGGAGGAAGACATGGAGGTGGTCACCGGCGCTGCGCGGCTCGCCGTGCCGCCGGGGTCGACGGACGTGGTGCTCAAGAACCTCTACGTCTCTTGCGACCCCTACATGCGCGGCCGCATGACCAAGCACGAGGAGCCCAGCTACATCCCGGAGTTCGTGCCCGGGGAGGTAATCCAGAAAACAATCTGCTGTTCATGGCGATAATTGATAATAAAGAAAGAAACAAAAACGCTTTGGTTGGTATCCTTGTGTTACTGTCTCCGGTCCATGTGTTTCTCGCAACGTCAATTTCAGCCCTGCTCATCTAGACTCTAGAGGAAAAAAAAATGTATACTGACTTTTCTCTGCTGTCTTTCATTTAAATTGGAACGTAGGCTACAGCAGCACAAGTGGCTCCCTGAGTCCCTGTTCTTGTGACAGAGGAGTTTACTGAGCCCTGTTCAGTTTTTCAGCATTGGACCTGGGTCAATTTTTCGCAACTACCTTCATTTTTCAGAAATGGAAAAGGCAGAGGGAATTTATGCTAGCTTGCTGAATGAAGTGCCACAAACCTTACAGGTTTTAACCAACTTCGGTGTGAGCAAGGTCGTGGCATCCGGGCACTCTGGTTTCAATGTTGGCGATCTCGTGTGGGGGATGACCGGATGGGAGGAGTACACTCTCCTCCCTAACCCCGGACTCCTTTTCAAGATCAATCACCCTGAAATTCCTCTGTCATACTACACTGGTGTTCTTGGTGAGCTTGTTGTTACTCCTCACTCTTCTGCCGGAAGCAAACTGTCATCTAGAATCCTTGAGGACTTAGGTCCACATTGATCTATAGTTTTCTTTAACTCAAAACAACTGTTTGATATTTCTCCATGGAAAATCAATGCCTATGTTAAATTCATCACTCAACACTTTTTTTGAACAATTTAGGCATGCCGGGTATGACAGCATACGTCGGACTTTTCCATGTGGCCAAGCCGAAGAAAGGTGAATACGTCTTCGTCTCAGCGGCATCTGGGGCCGTCGGTCAGATTGTTGGACAGCTTGCTAAGCTCACTGGGTGCTATGTAGTTGGAAGCGCCGGATCAGATGAGAAGGTACCCCGCCCTGTGCTAATTATTTGTCCTGTAAAGTTGTTACGCTTTATTTTCATGTCACTGATCAGAGCTACATCAGTGAAATTTAGTAGTAGTACAACATCATCTGTAAGTTAGTTCAGCAATAATTTTCTAAACATCTTCAGGTCAGTCTGTTGAAAACCAAGTTTGGCTTTGACGAAGCATTCAACTACAAGAAAGAACCGGACCTCAGTGCCGCCTTGAAAAGGTTAGCACTTTGCTCACTAGAGTCAGTATAGTATATATGCAGAGCAGTTACTATTTTCATCGAGATGTCTTAATTTGGTGGATTCGTTCTCTAAAGCCCATGTTTTCCAAATAAAGGTACTTCCCGGAAGGCATTGACATCTACTTCGAGAACGTGGGCGGCCCGATGCTGGACGCCGTGCTGCTCAACATGCGTTCGCACGGTCGAATCCCGGTCTGTGGGCTAATCTCGCAGTACAACCTGGAGAAACCAGAGGGTGTGCACAACCTCTTCTCTGTGATCAGCAAGCGCTTACGCATGGAGGGATTCATTGTTACTGACCATTTCGGCGAGTACCACAAGTTTGAGGAGGAGATGGTCGGGTACCTCAAGGAGGGAAGATCACCTACGTTGAAGATGTTGCGGATGGGATAGAGAAGGCGCCTGCGGCTTTGATCGGCCTCTTCACCGGGCGAAATGTTGGTAAACAGCTGGTTAAAGTGGCCTGTGAGTGAATCATAAAAGGTTCGGTGTGATAATACATTGCACAGAAGAACTTGCTCCCGTCCAGAACAATAAGTGGACAATTTGTTCGTAAAAAAAAAACTGTTCCGTTTGGGTCAATAATATTGAAATCTTAATAGAGATGGTAGAGGCCGAGGGTCAAAAATATTGATGTCTCGGCATTCCCAGTGTAGGGAGGACTTCAATTTGTTCATCATCCACGCTGAAATTGAAAATGCTCCAGTGCAATCTGCGACGCTGGGAATTCTGTTTCCTTTTAGGCGCGACACACCATGCCACAGTTAGAGAGTGTACCGTGCCAAAGTCAGATTTACCGTGGATGCCGCTGGAACCGTAGCACCCCGACTGTGGCGTGCAGGACATGCTGACATGCTGGACGCGTCTATATCCTCCGAGTCTCCACCAGTGGAACCGTTGTCGAGTAGCTAGGGCCCGGAGCAGTACGACACCCATGGCTGGGGTCAATGGCAGCGTCATCCTTCGGGATTGCGGCTTGCTCAGGGACGTTCGGCGGCGCTAGGGCGACCTATCCGTCGGGGTTAGGCGGCAACGGTGGAGCACAGATCAGGCAGTGCGAGGCGGCGGACCGCGCCTCCCGGCGCAGGTGGGGTGACAACGCGGCACAAAAGTGAAGAAGGAACCCAATAAAGCGTGCGTAGGCAGATGTTAATATATATATATATATATATTTTAAAGAAAACAAACATAATACCTAAGCTCAGCCTCCGCTTTAGTCTCGGAATCGTGCTCCGGTTAAGAGAGTTTAAGACACGCTCGAAGCGAGGCATGTGCACTTTTGCTAGTCCATATATATATATATATATTTGACCAAGAAAAGAACTCACCACATTTGTTCTCAAGTCCTATAAATTCTCACATTAATCCGAGAAAGTAAGAAGAGAAAATTACCCAACACTACCATTATGAAAAAAATTAATCACAAAACCCCTATAAATATTTATAAAATAACTAAATTTGGAATTATAAAAAATAGACAAAGAGCAAATAAGAAGAGAAAATAACCCACCACTGCCATTATGAAAAAAATAGTCACAAAATTGGCACCTACTTCTAAATATACCCAGCATGCCATTATGAGTAAAAAACCTAAATTCAGGATAATAAAAAAATAGCCAAAAAACCCGCTTAATTCCTATTTCTATATTACCCACCATGCCATTATGAGTAAAAAATTAGAGAAATTCAGAATAATAAAAAATAACCGAAAGTACCTTTCAGATCTCTTTCTAAATGACTTGAGATGTCATTACAAGTCCAAAATATAACTAAACTGAGAATATAAAAATTGATAAAATATCCCTAATTATTATATCCAATTTATCTACTATTGTAGCTACAAGGCTAACCACGCAAATAGGGACCTGTCGAGGAGGACAAGACCCTCAAGCGTGCCTAAGGGGAAGACAATAGCCGAAGGACCTGGCCGGAAGGGCACAAGTTCAAATGTATTAGCAGAAGGACAAGACAATACGGGTGATACAAACGGGATGCCAATTCTCCAGGTTAGGTGCCCATTTATAGCCACACGGTCATCTAACCTAGTTGGCCGATTACAGTCTTACCCCTTACTCTATTACATAGCCCTTGTGGGCATTCATGTAATCTAATTGCTTCCAATACAAATCTTCGGGCGGTCAACTCCTTCGTCTATACGGGCTTTCGGCTGTACTGTGCTCAGTAGCTGGCCACAGCCCAACACCAATGAAGCCTATGGGTCGCACGCCCGCCTTCGCCAGCCTGCTTCCCATAGGTTTGTGGGCCGTCGCTTCCTGCCGACTCTGCTTCCATAGGCTTTGAGCCTTTATCCTCCGGACTAGGTGGTGGTCTCCCCCAACACCCACCATGCCATTGTGAGTCCAAATAACTAAATTTTAGAATAATATAAATATTTAAAATACAGTTAATTACTACTTCTAAATACACCATTGTAAAAATGCACCACTATATGTCTAGCTAGAGTGGCACAATCCTATTTTAGCCTGATATATTTTCTTGAAAGGATTTACTTGTAGCATGAAACAGTTTTTTTCTTACCATGACATATGTTGGTGGTTTAGCATGACTACGTTTAAACCGACCTCTCTTGTATAACAAAATCAGGTCTATTTGGGCCCGAAATGGATCTCTTTGAAAAACTTGAAAATAGGAATAATAATAACAAATAATTATGGGTAAATTCGTGCATCTTAGGAGATATGATGCCATTAAGGTCTTGAAGTATGCCCCAAATATATTCTGCAGTGACAAAAAGTAATCTTTATAACTTAAGTACCATGAGTTCGTATCTTATTTATTATTTTATATTGTACTCGTGATTGCTCTGTTATTTTAACACACTTATGCCATAGTTACCTACTCACTGCTTTGACGTTAAATGCTTGCTACGTAATTGTTACAATATTGATTCTTACATGCTAATTATAACCTAGAAGTTGTATAGATGAGCACCACATGCTATACTTCTATTAGATTGGATGGATCCTATAATTGGATCGAGCTTCAATTAGATTCAAAATCAAATATAATACGTTAGCTAAGACATAATCCAAGATTAATGATGACTTATCTCACACTCAAATTGAGGGATGTTGTGAAATTCTCCAATCTATTTCTACCATTTTATAAATATTATAGAGTACAAAATAAATAATAATAAACTATGTAAAACTTATACAATAATATAAAATGCAAATGCGTGGGTGACCATACTTGTAAGGTTTTATTCCTCACCCATGCCTCATCAAATCGATGGCGGTCAGATGTGCACCAATTTCCGCTAGATTTGAGGTCAACAGAGACAACGCCAGCTAGATCTTCCCCGAGTTACTTTGATGGCACTACTAGGACCAACATGCCTCCATGGACTGCTCCAGGAACATCAATGGGAGTATCTTGTGCTTCTTGTGTTTCAATTGCTTTCAGTCAAATGCTTGATTAACATCTATCACTAGATGTGCATCTTGTGATGCACTTTTATTGGTTCTATTTTATCTATTCTACTTGAAAATCCAGTTTGATTTGTTCCATTTTCAAGCTGGTCCGGGATGCATTATACATGCATCTTTAGATGTTGATTCAGTGTAAATGTTTGCTGCTTCACCCCAAAATATATTATGGATGTTCTTGTCACTATTTTTTCTAACAGAGTGGGTTGATTTGGTGGATTAAGCTGAAAGTATTAAAATATTATTTATGAGATGAGCAATGCAATTGCATAACATACATGTTGTTCAACTAATAGGTAGCACGTTCTTAGTAAAATAACTAAACCCTAAATTGCAGCTAATATTGAATTTCTCATGGTCATATTGGTTATTAATTGTACAGCTGCTCTTGAATTTCTCATTTGAAATATCACAAACAATTTACTTACTGCATCTCATTGCACCGGAAAATTCACATGGGCATGATTTGTCACATTGCAAAACTATAGATATGCAACCTCTCTCTCTCTCTTCTTCTTCTTCTTTCTTTTTTTTACATATGGGAGTGTTCCTCTGGCAGACGTTGTAGTATTTTGTGCACTATTGGTACAACTACATGCTGAATAGCAGATTTGTGTTTCTCCATATGTACAGAATGACCAACTGGTGCATATCTATTTTTTTGACCGAAGTCAGTAGGGAAGCCCCTACCTATTTCTTTTCTTTTTGAAATATAAGAGTATATACAGGTTACAAGGCCCCAGGCCTAAGAAAAAAAGGAAGACATAAGGTTAAACCAGATTACAAACAGAACTCTCAACTAAGGATTTAACCCCTGGTTTAGCTCTAAATGCCACCAGTGAAAATTCCTCCTTAAAGCAGAATTTCCATCTATTGACACTAAGCCTACCGTTGTCAAAGATCAAAGCATTTCTGTGACACCAAATAGTTCAGCAACCCACAATTAGGACCTCTATGAAAATCTTCAAGTTGAAAGCAGACCTTGCCTCTTGCAGCATCATATCTGGTGACACCTGTGTATTCCACTGAATTTCCAACCATGCCTAGCAACTTTGACTAAAAAAGCACTCAAAGGACAAAGGACTAAGAGTTTCCTCCACATTACTATCACACAAAATGCAGCTATAACTGTCCAGAAACTTGCCTTTTCTTCTCAAGAGGTTTCTTGTATTTATTCTGTCTCAGAAGACCAACCACCACAAAAAAAAACAGTCTGCTCTTACAACAAGACTTCCATAGCCATTTGAACCATGACTAGCCTAACAAGTGCCAATAAGTTTCAAGTATGCCTGTTGCACATAATATGCTTGGTCCCTTCAAATATAAGACCAAATATCTTTTGCCTCGAGATCAAGAGCAAGTTGCTGTAACTTATTTTGAAGTCAGTGAGAGTAAGAGGCAGCCATAGCATATTCTCAATGTCAGCTTGTAAGAAAGCTTGAGCTGAGATATTAGGTTTTAAGGCATAAGTATGTAATTCAGGGTGCTTCCACTACAGCACACCTAAATCCCAAGTGTCATTTTTGAACTGTGGAGCCACTCCTGATAGAGCAGGAAGCCATCATGATGTAGTAGTTGGCCAATCTGATAATAGATTTCCACCAAAAGGATCCTTTAGGATGTAAATGGTGACGAGGAGTTGGCCTTCTATAAAATTTCTGCCAGGTTAATTGAACCCAATGAAGATCATGCTTGTTATAAAATTTGTGCAAAAAATTAAACAAGAGAGCTATATTATGAGCTCTCAGATTAACAATGCCAAGGCCTCCTTGATCTTTGGGTCTACAAGGCCCTTTCTATTGATATCCCCTCCATCCCAAAGCTCATGCTTTCTAGTATTTATCAATCTGATCAATAATGACAATAGGGATCTTCAGATTACACATAAAGAAAGTTGGCAGCGCAGATAATACTGAGTTTACCATTAGAAGTCTGCCAGCATAATTCAATAATTTGCTTAAACCCATAATCCTCTTTTCAATTCTGTTGACCAAAGGCAAGAAAGCCTCCATGGGAGGTTTACTAGTTCCCAAAGGCAGCCCTAGATATGTGAAAGGCATAGATCCCAGTTGACATCCCAAAGTCTGAGCTAGATGAAGAGCTCTGTCTCTTTCCATATTTATAGGTACCAAAAAGGACTTAGCATAATTTACATGTACACCAGTGGAATCAGCGAAGGTTCTCAGCAAACTCTTTAG
>JAUNZO010004734.1:0-25322 GCA_031894775.1 Chloris gayana
TGCAATGTACGTTCGCTTCGTCGAATGTCTCCCGATACGATCCTCGTTCGACAATCCCTCTGCTTCGCGAGGTAGGGGTGTCACAGGAAATTAGGCTACGGTTTTGTGTCGGCCGACGAGTTAGAAGAGATAGATATAGGGGATGGAGACAAGCCTCGGCCGACATATATTAGCAAGAAATTGTGTAAAGAAGTAAGAGATGAATTGGTGGCCTTATTGAAAGAATATAAAGATTGTTTTGCTTGGGATTATAGCGAGATGCCCGGACTCACCCGATCGATCGTTGAACATCGGCCGCCCACCAAACCCGGATATCGGCCGTATGCAGTGGGGCTCGGAAAATTGACCCTAAGTATTATGAAGCCGTCAAAGAAGAGATTATCGGATTATATGAAGCCGGCTTCATTAGGCCATGCCGATATGCAGAGTGGGTTTCCAGTATTGTGCCGGTGGAAAAGAAAATGGAAAGATGCGGGTCCGCATCGACTTCAGGAATTTGAATAAGGCGACTCCGAAAGATGAGTACCCAATGCCAAACGCCGACTTGTTAGTTGATGCAGCCGCCGGCAACAAAATTTTGAGCTTTATGGATGGAAATGCTGGGTACAATCAGATTTTTATGGCCGAAGAAGATATATCGAAGACAGCTGTTCGGATGCCCCGAGCGTTGGGACTATATGAGTGGGTTGTCATGACCTTCGGCCTAAAAAATGCCGGTGCCACATATCGTAGAGCCATGAATTTTATATATCACGATTTGATCGGCCGATTGGTGGAAATTTATATTGATGATGTCATGGTGAAATCAAAATCGGCCGAAAGTCATGTGGCTGATCTCGCAGAAGTGTTGAAGAGGACAAGGCAATACGGATCGAAGATGAACCCGCTCAAGTGTGCTTTTGGTGTCTCAACTGGACAATTTCTAGGGTTTATTGTACATGAAAAGGGAATTGAAATCGGCCCCAAGAGTATTGATTCTATCGTAAAGCTGGAACCGCCGACGAACAAGACAAAGCTCCAGTCCCCGATCGGCAAGATTAATTTTATTAGGCGATTTATCTCAAACTTGTCCGGTCGACTTGACGTATTTACGCCACTGTTAAAACTCAAGGCCGATCAAGAATTTCGGTGGGAGCCGATCCATCAAAGGGCTTTAGAAGATATCAAGAAATATTTGGTGTCCCCGCCAGTGATGGTTCCGCCAAAGTCGTGCACACCCTTTAAGTTATATTTATCGGCAGATGA
Source organism: Chloris gayana (assembly GCA_031894775.1). Classification (NCBI taxonomy): domain Eukaryota; kingdom Viridiplantae; phylum Streptophyta; class Magnoliopsida; order Poales; family Poaceae; genus Chloris; species Chloris gayana. Next base: position 1,246 of record JAUNZO010004734.1, read on the forward strand.
TAGGTGCATCGGCTCGCATTGACTCAAGAACAGGAGGGAAGAGAGCGGGTCATATTCTATCTCAGCCGCAAATTAATTGATGCAGAAACACGGTATCCAGTAGGTGGAAAGGCTATGTCTCTGTCTCGTATTTTTCATGCACAAAACTAAGGCATTATCTCGTTAGCCGAGGAGTGTACCGTGGTTTGCCAGTGCCGATGTCGTAAAATATATGCTATCGGCCCCGGTCCCCACAGGCCGGTTGGGCAAATGGATGTTGGCAATCGCGGAGTTTGATCTAGGCTATGAATCAGCCAAAGCAGTGAAAGCACAAGTATTGGCCGATTTAATAGTGCAACACGGTGAACACTCGGCCAAATACGTTGAACCAGTGCCATGGACGGTGTTCTTTGATGGGTCAATTTGCAAGCAAGGAAGTGGAATCGGCTTGGTTGTTGTGTCGCCTCGGGGGCAATACGTGGATATTCTATTACAGTAGAGGCGCACACCAACAACCAAGTCGAATATGAGGCAATGTTAAAAGGACTCGGAACTACTCATCGATGCCGGGGCTGATTTTGTGGAAATTTTCGGCGATTCCTTGTTGGTCGTGAGTCACCTGGCCGATGAGTATGAGTGTAAAGATGAAATATTGTTGCAATATCATAGAAAGTGCCGAAGTTAATGAAAAGATTCAAGTGTGTTAAAATCGGCCATATACCAAGAGAGCAGAACTTCGAAGCAAATAACTTGGCTCAACTAGCATCCGGATATCGGCTCGCCGAAAACAGCTTGGAAATAGCCGATATTGAAGAGGCCGATTGGCGTACGGAAATTCGAAATTTTTTGAGCAATCCATCCCAACCTACGGATAAGAAGATACGATATAAAGCCTTGAAATATGTTCTGTTAGATGATCAATTATTTTTCAAGACAATTGATGGGGTGCTTCTCAAATGTATTAATGACACCGAAGCCAAAGTGGTAATGAGCGAAGTACATGATGGGATTTGCGGAACGCATCAATCGGCCCATAAAATGAAGTGGCTGCTAAGGCGAGCTGGTTATTACCGGCCGACAATGTTGACCGATTGTTTCAAATATTATAAAAGTTGCCAAGATTGCCAGTAAATTCGGGCCTATACAGAGGGCACCTGCGTCGGCCATGAATCCAGTGATCAAACCTTGGCCGTTCGTAGGCCGGGCCATGGATATGATCGGCCGATAAATCCAAGCATCAAGCAAAGGACATCAATACATATTGGTAGCTACAGATTACTTTACAAAGTGGGTTGAAGCGGCACCCTATCGCAAAGTCTCGACGGCCGACGTGATAATGTTTGTTAAGGAGCATATCATTCATAGATTTGGCATTCCAGTAAACGATCACGACAGATCAAGGATCAGTATTCACGTCGGACGAATTTCAATCTTTTGTTGAAGAGATGGGGATTAAATTGATTAATTCATCGCCATATTATGCCCAAGCCAATGGTCAAGTCGAAGCGGCAAATAAGAGTCTCGATCAAGTTGATCAAGCGGAAAATACAAGAGCATCCTCGTAAGTGGCACATGAACTTGATGGACGCTTTGTGGGCTTATCGTATGTCACGGCATGGGGCCATGCAAGTCACGCCGTATCAGCTTGTGTATGGGCACGAAGCCGCATCGCCATGGGAGACGGCTATCGGCTCCGTAAGGGTTGAATTGCAACAAAAGCTATCGACCGGTCAATACCACGGGTTGATGATGGATGAATTAGAAGACGTGGTACAAAATCGGCTGGATGCATTGGAAAAGATAGAGCAGAATAAGGCGAGGGTCGCCCGCCATTATGATAAGAAGGTTGTGCAGAAACAGCTTTAAAAGGGGCGATTTAGTCCGGAAGCTTAGGATGCCGATCGGCGTGAAGGACAATCGGTTTGGTAAATGGTCGCCTAATTGGGAAGGACCTTATTTGATTAGCCGATCGGCACCGGGTAATGCATATATTTTGAAAGAGTTAGCAGGGGAAGAATTCGGCCGAGCACTTAATGGGAAGTATTTGAAGCAATATTATCCTAGTATTTGGATTAATTCATAGTGTTCGGCCTAAAAGAGACTACAGCCGATGTCGATGCACATCGCTTGAGACGGCCGATACCGAGAGTATCGCCCTTAGCCAAAAAAAATATAAAAGCAAAACGCAGGAAGTCACGTACAAATAAGTTACAGCTCGATGTTTTAAACATCGTCTTCGTATGGCCGATATTATCGTATATCGCCCTTAGTACAAAATATTTACAACAAAATCTTGTTCAAGTCCTATTACATCTAAGCACGCCGACGGCCTCGCCGCGGGACAAAAGGTCTTGGACGGTAGATAATGCACGGGCCAGCATGGAGTCAAGTTTGGCCATGACCAACAGGTCATCCTCGATGGGGCCGACATCAGCATGCGCCGCGGCGACCATCTTGTCGGCCGCTTGGATTGCTTCGTCCGTCGTCCTCTCGTTGGGCCGCCACATCAACCGACAACCGTGCAATGGTGGCTTCCAGTGGCCGCCGCCTCCTTCTCCTTGAGAGCCGCCGCTGCTCTCAAATCGGCAATCTCCCGGTTGATTACCCGCAGCTCACCCCGCCGATTTGAGAGTTGCTCTTGCATCTCCAGGGTCTTGCGGGCCTCCTCCTCGAACGCTTGATGGAGCTCTCGGCGAGTAACGCAGCTTGCCGTTGCTCCGCGTGGCGAGCCAAACGCTGCCGGGCACGGATGAAGTCCATCCGCCGCACTCCATGTATGCCACGCGGTGCGCAGCATCGCGCACATCATCCGGGAGCTCAGTCCGGACCTCCAAGTACCGCGCCCGGATGGGGTGGGCGTCGGCCACCAAGCATTCAACCGAGGACGCTCAAGCCTCGCGCGCGATTTCGGCCATGATGATAAGACCAGAGGTAGGTACCGAAATCGGCGCAGACGAGGGAAGCCGAGCGCCCGAAATACCAAGAAAAATAAGATAAAACTAATGATCAGCCGACGAATCAAGGAAGAAATAGTAAAAACAAACCCGCGAAGCGCCGACGCGAACCGGCCGGACGTCCATCGGCCGTGCCATTGAACCCACAGGTTCGTGTGTTCCAAGCAGCTCTCGGCCGGCCGATCCACCTTCACCAGCCGACATCCTCGGAGGCGGCATCGGGCGACGCTCCGCCAGCCGGCTCGTCGGCAGCGGTACCTTCAAGAGAGGCCGCGGCGGCTCCCGGCCGCCCGATTCTTCGTCGCCAGCGGTGCCTTTGGGAGAAGCCGTGGGCGACACCTGGCCGCCTTGTTCGGCTCGGCGACGGCCTCAGGAGACGCAGGCCGATCCGAGCGAGTTGGGCTCTCCGTAGGGTTTGGATCGGCCCGGCTTGGTACGACTTCAGTGCTCCGGAGCTGTTTGAATCGGCCTTTCGTGCGTCGGCGTCCCGGCCGCTGGAGGAGTCGGCAGCGGATCGGCCTATCGTGTGTTGACGTCCGAGCCCGAGGAGAAGAGACCGCCGATTCCCGCTAAGAACTCATAATTAGACAAAGCATGTTAAGAGAAAAGAATCGGCGATCATGCAATAACAACCCGACGCAACGGAGACGGTTCGCTATAGTAATCCGGGTCGACGAGCGCACAGTGCTGCTTTAGCAGCCGCGCGGTATCGCTTCGGGCCCGAGTCGACCCGGCAGCCGGCACATTAGCCTTCCTCTTTTGGGGGCGGCCGTTTTGGTTTTGGCCTTGCGGACAGCTGGCGCCCTCGACTCATCGCCGCAAATATTTGAGCGGGAGTGCGGTCGGTGAAGCCGATGTTCGGAACGATTGGGCTCGGCAATAAATATGCAATCGGCCGGCCACCGATGCTTTGGGTCGGCGGCTCCTCCGAGTCCGACCGAAAGAGAGGATACAAGGATGAGCATTTGGAGTGGCCGATTTCATTTACAAAATCGGCCTTACAAAAATAAATCAGCTACACGTACCTCGGCGAAAGGTTCTCCCAGGACTAGGCCGGAGAAGAAGGAAGCGGTGTTCCGGCTGCGAAGGTGCCGGTTCCACTCACCCCACCAACGGTCAAAAAGGCGGGTACTCCGGGCGCCGGGGAAAATCCGGCCAAGTCACCGGTGACGACATCGGCGGTGCGGCCGATGAGCCAATTCCACCGAATGGCATTGTCAACAGCAGCCCGCGCCTTTATCTCGCCCCACATAGAAGAGGTCGGGGGCAACCGGCCGAAGCCGAGTTGGCGGGCCGCTACCGACGGGTGGTAGAACTCATAGGAGCAGTAAGGCCTTGCTCCCAAGCAATAAGTCCCGTCGGCAGCAGACAGGGGCGGAGGCAGGTGGTGAAGATCTTGACCGCATCCCCGTCGGCCGTTGGGAAAGTTGGGTCGATCGTAAAAGGAGTGTCATATTCCCTCTCGAAGAAATCAATGTACGGGTACCAATCCGTACTTTCGTCGTTGAGGCCCTTGTAGAAAGCGGCGAACCAATACGCCAGTGTTCTTGTCCGACATGGCCGCCCCCGGTGCCATGGATAACGCCTCCCCGAAAGAGATGCACCGGCTGAATCCGGGCGCGCCGATTCCGGCGTAGTCGCCGGGGAAGTTGAGCACGCCGAGGTCCGGATCGATGGCCTTGGTGGTATGAAGGGTCAGCCACATTTGGATAAACCACCAAGGGCCACCCAGGTTTTTGATCGATCGGCCGGCGCGCAGCTCCACCGAAACCTGGTGAAGAAGGAGGTACGCCGATCCCGTAAGATACTTGCCCATGGGAAGGGCATAGCCGTCGGCCAGCCTATCGGCCATCGGCAGAAAATTGTTTGTGGGGCTCACGCCGACCCCACAAAAGAAGAAGTGGTCGAGCCACATGTTGAGGAAGGCAACATGCTCGCGGCGATCGACCGTGCCGTGCCCCTTGTTGTAGGTCTCGAATATAGACCTTCCAACCCCCGGTGTCTTTAGGGTTGATCCGGTGGGAGGACTTAATGCGGACAGCATCCGGAGTGGCCTCCGCCGTGATGTTCAGATCGGCCAACATGACCGTATCCAATAGGGTCATGGTAGCCGGCCGTGGCCGAACATGAAGCAGCTCAGGGCGTCCGACCGTAAATAGCAAGCGGCCGCCAAGCAACGGTTCATTCTTCTCGGTGATCGGCCGGAGACAGCTTGATGGCATGGGCGATGCCGATGTTGGCCCAACCTTGCAAATAGACGGCCGACACCCGGTTATACCAATCACGCCATCCTACGACGGGGTCGGCCATGACCGAAGCCGTTGGCCCACTCGGCCGATAGCGGGATCGTTGCCGAAACGGAACCCGGTCCGTTTCGGCACGTATGAGGTCTCGTGGGGTCAGGATCGCCCATAGGACCCAAGAAGAAATGAGTCGGGATGTTGGACGGAATAACGACTTGGTTCCGGATCTCCTAAAAACAAGAAATAGGGCTAAAATGAGAAGCGGAACGGGAAGAAGATAAACCGTGAAAATGAACAAGAACAAGAACGCGAAGAAAAAAAACTGCAAAGGTAGAAAAAAGGGATGCCCAAATGTACATTACCTCCGGAACGGCGTTGGTGGTGGCGACGACGCGGCCGGCGGCGGTGGACGCAGCGGCAAGCAACAACGGGGTTCATGGTCGCCGGAGAAGAAAGACGGCGACGGCGCGATGAAAAGCTGAAAAGGCTCGAGGAGGAAAAGGTCGCCGGAACAGAGAAAGATGAAGGCCAAGGAAAGGAAGCGGATGGGAAATGACCGGGGTGGCTCCGGGTTTTATGGAGGAATGACTGGGCAGAAAACCGGCGCGATAAAAGAGAACGTATCGGTCCGACGCATGCGTTGCATACCCCGCACTCGGGGGACATGTGTTGACGCCGGTTTTTGACCAAGGGACCCATTGTCGCCGACTATAGGTCAAAAGAGGGCCGGTGGGCCGAAGGCCGACGGCCGCATGAACGAGTAAGAGGCGCGTCCCTCCCGGAGTCGTGCACGGATGCCAACCGAAGAGCATAATATTGATGGGCCCGGCCCACGTTGTAAAATTAGAAATAATAGTTTAATTTTGGAAAGAGATCCTAGTCGGTTAGGAAATCGGCCCAAAGAGGGTCCGAGTAGGATTCTTTGTGCCGGTATAAATGTGTACCCAGGTGTAACCTCGTAAACTCGATTCACATCCAATACAACTTTCGCGCATCGCCAAACCCTAATTTTCTCGTCAAGTCTTTACCGTTTTCGCGCGGGATCTTCGGGGCTCCTGGCCGACAACACGTTGGCTTGATAAGGTAATTATGTTGTCTAGTTCTCGCGCATTGTTCGTAATTAGATGGCTTAATTACTAGTTATCCGGCGATCGGATCTGTTCTTGATCGTCGTAGTGAGTATCGGCCGGGATGAGTCAAGTCGACCTGGTCCGGCTCGTGGTGGAGGTAGTTTGACTTGTCCTACCTCCCCGTCCCAGCCTTTGCTCGCAACGCCGATTGGCTCGGATCCGGTCGTCCGAGTCACGTAGCCGCTATGAGAATTCTTTTACATCTTGGCCGATTCGACCGTGCGTATTCAGCTTGACGTGTCCCGTGTTTGCCTTTGCGATAGTTGACTTGTCCTAGGCGCATGCAGCCGATTGGCTAAGGATGTAGACCTACTTTCATAGTTAAGGTGTTTATGATTGTGCTTGTCCCGAATCGGCCGGCGTGCGCGGCCGTTAGATCTGGTCCGCCGCGTGCCATCGCTTGACTTGTCCCGTTGGAGCGACCGGTCGATTCGGGATCCGTGTGGTTGTATTCGTCTTACCGTTCTTTCGGAGTGTTTAGCCGATTGTTTATCACGTTCATTAGCTGTTTTATGTTCAATTAGTGCCAAATCTGTTAAAGCTGCCTTTGAACCCGAGTTATTAGTATGATTTCATTGATCATCATTATCCATCTAGGTAGATCTAATAACTCACTCGTTATAATCGATGGCAGAATCGGCCGGATGCCCGATCGGCCGATTTATCGCTTCCGATTGATGATTGAACCATCCTTTTGCTATCAAATTAATTACATCCCATTAATAATTACCTTGTTTATATTTTATTCGATAATGCATCCCCGCAAGGTCTTAATGATTTGATTGCTCACCGACGAAATCGGCCGCTAGCCACCGATCGCATGTTATAGCGTCGGCCGATTTCGTATCGTTTGTATCACAGTTCGATTGCCTGGCATTTAATACATAAATGGATGGGCCGTGCTGCTCCCTCGTCGATGGCCGAATTTTGTCTATCTTACGCCAGAATCGGCCACGGCTGCACATCGGCCTATCCGGGCCGATGACCCGGAATTTTACACTTTTTATTGTCTTTGTTGGTTTGCAGGAAAACCATCCGGCACGCATCAGCGCACACGAGAATCGGCGAGCCGAGCCGGTCCGTTGGGAGCACAGTAGCCCTCGCGTCAGCCGGGGTTTCGGTGGACTCTCCGGACAACGGTGTGTTGGCGACTTTTGACGTCAACAGCTTATAGCTTACTTTAACAAGATCACATAACCTCGAGGAAAGAGGTTAAGATTTCACAAACTGCTCTCATTGCAGCTTTACATTCAATATTCATAAGAAAAATGCTACATTATTTCCCTTCCCGAACATACCAGTCTTAAACTGAAAAGAAACAGATCGCTCTCAATACAAGCGAGCCCACCGACTATATGACTGGTCTTATTATTCAGGAATAGCACAATATCACTGATCGCTCTTAACACAAGCAGACCCCTGGCTCGATAATTTAATTCAAAATTAAAATATTGAGACACAAAAAGCAAACACATTCTCATTAGACAGAATCACTTTATCATAATATGAAAAGAAAAAATTTACAAGAAGTATTTTTAAGTATAAAAACGACGAAGTCTGTTCAATGTTCCAAGAATTTGGAATTTCTTCTTCTTCTAAGGTCATAAGTCTATAAGCCCCTGGTCCGGGAGACCGATTTAACCAGAAAAGGTCCTTCCCAGACCGGTGACAACTTATGCCTGTTCTTGTTGGACTGAATTTTTCGAAGAACCAAGTCTCCTACTTGGAATTCCCGTGTCCGGACATTGCGATCATGATAACGACGCAATCCCCGATGATATTTTGCAGCTTGAATCAAGGCCTGATCCCTCAATTCTTCCGCAGCAATTAATTCAACTTGGCGCTGATCTTCATATTTCTCTTCATCATAGTATTGTACCCGAGCTGACACCATATTCACTTCTGTAGGTAGCATGGCTTCGGATCCATACACCAAAGAGAAAGGAGATTGCCCCGTAGCCCTACTAACATTAGTGCGCAGTCCCCAAAGCACCCAGGGCAATTCCTTAACCCACTTTCCTGCATACGGCCTCAAACAGTCAAAAATTCTAGGTTTAAGACCGGTCAAAATCATTCCATTAGCTCGTTCCACCTGTCCATTGCTTTGCGGATGTGACACCGACGCATATTGTATCTTGATTCCCAAACTTTCAACATAATCCTTGAAGAATTCTGAAGTAAACCGAGGCCCATTATCAGTAATGATATCGTGCGGAACTCCAAAGCACACAAATATGTTTTGCGGAAACTTGATCGCTCCGGTCGTAGTCGTACTAGTAACAGCTTCAGCCTCAATCCATTTAGAGAACTTATCTACTACCACAAAAATATGCGTGAATCCTCCCGGCGCCCTTTTGAAAGGACCAACTATATCCAGCCCCCAAGTAGAAAAAGGCCAAGTCATTGGAATTAATTGCAACTCGTGAGCTGGAGCATGAGGTCTGTCCGGCGAAGAATTGACATCCCCGACAACTCTTGACCACTCTATGCGCATCATCCGTCGCTGTAGGCCGGTAGAATCCTTGTCTAAATACCTTCCCGACTAGAGTCTTTGAAGAAGCATGATTTCCACAAATTCCCATGTGCACGTCTTCTAGCAATTGAATGCCATCGAAACAGATACACATTTCATCAAAATATTAACTCCACGTCTATATAACTCTCCTTCGAGAATCAAATAACTTCGTGCTCGAACCTCCAGCCTTTGCTTCTCCACTTTATCTTCCGGAGTTTTACCAGATCGAAGATAATCAAGGTACGGAGTACGGCAATCAGAATCAATAATCATAACATCCAATGGCTGAACATCTTCAATGTTGGTCTCGCCTATTATCTTTTCCGGCAAGACCGCCTCATCGACCGGTCCTTCAAGACTGCTTTCTCCTCTTGATTCTTTAAGACTAATTCATCCACGATCTCTCGTAATAGTAGCTTTGCGCTCCGTCTTTATAGATGGTTTATCCAATACTTGAAGAAAAACGCCAGGAGGAACCGCTCGTCGTGAAGACCCCGATCCGGCCAACTCATCCGCAGCGAGAATTATTTCCGCGCGAGTATATGAGAAAATCGCAAACCATCAAATTTATATTCAAGCTTCCGAACCTCTTGACGGTAAGCGATCATATGATCATCATGAGCATCCCACACCTTGTTGACTTGACTTATCACCAACATCGAACCACCATATATGTCCAATCGTCGGACTCCTAGCGAAATGGCTACTCTAAGCCCATGAAGCAAAGCTTCATATTCCGCTGTATTGTTGGAAGCTCGAAAATGCATTTGTAACACATATCCGAGTGGTTCCTTTTGCGGGGTGAGAAGCACAACCCCAGCCCCCGCGCTCGAAAGCTGCAGGGGACCCATCAAAGAACATCTCCCAATACTCCAATGCTTGAATCTCCTGCCGTACTTGTGTCTCCAACCACTCTGTTATGAAATCAGCTAATGCTTGTCGCTTAATAGCCGTTCGCGAAGAAAACGTAATTTCATATTGGCCAAGTTCTATAGCCCACTTAGCAACTTGGCCAATTGCTTCTCGATTTCGGACAATATCTCCAATGGCAAACCCAGTCTTAACCTCAATAGGATGCGCTTGGAAATAATGCTTCAACTTCCAAGAAGTTATCACTATAGCATATATTAACTTCCGTAATCGAAGATATCGTATCTTTGATTCAGTAAGAACTTCACTCACAAAATATACCGGATGTTGCACCGGTTGCAGGTGTCCTTCTTCCTTCCGATCAACCGCCAGAACCGTGCTCACCACATGGGTTGTTGCGGAGATATATAACTATATGGTCTCGTCCGGCTCTGGAGGTACCAATACCGGAGGATTGCTAAGGTATTCCTTGAGTTAATCAAGCGCAGCCTCGTGCCTCATTAGTCCACTCAAATTTATCTTGCTTCTTAAGAAACTTGAAAAACGGAAGTCCACGAACCCCCAATCTCTAAATAAAACGGCTAAGAGCCGCCATACTACCCGTCGACTTCCGAACGTCCTTCAAGCAACTCGGAGGTTTCATGTCGATTATCGTCCGGATTTTTTCCGGGTTGGCTTCAATGCCTCGCCATGACACAAGATAACCCGAGTAATTTCCCGGAGCGAACTCCAAATACACACTTTCCATGATTAAGCTTCATGAAAAAATTCCGTAGATTATCGAAGGTCTCCGCCAAGTCGAGAGAAGATCCTCGCTTTTCGAGATTTTACCACTATATCATCAACGTAAGCTTCTGCGTTCCTTCCCAATTGCGAATCCAAGCAACCTTGTATACCACGCTGATATGTAGCTCCAGCATTCTTTAATCCAAAAGGCATAGTCGTATAGCGAGTATGCTCCAAAGGGGGTGATAAATGCGGTCTTTATTTGATCTTCAACGCTTAGCGGTATTTGATGATATCCTGAATAAGCATCAAGAAAACAAAGACGCTCGCAGCCAGCGATCGAATCAACAACTTGGTCAATTTGAGGCAGCGCGAAAGGATCTTTGGGGCAAGCTTTGTTGAGATCAGTATAATCGACACACATTCTCAATTCTTTAGTATTCTTTTTTGGTACAAGAACCGGATTGGCAAGCCAATCTGGATGATACACCTCCCTAATAAACTTAGCTGCTAATAACCTAGTTATTTCCTTCTTAATGGCTTCCTTGTGGTCTTGAGCAAATCTTCGGAGCTTCGTTTAACCGGATTCGCATCGGGACGCACCAACAGTGCGTGCTCAATCTTCTCCCTAGGGACACCCGGCATGTCGAAGGCTGCCATGCAAAGATATCTCTATTTTCCTGGAGGAAAAGAATGAGCGCGCTTTCCTATTTATCCCCCAAGTCAGCCCCTATATGGGTGACCTTGGAGGGGTCCGACTCATCAAGCCGAATAGTCTTGGAAACCACCGCATCGGCCTTCAATTTCTCCTTTGCAACCTTCTTGACCGGAACTTCATCCTCCAGCCTTGCCTCGGATTTCTAGAGCCTCGCCTGCTTCTCCGATTTCTCGACGTTCATCCTCCGAATTGACCCGAGAGGCCAACTCGGTGCTATGTACTTCACAAGCGTAAGCGGTCTTGATGTCGCCTCGAAACGATAAAACTTTATTTAGTCCTGGCATCTTCAAGCATCAAGTACCGGTAATTCGGAATAGCCATAAACTTTGCCAAAGCCGGCCTTCCAAGTATCGCATGATACGCTGAATCAATATCAGCTACCCGGAAGATAATATTCTCCCTCCTGTAGTTCTCCTTCGTCCCGAAGATCACGTGCAGAGAAATCTGCCCCAAAGGATAGCTATTCCGCTCGGGTATTATACCATGAAACGGTGAGACGCTACGCTCCAAATTAGCTACGGAGAGGCCAAGCTCTAGGAGAGTTTTAGCGAACAAGATATCCGGGCAACTCCCGCCATCAATGAAGGTCCTCTTCAATCGCACCTTGTGAACTATGGGAACCAAGATGAGTGGATATTTACCAGCTTTTGGCAATACCTCAGGATGATCAGCTCCGCTGAAAGTAATGGGCACCTCGGACCACCGTAAGTATTCGGGTGTAGCAGGAGCGATGGCATTAACCTCTCGAAACGCCAACTTTTGCTTTCTCTTCGATTCGTAAGCGTCCGGGCCTCCAAAAATCATGTTCACCTCCCGAGCCGGTTCCTGAAAACCTTCATCATCCCCGTTGTCATCGTTTTCTTTGTCCTTGCCATTGTCGTCTCTCCGATTCCGATGAGCGGATCGGGGTGCGACCTTTAAGGCAAGCCGAGCGAATGGCCTTAACAGAAGCACTCCTTGGCTTTATGATTGCCATTATGAGTCATGCAAGGGCCTTCTAGAAGTGTTTCGAACAACAATCATTCTCTTGGACCTCTCTTAGGAGGTGGCGGCCGGTCTCCTCCATGAGACCGAGTCGACGCCTACAACAAGGTGATCAGCCTTGCGCTTGTTGTTGTTCTTGGATCCAGACCGGTTGCCTTGGTCATGCTTCGGTTCCTTCCCTTTGTTCCCGCGTAAATTGACCACGTTTGATTCTCCAACAGCATAATCATCTGCTATCTTGAAGCACTCCGACGCCGTCATGGTCAAGTTTCGGTTCCGCCTTCCAATCTTGTGAACTAAGGCTTCACTACGGACGCCAGGTTGAAACGCCACAATTACTTGCTGATCGGGAACATTGGGGATGAAGGCTTTCTTGTTGTAGAAGTGCCCGATGAAGTCCGTGAGAGGTTCGTCGGGTTTCTTCTTTAGCTTCGTTGAGGTCGAAGTAATTCCCTGGCTTCTCACAAGTCGCTTGGAAATTCTCTACGAACTTTTTGGTGAGGTCGCCCCAAGAAGAGATAGATTTCTCGGGTAGGGACTGCAACCATAAGCGTCCAGCCTGCTCCATGCACATGGGGAGGTAATTAGCTAGCACGAATGTATCTCCTCCTGCTGACCGGATGGCGGTGGTGTATATGCGTAGCCACTCGGCAGAGGTGCTTTACCATCATACTTATCAATGGCCCCGGGCTTAAATCCCCCGGGGTATTTGCAAATGCATAAATCCCGTGTGAAAGCGGGAATCACGGAGTATTCATCATCTTCCGGACCGGTCCAGGACCGGCGAAGGGGATCATCGATGAGCGTAATGCCGGTAGTTGCGATCCCCTGTCATCGTCGGAATAGTCGTAATAGCGATCATCTTGATACCTATCTCCCGAACCACCCCGACCATCATTATTCACCGGCTCCACGTGCCGTGAAGGAGGCGGAGGCGGAGGTGGAGGTGTCGCTTGACGATCATTGTTTGCTGGTTCTTCATGTTGTGATGTTGGTGGGGGCGGAGGTGCTGCTTGACGATCATTGTCGGCGCGCCGGGTTCAACGTCCCTGTCCCGGTTATCTCGCCCTCTTCGGTCTCTAGTACCACGACGATCATCCCTTCTAGGCCGTTCATCCCGATGAGCATGCCTACTACTATGCCCTCGGTGATCATTGCACGGATAATTTCCACCGGGGGCGGCGCCGAAGCAGCCCGGTCCACGCCGAGATGAATTAGTCATGTGCGGGCGAGATGGGGCAGGGTCCCATGGACGATCATCCACATGACCGGTGCGACGCCTCTCATCTTCTTCATGTCTCCGACGTTTTTCCGCTCTCTCTACATGGCGATCGATGAGGACATTACGAGCGTCCCGGTTGCCATTAAGCGGTACGCGCAAATCTTGGTCCGGAGCTCGTTCATGTGCATCCGCGATCGTGGTGTGTCGACGCCCAAGCCTTCCTCCGGAGGAAGCTCCTTCGGACCGAGCTCTCGTAGGACGCTCCGAGCGAGAACGCGAGCAGCTTGAAGATTCCGACTCGTCATGGACGAGTTGATTTATTTGTAGAGCAGCCGCATCTACCAAATTCAGAGCGCGTTGCAACCTTGGTGTTTCATTGAAGACTTCTTCCGGTATCGTCTCGAGGATTTGTTTCACTCCCACAATGTTGTGAACTGGCGACGTGAATACCCGAGTGCCATTTAATTCCACCGTGACACCCACATCGGTTGTTATATCATGGGGACGTCTCTTCCGGTCTCCGGACCGGTCCGGCAATGGGCCCGTGGCCGGGGAACGGTCAAGGGAACGCTTCCTCTCGGCCTCGGCCAGCAGCGTTCTGCGCGCGGATTCGCGGCTAAAGGTTGTGGAGGTTGTCCATCTCCATTTGCTTCTTCTGTTTCACGGCGACGACGATCGGACTCGTCTCTCGCCATCCTTGCTTCTTCTTCAGCAGCTTCCTCAGGAGTAAGTTGGCGGATAACCGGTCCCGTCATGAACACTTGGAAGAAGACCGGACGTTCTTCCTCGAAGTCATCAATGAACTCGCAAGAGTGGCTTATCTTCACGGATTGGGCTCCAATCCGACATGCGGGCGGTCCGATTGTTCGCGCTAAAGCTGCGTCGGATCCGCCAAGTTCTAAGCCTAGGGTGCCGACCGTGGCAGGTTTCGGATTCGGAAGCTGCGGCCTAACAACGAGTCGATTCATCAAAAGCAGTTTTCCGACCGAATCAGCTTCAAAGTCGAAGCGGATATTGAAGCCGGGCTCGAAGTCGACGACGAACGAAGAGGCCATCGAACTCGCTAGGAACTTGCCGGGACCCCTACCGGCGCGCCAAATGTCGAGTCTTAAACTCGGCACTAGTACTACCCGGTCCCTCACGAGCGTGGAATTCGATGGTGCAACACACGGAACACACAGGAACACAAGATTTTAGACAGGTTCAGGCCCCTCGAGTTGAGAGTAATACCCTACGTCCCGTATGTTATGTATTGCCTTTAGCGATTTGCTAATTGCAAGATCTCACCCGATTTCGGGGTCCCCGCTCCGCCTTATATATCCGGGGAGCTAGGGTTACATGCGAGTCCTAGTCGATTACACGGATTACATTTATGGGAACTCTATCTCTAGCTTTCTTTAGTGATTCGTAGTCCTATGAGACTACTAATTATTTCTTAACTTGCTTCTCAAGTCATCATACACCGGTATTGATATCCGCTCGATCTCCATACCGGTATATAGGATCTTTTGTCATTCCGCACCGGTCAGGAACCGATCTGTCCGCTATCTCCATCACCTTTATCTTCATTGATTTGTTACCGTGTCTTTGCGCATACATTCCTTTATCATCTCGTATACCCATAAGGCAAGTATACGACATATCTCATCGGAGATATTGTCGAAGCCTACGTAGACGACAACGTCGTGAAATCTAAAAAGGCCGACCAACTCGTGGTCGACCTCGAGCGCGTGTTCGCCAAGCTGCGCGAGAACGGTGTCAAGCTCAACCCCGAGAAATGTGTCTTCGGGGTCCCGCGCGGGATGTTATTGGGCTTTATCGTCTCGTAGCGTGGCATCGAGGCGAACCCGGAGAAGATCACTACCATCGAGCGCATGGGTCCGATCCGGAACCTCAAGTGGGTACAACGGCTCACGGGGTGCCTAGCGGCATTGAGCCGCTTCATCTCGCGACTTGGGGAAAGAGCCCTCCCACTCTACAAGGTCCTCGGGAAATCCGAGCGCTTCGAGTGGACGCAGGAGGCACAGGTCATGCTAGACGATGTGAAACGCATCCTAGCCAACCCTCCGCTCTTGACTCCATGAACCCCAGGTGAGCGACTCTTGCTCTACGTCACAGCAACCACTCGGTCGTCGCCGCCGCCATCATGGTCGAGCGTCGAGAAAGAGGGGCACGTCCTCAAGGTGCAACACCTCGTCTACTATGTCGGCGAGATGCTCTCCGACTCGAAGACTAGGTACCTGCAAATCCTCAAGATCCTCTACGCCGTGATGGTCGCCGCACGTAAGCTACGCCACTAGTTCGACACGCACTCGATAACCGTGGTGGGTTCTTTCCTCTCGCGCGATATCATCGAAAACAGGGAATTTGCAGGCAAGGTCACCAAGTAGGCCCTCGAGCTAATGGGGCATGACATCACCTATGCGCCCCAAACAGCGATAAAGTCTAGGGTACTCAGTCGACTTCGTCGCGGAGTGGACGGAGACCCGCTTACCACCCGTGTCGGTGGACCAAGAATACTCGGGTCATGTACTTCGATGGGTCGTTGATGCGCCGTGGAGCGGGCGTTGGACACGTCTTCGTCTCCCCTCAAGGGGTGCGCATGAGGTACGCTATTCGGTTACATTTTCCAGCCTTCAAATAATATAGCCGAGTACGAAGCCTTGGTCAATGGCCTCAAAATCGCCATTAAACTCCGGATCCGACGGCTCGAGGTCCGTGGGGACTCGCAGCTCGTCGTCGACCAAGTGATGAAAGAGTCAAGCTCGTCGAAATAACACGCCGATGCTCTATCATCAAGAGGTGCGAAAGCTCAAAGGGAAATTCGACGGCCTCGAGCTCAAGCACATTCCGCGGCGGCTCAATGAGGCCGCGGACTCGTTGGCCAAGTTGGCGTCCAGCCGGGAACCGATCCCCGTCGGGCATCTTTGCCAATGATCAGGTCCAACCATCGGGTTCGACCCCTCGATCCCCCCAAGGACGACCGGGGACCCGTCGAAGCGAACCCGAGAGCTGCCCCGAGCATCAAGCTCGACTCCGAGGAACACTCGAACCCGGCAAAGACTCGGGGCTCACCCTCGCCGACGGGCGCAGAAATCATGCAAATCGACATGCCGGCGGACGGCGCGGTACAATCCGATTGGAGGGCGCAGTACATCGAGTACCTCCTCTACGATAAGCTTCCGGCCGACCAAACGGAGGCGAGGCATCTACTCGGACGCTCTAAGTCCTTCGTCTTGGTCGAGGGTGAGCTTTACAAGCGTAGCACGTCGAGGATCTTGCAGCGCTACATCCCGATCGAGGAAGGCGTGAAGCTCCTCAACGATATCCACGCGGGCGTCCGTGGGCACCACGCCGCACCGTGGACCCCCGTGGGCAATGCCTTTCGACAAGGCTTCTACCGGCCAACCGCCGTGGTAGACGCGACCCGCATCGTCCGCACGTGCAAGGGTTGTCGCTACTACGCTCGACGTACGCATCAACCCGCTCAAGCCCTCCAAACCATACCCGTCGCTTGGCCCTTCGCGGTCTTGGGTCCGGACTTGGTCGGGCCTTTGAAAAAGGCACCGAGGGCTTCACTCACCTGCTCGTCGCGGTCGACAAGTGCATGAAGTGGATCGAAGCGCGAGCTATCGGCAAGATCCGGTCCGAAGAGACAATCGAATTCTTCCTCGACATTTTTCATCGATTTGGCGTTCCCAACTCGATAATCACGGACAATGGCACGCAATTCACGGGGAAGAAATTCCTCACGTTCCGTGTCAACTACCATCCAAGTGGATTGGGCAGCTGTGGCTCACCCCGAGACCAACGGGCAGGTCGAGCAGGCGAACGGCATGATTCTACAAGGACTCAAGCCACGTATTTATGACCGTCCGAAACGCTTCAGCGGTCGATGGGCGGCCGAGCTGCCGGCCGTCCTCCGGAGCCTCGCGGACGACTCCGAGTCGAGCAACCGACTACGATCGTTCTTCATGGTCTACGGCTCGGAAGCGATTCTTCCGACCGACCTCGACTATGGTGCTCCTAGGGTCCGCGCCTTCAACGAGCAAGGGAACCAAACGGCGCTCGAGGATGCAGCGGACCAGCTCGACGAAGCACGCGATGCCGCGCCGTTGCATTCCGCCAAGTATCAACAAGCGCTTCGACGATACCACGATCGCAACGTCGAGAGTCGAGGCTTCAACGTCGGGGACATGGTGCTATGCAGAGTGCGAGCAACAAGGATCGCCACAAGCTCTCCCCGCCTCCCCCCCGGGAAGGACCCTACGTTGTCGCACGCATCATCGGGCTCGGCTCCTACAAGCTCAAGACGGTGGAAGGTCGAGAATGGACTAACGCCCGGAACATTGCGCAGCTTACGTAAATTCTATCCTTAAACTCGCATTCGTTCCTTTGCTCCTAAGCGATCGCTAGCTAAGTACGGTGACCCTCGACCTCCGCAGCGAGGTCGAGCCTCACTCGAGGGCCGGAAGGTGGGCGAAACCATGATTTTTCAAAAACAAAAATCGCTACACTTAGCTCTGTTTCGCGAACAAATCTGCTAAGTTTTACTTGGCCTTGGATTCGAACCTCACCGACGAACAAAGTAAGCGCGAGCAAACGAACTCACAGCCTAAGTTGGTCGGAAGGCCGAAGCTCGAGCGCCCCGCCGGCCCTAGCAGTACGCTCACCAAAAGCGACTAAGTTCAACGAGGCTCGGCGGCTCAAACTTTGCGGATCGACGAGATAGATGAAAACGCCAAAACATAGTTAAGTCGAACTTAAAATTACTTGATGAAGAGTGAGACCTCGAAGGGTCGAGCACGTAATGCGCTAACAAACTTAAAAAGTTATTTACATACGGGGGAACAACGCCCCATTGTTCTTAACGAAACAAAAAACGAAAACTAATCCCCTAACTTCTCTATATCTTGGGGAGGTGCTCCTCCTCGAGCTTTGCAGCCGAGAGAATCGGCGGGTGCGCGGGTCTCGGCCTTCGGCGACTCCGGCTCGGCGTCGGCGAAGCCAGGAACAAGCCCCATGCTAACGGCCCTAAAGTCGAGATCTTCGTAGTGGGACGCCAGCACCGTGACGGTTGCGCGCCGATCCGCTCCGACAGAGCGGACTCGACGTTCCGCTCGACCTCGACGTCGACGAACGCGCGGCCCAGGGCAGCGTCGAGCTCCCTCTCGCGACGCCTCCGCCGTGACCAGCCTTTGCTCTAGCCCTATAAGGAAAGCTTAACGATTAGAAACCCGATCTCGAGAAGTTAAGAAAACAGCTAATGGATTGATCCAAGATCGAAAAGGAAGAGCTTCGGGCACTTACCGTCCTTCTCGGCTCGCTCCTCCCGGAGCTCCCGGAGATAGCCGGACGCGGTCCGGTGGGAGACCTCCGCCGCGGCCTCGGCCTTATGCCTCGCCTCCCGCTCCGCTTGGAGCGCCTCCTTGAGCCTCTCCACCGTCGAGGCGGCTTCTTGGCCCTGGCCAAGGCCGCCGGGGCCACCTCCCTTGCGCGGCGTGCCTCCACCGCCTCGAGCTTCATCGCCTCCTTCGCCGCCCGGAGAGCCTCCTCTCGGGCGAGTGCGCCTTCCAAACCGGCGCGAGCTTGGCCGGCCGCCCGCGGCAGCTCACCCGCCTCCGACTCGAGCTGGGCCAGGAATCCTCGTACCACCGGCGCGAGCTTGGCTACGAAGTTTGACAGCCTCTCGTCTAGACTCCGCCGGCGCCCCACCCGTCATCGTGGCTGCCGTAGCCGCCACCTCGACGTCCGTCCTCCTCGCCCTCACGGCTTGCGCTGCCGAGGAGGTCGGCGACTTGCGGAGGGTGGTAGGTGGAGCCCTTCTCCGCGGTGGCACTGTTCGCTTGGGCGCGGGTCCGCCATCGCCGAGGCTCGCCCTCGCGAACACACTTCCCGGCCGCCACCGTCGGGTCGACCATCGCCCGCACCGCCTCCTCGACGGGTTCTGCAGGAGCCTCAACGTCGAGTGAGGGCCCCGCAGCGACTCCCCCGCCGGCGCTGCAGATTCAAGAATATCAACACGCGCATCCGCGTGCCGCGAGGCCGGCTCACCGGCCACGTAGATTTAAAGACATCGGCATGCGCGTCCGTACGCCGGTCTTCCGCATGGCCCTCGCCGGCTCGGGGACGGTCCCGCCGGATTCTTGGGCTCGCAGCGCCTCGCCCGCCGGAACCTTACGCGGGCACCACGTTCGCGGGCGCGGCGGAGGGAAGACCTCGCAGATCTACGCCATCCGCCACGCCGTCTCCGTGCGCGGCAGGCGTGCGGTTGAGGTCCGTACCGCCTCCGACTAGCTCGGCGATCATCTCCGCCGCCTCCCTTGCATCGACGGCAGGATCTGCCGTGAGATCTACCACCTCCGACCCGAAGAAGGGGTCCACGCTGGTGCCAGCCCCTCCGCGCGAGACGCCTCGCCGCCCTAGAGCTCGACTCGCACCCATGGGGACCGGCTGCGAAGGTCGAGGTCGAGGGGGCGGAGGACTCGAGGGCCGAGGTGACGGCTCCGAGAGAGGAGACGAACGGGGTCTCCCCGTCGCTCTCGAACTCGCCGGCTCCGGTGTCATCCTCGCAGTCCGTGGGCACAGGGGTCGAGGCGGTCGAGGCGGTGTCGGCGTTCCGCCCGGCGGCGCGGTACTCCTCCCTCTTCCTCCGACGCTCGACGTCTCGCGCCATCTTCTCCAACTTGAGCCGCACGGCCACATCCTTGGCCGCCTTCCTCTCGCCTTGCTCCTCCGTGACTTGGAGGCCATTGGCCGCCCGCCGATCGACCTCCTCGGAAGTCGCAGCCTAGAACACCGAGTAAGCGGAATCCGTGCAGATCAGAACACGAAAGCGAGTTAGCAAACAAACTCGAAAAGAAACTCGAACGTGCAACGAGGCGTCGAAGGTCGAGTCGACTTAACCACATCGAGGGCCTGCCGGTGCGGCTTCATCCGAGGGGCCCCGGAACGAGCCGAGCGCGCGCGGCCGTCCCCGCCGCGCTCCGAACGCGCAACGCGACGGCGTCGTCGTCGAGCTCCTGCACCGCCATCACCGTGTCCGGGACGACGCGGTCGTTGCTCAACACTTGGTGGATCAACATTGAGCGCCACATTAGCGGCGCGAACCTCCGCTTGTGGTAGGAGTCCCACCACCAGCGTCGCGCCGACGTCGAACCGGGCCGAGTGCCGGATCGCCTCGATCATCATGTCGACCTTGCGTCGACCGGTGCGAGGGCAGCCCCACTTCCATTCTTCCGGAGCCTCTCGAAGACCCGGCTCTCGAAGGCCGGGAACGGGTGCGCCGGATCTTGCCGAAGGTAGAACCACTTCGGGTGCCACCCTTGGTTGGACATGGGGGTGGTAACCGTGATGTAGTCCCTCCCCGGTCCTTCTTCATCACGATCCCCGCGCAGCCGACGTGCGCGGGAACATCCTCGCCCTCGGAGTTCCGCCTCGATAGAGGTTGATGCGGAAATAGTACCTCCGGAGGTCGAGGTTGGGCGCCATCCCCAAGAAGCCCTCGCAGAGAGCAACAAAGGTGCTCAACCGTTGGATCCCGTTAGGGTTCGGATATCGAAGCTCCAGCCCGTTCCGGAACACCATCGCCCGCAGAAATCGTTCCCCGGCGTTCCCTGCACCGCGCTCGTGAAAATGCAGGAATGAGACCACGTAACTCGGGGTGGCTCCGGGTGCGGCTCGTTGTCCGGGAGCCTCCACCACCTGTCAAGGCCGTGCTCCCGCAGCAAGCCCTGCGCCACCAACCGGTCGAGGTCGGCCCTCGTCGTCGTGGAGCGAGTCCAGGTCGACATGGCGGAAGGGAAAAAGGAAGGGCTCGGGGGCTGCGCAAGAAAGGTGAAGGCTAGGGCTTGAAAGGCAAAGGCAAAGAAGACAATGGCGTCCGGGAGCCAAGGGACACAAGCAGGCGGCGGCTTAAATAGGCGATTGCGGCCGGGCAGCCGCGACCCTTCGGCTCCGCTCGCGGGACCCACGATCACCACCACCCCGGTAAAGTTTCTTAACCCCTTCACCCCGGTTTTCACGCCACCGTCTCCAGTGTCCGCGGTTCAGCAGCCCGTACTAATTACGCGGGCCCCGCCACTACCGAGAGGAAACCGAATCCACACCGCGCGGGCCCACCACTACACGCCAAGCAACGGATGAGGACGCGCCTCGATCTTCGAACTATGGAAGCCGAGACGATAAAACCTCCATGCTCCTTCCTGTACCCCTGTCCGTTCGTATTCCCTCACATGCAGGCGGAGACGGGAAAGGGCACACGCCCCGAGGGAGCCCCTCGACTTCCTACCAACTTCCCTCAAGGTCAAGCGCCCGACCTCGGGACTCGACCAAACCGAGGCTCTACCTCGATGGTAAGCGGGGATAAGGGACTAAACATTGTCTCGACGGCCCCACCCGGCCGAGGTTCCAAGGCTTGTCCGATCGAAAGGGTTCGACGCCCGCCTTGAGCATCACACACCGAGCCGGGGAGTGACGTCGATGGGTCCACCTAGCGACCGCGACCCACGCGCATGAGCGCAGCGGGCATCGACTAACACGTTCGAGTCCGAGTCGACCTCGACTAAGGTGAATCACACCGTAGAGAGGCATCGAGCCCCCGAACCCGGTGAACGGTTTTGGGTCCCAATCGAGGGCGATCGCACGGATTAATGGAGTTGTCCCCCAGCAGGCCCGATGGAATCTCCTCGACGAGAAACCGCAACTTCACTCGAACTTTTCCCGTTATCGAGCTCAACGAGCCCCACGTGTCGGCCCTTCCGGGTGAATCGCGGATCTGCTCTACCCTCCGTCGTGCGAATACGACGCGGATGGGGAAAATGACTAAGACGAACTATCCCACGATCGGCCGTCCGCATCGCGCGGCGGCTTCGGGCCGGCATCGCAAACCCGAGGTCCGACGGCGGGACCGCATTTCGTTCGCCACTCAGCCCGGCATAAGTCTTCGACTTATCCCCCGACTCGGGAGCTACAGTCCGCCGGACGCGCTTGCGCGCTTCCGACGGATAGGAAGCTCTCATAAGAAACACGCGAACACGACTCCCCGCCTCTTCGAAAGATCCCCCGGCGAATCCTTGACTCACCCGAGCGCTCGGGGGCTACCGTCTGGGGAAAGATTAACGCCACCACGTGGTGGCGACCGGGCTCGCTTGGCAAGGAATTAGCGAGCCACGTCGGCGGAAGAGGGTGGCCCACACCCGAACAACCTAGCTAGAAGACGGCTCGGCGGGCACCGGGACTCGACCTTGGTGCCTTAGTCAAGGAGGTCCGCTCGCCAAGACTACGGGCGCCTTGCTCAAGGGGCTCCGTCCCACACGACCCTCATTGCTCGACCTCCCCGCTCGACCTCCGGGCTCGACCTCGCGACTTAGCCACCAACCGCATTAACTCTCTACCGCCCCGACGCCCACGTGGGCGCTACTCGAAATCATTGGCGGGAGGCCCGAACCCCATCCATCCCGCCACCACCTGCTCCCGTCGGGCACGCCGACGAGACGTGCTGTTCCCGTTGCCCGACAAGAGTTGGCGTGCACCGAAGCCCCCGGGAGAAGCCATCACTTGCCGACATACGGACGTACCACCCCCGTCACGCCCATCGAACAGGTGTAACTCGAGGTCGAGCTCGAGTTACACTCCGCCTCGCACGACCTTCGCCCGCAAGATCGAGTCGCAGGACGAGTTCCTCCCTTCGGCCTCGACCGTGCCCGAACCATCATTACGCTCGACAAGGAAGGACCGGTATGGCCTGTCCCTTCCAACCACTCTGCAACGACGCCATCCGCAGCTCCTTCAAACGCGGGGCACTCCATCACGCCTATCGGAGCGACGCGACCGCCCGATCAACCACGCCGGCACGAACGAGGAAGAAGGCCGACGGGACAACACCGGCGCTCGATCGACCTCGCGACTAATCGTCCCCTTCTCTCTCTCCCGTAGCTCGAGCTCCACCCCCGCAACTATAAAGGGGTTCGAGCCTCACTCATACGTACGAGACACGGAGACATGCATCACCCACACTCACAAGCCTAACACGCTAAATTTCGCACGGGACTTGGAGCACGCTCCTCTCCCATCTCTCCCGTACTCGCCTTTCCATTTTGACGCAAGAAACACGACGACGTGACACCCCCCACCCCCCCCTCCCCGCCGGACGTAGGGAGCTTTCCCGAGCCAGCCTGAATTCTTTGTGTCTTCCCTTGCGTACCATCCGGCCCAAAACGCGCGATCCCCGGGACAAATTATACCGCCGGTGGTTCGAACACGGACACTTCCTAACGGGATCTAGGGCTTCCCAATAGATGGTAGACGTTCGTTGTGACTCTTGCAACATCAAAGGGTCCAACAGCTTCGGATATTGTTCTCCTCGGAAAAAGGACTACCATCAATAGTTCCAACTCTTGAGCTCCTCATCCGAGAAATTGATTCGATTGGGCATAAGAGGAGAGAATAGAGAATGGGGGTGAAGAAAGGAAAGGGGTCAAGGAATAGCGAAACTAACTACCCAACTAATGCAAAACAATGGATGTACTCGACAATGCTGAAAGCTTTGCAACACACCTTCGGACAATCAAAGATCCAACTCAAAACAAGACAAACCACAAACCAAACACTCAAACTAAATTGTACATCGACTCAACGTTCTACTAAACGTTTAACCGCTAATGGGCATTACTACTAATCCTCCTCATCTTGGTTTGGAACGACGTAGGCCGGAGAAGCGCGACTTGCAATCTTGT
>JAUNZO010004735.1:0-125768 GCA_031894775.1 Chloris gayana
CGAAGCTGAGAGGGACACCAAGCTAGTGTGCACTGAGAATTTTTAGGTTGTTTCATGGACTAGTTGGGTTTGTAATACTGGCACAAGTTTCTTTTATAATACGATGGCATTTTGTTATTAACAAGATGCTACTACGAGTTACAAGGAACTGGTAAGTATTACAAATCCTTTGAATTTTCATTCCGTAGTCCTTACGCAAATGAGCTAGGGAAGCGTAAAGCTGACAGTTCGGGCCAGCACGATTAAGAGTCCGCCTTCTATACCGGAACCAAGTTTCTCCTTCCTTTCCTTTGCTGCCGCCGCCGCGCCGCCGCACCTAAACCCTAGCCGCCGCCGCCGCCGCTGCTGATGGGGAAGCGACCGCCGCCTCGTCACAGTCCCCATGGCCGGTCACATTTGTCGTCCTCCGATCGGAAGATTCGCCGCCTCATACAGAACGGCGGCCTCGCCGTCTCGGGCTGCTCTGCCGAGGACGTCGCCAACATCCTCCGCATCCACAACCCCGAATTCCGCCGCCAGAAGCTCAGCATCTTCACCGCAGCCGTCGCCCGCGTCCTATCAGCTATCCCGCCCGCTCCATCCTTCTCCGGCTCCGACGACGATGTGGACTTCACCTCCCGCCGCCAGCGCCGCCGCCACGACGCCCACGCCTCCACCTCCTCGTCCACTTCCATCTCCGACGAGGTCGCCCAGCTGCCGTCGTCCCCCGCTTTCGATGTCACCAAGACCATGCTCCGCTCGCAGTACGCCTCCCAGACGCCCAAACGGAACCCCGGCTCCAGCCAGCAGCTGGAGATTGAGGTGACCGCAGAGAAGGCACGCCGCCTCATCACATCCGATGGTGGAGGCGGTGGCGATGCCAGGCCAGAAGCTCCGGCCTCTGAAGGAGTCGTCAGAGGGGACAAGGGGCCAAGGTTTGCTGATCTCGGCGGGATGGAGGCGGTGATTGAGCAGCTGATGATGGAAGTGGTGGTGCCCCTGTGCCATCCTGAGCTGCCGCAGCGCCTCGGGGTTAGGCCTGTTGCTGGGCTGCTGCTGCACGGACCGCCCGGCTGCGGGAAGACCACCCTTGCACATGCCATTGCCAATGAGACTGGTGTGCCATTCTACAAGATCTCAGCCCCAGAGGTTGTATCTGGTGTATCCGGTATGTATTCTGACTCTTTGATTACAATTTGGGAAGATTTCTGATGCTCTGAACATTGAACCTGGGCAGATAAAATTGTTACAATTCATAATAGTGTTTGATGCTGGAAATGATTAAAGCACAGGGAATGATTATTGTTACTCTTTGATTGGTTGATAATTTTTTATTTTGTAGCTTCTGAAATTTGTTTTTGTTAGGGGTCATGTGGAAGGTCATCTCGTAATGCTTGTGTCCTTGCAGGAGCTTCTGAGGAAAACATCAGGGGCTTGTTTCAGAAGGCGTATAGGACTGCTCCGTCAATTGTATTCATAGATGAGATAGATGCAATTGCTTCCAAGAGGGAGAATCTGCAAAGAGAAATGGAGCGACGGATAGTTACTCAGTTGATGACATGCATGGACGAATTCCACCAGAACATTGGTGGTGGTGATTCTGATGCCGATTCATCTGAAAAGAAACCAGGTTATGTTATTGTCATTGGAGCTACGAATAGGCCTGATGCCGTGGATCCAGCTCTTCGAAGGCCAGGAAGGTTTGATCGAGAGATATCTCTTGGTGTTCCAGATGAGAATGCAAGAAAACAGATACTTAAGATGCTTACTCAGAACCTTCGACTTGAAGGCCAATTTGACATGTTCAAGATAGCAAGGGCCACACCAGGTTTTGTTGGTGCTGACTTGAAGGCATTAGTTGATAAAGCAGGGAATCTGGCAATGAAGAGAATAATTGATAAAAGAAGAGTTCAGTATTGTCACGACCATGAGGGAAGCAATAAACATGATTGGTGGCGGCAGCCTTGGGATGCAGAAGAGGTGGACAGCTTACATATTACCATGGATGACTTTGAGGTAATCTTTGTACCTTTTACATGTAGAGCTCATGCCAACAATTCTATGTTATTTTCATCCACTGTAAGCTGGATTCAGATTGTAGGTTGATCCTTTTTCCTGGCAATCTTTGTCGTTTTTTAGTACATGAGTTTTGCTGTTAATTTTGTGTGGTGTATGCTGCTAAAGATCTTAAGATTTCAATAGATTGATACCTTTTGTTTTCTTGCTGCATTCATGTTTGTATAACATTATATATTGTGGGCCCCTCTCGTTTCCTTCTATTATAGTAATTGTTCTAAGATTCTATGGGACAAAAGCCTATGTTTTCGTTGTTGATGTAGCTGTTCTAAGATTCTATGGCTTTACAGTTTTAACATGCATTTTCAGTACACATGTGTTTCTTTCTTGACTTCATTCACTTCACTTGCTGAAGGAAGCAACAAAAATGGTTCAACCATCTCTGAGAAGGGAAGGATTTTCTTCTGTTCCTGATGTCACATGGGATGATGTTGGAGGTCTTGATTCATTGAGGAAAGAATTTAACCGCTGTATTGTCAGATGTATTAAGAGCCCTGAAGATTATGAGGTTTGTTACTTTGTTCTGAATCGCACTTACAATCCTGATGGACTGTGTATACTGCACGATTTTGGTATGCTATTTCCTATTAGCACATTAGAATCTATCAGCACTTCAGAATTTGTACCACAGACATCCATGATGTTTATTTTGATGCTTTCTAATATCTATACATATACTGTACAAATGAGCCTTGTTTCATGTCATTTTTGCTTTGTTAAGGTATTTGGAGTGAGCATGCAAGCCGGCTTCCTGCTGTTTGGACCTCCAGGTTGTGGGAAAACATTGATAGCAAAAGCGGTGGCACATGAGGCAGGGGCTAATTTTATTCATATCAAGGTAACAATTGTTTGATTTTTCCCCCATATATTTATATTCCACCATTTCAAGTTCGCTCAGATAACACTTCTTCTGAAACCAGGGGCCTGAGCTATTGAATAAGTATGTCGGGGAGAGCGAATCAGAAGTTAGGAAAATATTCACCCGTGCACGCACTAACTCCCCTTGTATCCTATTTTTTGATGAGGTAAGGGTTTTTGTGCACGCACTAACTCTGTTTATGCAAAAGTTTTGTCAATCATCATTGTTAATTAAGTATGGATGCTTGATACCTGCATATACTATTGCAAGTGGTTGAGCGACTTGAATGTGTTGGTGTGAAACTGTTTCAATAATTATATTTACTTCAAGTGTTTATTCCTTTTGGTTTGGCAGGTAGATGCATTGACAACAAAAAGAGGGAAAGAGGGGGGATGGGTTGTTGAACGTCTCCTAAACCAGGTTTGAATATTTTCAGACAGTTTCTAACTTTTATCATTTCCTTTCTGTTGATTTTCTTATGTATGACATTCTGTTTCTCTCTCTCTCTCAGTTACTTATTGAGCTCGATGGTGCTGATCAACGTCAAGGTGTCTATGTTATAGGAGCTACAAACAGGTAATAGTCAGCAGCTAGTAGATATTTGTTTTCATATGTATCCCTGAAAGGAAGGCCAATAACTTTAGCCTTATATTATTCTTATGCAGAATTGATGTGATCGATGATGCTGTTTTACGGCCTGGTAGATTTGGGAAGAAACATTATGTACCTTTACCTGGTGCTGATGAACGGGTTTCAATATTAAAAGCACATGCTCGAAGCAAACCCGTCTCATCAGATGTTGATTTGGATGCGTTGGCACGTCGAGAAGAGTGCAATAATCTCACTGGTGCCGACCTAGCATCACTGGTAATTATTGGTTCTGTTTCTAAAGCTTGAATTTGCCCAAAGATAGCATTATTGCTTCTGTTTCTGAAGTCTAGTCTTTTGGGTCGCCGATGAATGCATTCTGACTTAATCAGATATCTGTGATAATAACTGCATCACTCTTTGGTATGAATGTCAAATTTATAATTTGAAAACGTGAGCGGCAAATGAAACTAATGTGCTTCCCTTATTAGGTGAATGAAGCGGCCATGGCTGCTTTGGAAGAGAGATTAGAGTTTCTTGAGAATGGGACATCATCAATGAGTTCATCTTGTTCAATTGAGCTCTCACACTTTGAACGGGCCCTATTGAAGGTGAAGCCATCTGTATCCGAACAGGTAAGGATAAAGTGTGAACTAAATGCACATATATCTGCATTAGCAACATGTTACTTCACGCTAATCTTTCCATTTGCCATTGTGATACTACCTGTTTTGACACATGTCTATCTTTCCTCTTGGTTACAGCAAAGGAGACATTACGAGACACTATCAAAACGATACTCATCAAACTGATGCATCCATCTTTGTATGGCAAAATCTTTGTCCTCGGTACGATTTTTGTTTTTTCTCAGCAGTATCACTACCCACAAAGTGTTGCTGCTGAGCATTGGTAGTTTAGAGAATGAGAGCTAGCTCATGCGTGGAAAGTTCTGCTTCCATCGCAACCAATTTTGGTTTTTGCTTATTTGTCGGTTTGAGGTACTGGAATTTGTGTGGCCTTGACATATACATGTAAATGAGTGTAATACAATCATGCCTTAAATATATAGTAGATTCTATCTCAGCTATGTTGATACCTCCAATGTTGTAGCACGTCATGGGGACACCCATCCACGTGATGTAGTTTTGTGCCATGAAGTGGCATATGACCTCGCCTCTTGTAGTTTTGAGAAGCTGGAAGAAGTGGTCATCCCAGCTCGTGGTGTTCGTGTGGCACAGGACGATGACGCTGGGGCTCTTGTTGGAGTCGAGTCCGGCTGCTCCACGCGGTACGCCTCCAGGTCCTTTTTTTTTTTTTTTTGAGAGTGGCAGTGATGTACTGTATATGGCTCTGGCCCTGCTTGATCTGCTCTGCTGCAAAGAGCAGCGGAAGCGAATTCCAGCATGCTGCCGGGGCCGGGGCGGGCTCGGAATCCGGAACATCTGCAGAATGCTTGTAATCTTCTGGTACGTGAACGGAAGGAATCCGCGTCCTTCTTGAAGGCGAATGTCCTGCGACTAGCACCTCGACTGTTGCCTGCGCCGAACGTGACACCTTCGGCGAGAAGTGCCCCAGGGACCAATGTCCTTTTTACAAACAGAACGCCGGGTTTAACCACCATATGATGTGCGCGTGCAGCCCCTGCAAGGCGAGTAACATTCTTTTTAGTTTGTGTCATATGTCATCAGTCATCACGTGGGGTTCTTCGTCTGTGGGATCTACCATAACAAACTATTATTATTATTTAGATAAATACATCAATTATCCATATTTCCAATAGTAAAATAACTCAATGCTAATACTTCCTTTTTTTTCAAAATAAAAGTACAGATGGAGTTACACCTAGTTATGGGTTAGTACATCTTTTTATTACCTGTTGTAACGGTTTTAGGGTCCCATTTGACCGTGTATAACTCAGGGGCAAATGGTGCCATTCCATCACCGACTTTATCCGCGGGAGACGCCTTGGTGGAATGAGAGCTTCTCTCAGCTCCCTGACCCTGAACAATATTCTTCGTGTCATGTTGTGTACATACTATGCTGGTAACAACGGGCCGCGGCGATCGATGCATATATTTAGTCTTTTGCTAACTTACACTCACCAAACAAGCTGATTTGCTAAAAAAGACAAGATGGTTGTACATACGGTGAATTTTACCCTTTTGCTAACAATCTGTTGTTTTGCTAAAACAATAAAAAAAAACAACCAAACAAGTTGTTGTACATACGGTGAATTTTACTCTTTTGCTACCATCTGAGTTAGGTTGGACATACAATTCCTGTGACCGAACAGAACAGTACTACCATTTAGGTATATTTGCATTTCTATTAGGTACCTGAAATTCCTTTTTTGGTTACATCCCTTGTTTCTTATGACCTAACATTTGCAACTATATCATTTCAATTTTTATGTAACAAGGATCAATCATAAGTGGTAGAACTTACAATTTTTACGACATTGACGATCTTTGACAGGTCTCTGCTGCTGAGCGTAGCCCATCATGGCCTCCACAGACATAGCACATGCCTGAAATCTGAATGAGTCTCGTCTGCTTTGTGTTTGATTCACCCCAATATCTCATCTTCACTTGCGCGCTGTGTACCAGGTTTACGGTGCAGTTTCATGCACAACCGCTTCCTTCCTCTCTTGCCCGTCATCGACGAGTGCCATAATGGTTTATATTGCTATTAGTAATGTTGCAGTCCCATACGATGGGGCTTCCTTCCTCTCTTGCCGGTCATCGATGAGTGCCATAAAGATTTATATTGCTATTAGTAATGTTGCACTCCCATACGAAATGCATGGGGCACGCACGCTACTTCCATTTCCGAAGAGACGATTAGTGTGAACAACCTTCCATCCTAGATCGGATGATTGCCAATTCGGGCAAAAAAGGAAAAAAAAAGGGATGATTGACAATGTTCATTATTGTAAGATTTACAGAGTACCCCCAAGCAAAATTTCCTTAAGCTGGTTTTGCAGAAGGTTGCAAGAGTGACAAACAGAGAAAGAGCCAAAAAAAAGTGTCCTCATGTTGCTTATTACTTAAAAGCGATGAGTCCATGTCCATATAAATACATATAAATGAGTAATTGTATGTCAGCTACTCTTCTGTATTACTTTGCCAAGCCGCTTGGACGGTTGAAAAAAGAAATTTCAGTACATGTTCGATAAGGTCTGCACATGTTCTCAGATGTTTCTTCAACAACATATTTCCATTTTACTTATTCCTCAATCGATGTCCACTTGATAACCAACCAATACACACACTTATTACTACTTCGTAAAACTTGTCGATTCAGGCAGAAAAAACAAGGGTTTGGATCAAATGTGAATTTTTTCACTCGCTTCAATATTACATCATGTGTTGCGTACAACGTATTCCAAGAGAGTCAAATAGGTTTACTCTTGTCTCATTTTCTTTTGGAGTGACATGTTGACCTTGTTTTCCACTTGATTTTCCAATCAATAGAAGCGATGATAAAAACATGAGAAACTAAACGGTGATAGGTCTTTCCTAGTAAGAGGAAAAGAAGTAACATTAGCAATTAACTTGAGGAAGATGGAATAGTTGCAGTCGAATTTGAGGAAGATGGAATATTAGCAATTAACTTCCTCTCTTCCCTGCCATCAAGGAGTGTGGTAAATAATTTATACTGGTATAGTGATGTTGCAGTGGAATATGAGAAATGTATGGGCACGCACGCCTCTTCCATTTCCGAAGAGACAATTAGTATGAGAAATGTATGTGGCGATGAGCCAATAGGATGATTGAGCATTTTTTGTATTGCGGCATTGCCACCATGACGGCTGAAGAAGCTCCAAGGAATGCAACTCATAATCTTACATGAAAGTAGCGATTGCAGTAACATTAGCAAGTGTAATGCCTGAAATACATAGTAATAAAATCCATTCTATCTTAGTTACTCTACTCCGTTGACCTCATGAGCTTCTTGAGCTTTGGTTTCAGTTTTGTCCAACGCTGCCCAGAGTTTGGGGTCCTGATAGTCTCTGATGACGAGTGTGGCGCCGATGGCAAGGAACTTGTCCTCCCGGCGCTCATCGGCAATGGCAACCACCGGCATCCCGGCAGCGACGCCGGCCTGCACCCCGATGGTGGAATCCTCGAAGATGAGGGTGTGGTCAGGCGAGGCAGCGAGCAAGGAGAGAGCTCTGAGGTAAGGGTCCGGGCACGGCTTGGAGCGCTCGCAGTCCTCGCCGGTGACGATGAGCTGGAAGAAGTCCGATAAGCCGAGGATGGAGATCATGAGCTCGGCGTTGGCCCTGGGCGCGTTGGTCACGGCGGCGCGCTTGAGCCCGCGCTCCTCCGCCCAGCGGCAGAGCCCGGTCAGGCCGGCGATCTCCTTGAGCCCCTCGCCGGCGTACTTGGCGAAGAGCGCCTCCTTGTCCCTGAAGAAGGCGTCGACCCTGTCCTGGCCCCACTCCGGGAACAGGAAGCGGCCGATCTGCTCGTTGCTCCGGCCGGCCATGTGCGTCATGCCGAACTCCGGCGTGATGGGGACGCCGCCGTTGTAGCCGAGCTCCAGGAGCAGCTCGGAGAAGGCTCGGTGATGGAAGGGGTCGGAGATGCACATGGTCCCGTCGATGTCGAACAGGACGGCCTCCAGAGGCGCCAAACTGTCCATGGCCATGGATCACTACTAGTCTCCTCCGGTTGCTTGTGTGTTCCTGGATGCTGCTGCCGTGCCACTGGACTTTAAAAAGGGGATTTCGTTCTTGGGTTGGTGAAGATTCGTGGTTTGGTTGGCAGCAGTGGTTGGTAAAGAGACCACTCCACACAGCTCTCTCCTGGCCCTCATGTCCCACGCGCGGCAAGCACTAATCATCTCACATTCTCACTAATCCCACCATCTTTGACTCCTTCACCTCTAGTTTATATTTGTCTCAAACACAGTTTCCATTGCTAAAAGCAGAATATATCACATCACTCTTTCGAAATAAGAAATTCACTTGTCACAAACAGAAAACAATAGCTCAAATTCAGGCATTCACAGGCCAACAGATCTGTCAATTCCAACAACGGTTCCAATACCAAGCAGTCTCCAATCATGGGAGATTTTGAGTTCATTATTTGGTCTCCACTAAATGAAGAAAAATAAATATACCAAACCAGAGGCTCAAAAATACCCAGGAGGAGCTCTCTAACAAATAGTATCGTTTGGCTGCAGCATGACTAACAACAGAAAACTAATCGGGCAAATTTCCAATGAATCTAATCAATTGTTCATCGTCTGCCCTAGTTCTTTAGCTTAGCTTCCTCTCTGTCGATCTCTTCAAGTGCAGCCCAGAGCTTGGGGTCCTCGTAGTCCTTGATAAGCAAGGAGGCTCCTGCCTCGAGCAGCGATTTCTCAGGGTTCCTTGTCGCCACACCAACCACAGGTATTCCTGCTGCGACACCAGCTCGTATGCCAGAAGCAGAATCCTAAACCAAATACCAACGTATTATTACTAAACAAAGAAAATCTGATAAAACCAAAAACTTAGTTTCAAGGTGCAAGCATTTAATTTACCTCGAAGATGAAGGTGTGCTCTGCAGACACATCAAGCTCCTTGATGGCCTTGAGGTATGGGAACGGGGCAGGCTTTGGCTTCTCACATTCACCTCCAACAATAACGGCCTGGAAGAAGTCTGATAGGCCAAGGAGGGAGATCATGAGCTCTGCGTTTATCCTAGGGGCGTTGGTCACAGCTGCTCGCTTGTACCCGTGATCTTTGACCCACTGAACCACTTTCTCGAGTCCTTTTACAGGTACCAAACGCTCTTTTGCCAAGCTGAAGCAAGGGAACAACTAAAAATAGTCAGCCCAGTATGTTATTACTAGCTACTGGCAAAGTAAAGTTGGTACTAGTAAACAGTGAATGGACCTAAAACAAAACCAATATTTTTTTCCCAGCCTGGGATCACTTAATTATTGGAAGTCTAGATAGATCATTAGAATTCAAAGCTATGTATATAAGAATGATGACTTCTATAGTGATGGTGTAAACTCAAAGTGTTGTCTGAATTACACAAGTATCTTAAAACTTCAAGTCCATATGATATCATGAACAGATGCATATATTATGTACCGACCTTCTGTATTTCTCTTCCTTGTCCTCTAAGAACTTCAGCCCCTTCTCAAGCTCCCAATCTGGGAACAAATTTTGGGCAGCTTCAACATCACTCCTTCCAGCAATATTTTTAATGAAGAACTCCTCATCTATCGGCACACCGTTGTTGTATCCAATCTGTGTTGATCAACTTATTGGTAAATGTAATGGGAATGAAGACATGTCATGCACTAAAATATCCATACCGCAAGAAGCATTTCTTGAAAAGCCACATGATGAAGAGGGTCTGAATCACAGAGGGTCCCATCGATGTCAAATAGAACCGCCTGAACTGGAACAGTTGTTGCGAGAGAACTGCAATGCATTGACAAAATACTCACATTCAGTGAACCAGAATTCATTGGTGCTATCCTTAAACACTAGTATTCCGGGAATCAAACAGTTCAGTCGAAAACTGCAGAAATTCAGACACATACTCTCTCAACAATATTCCAACCAAGTGCTGTTGCCTGATAATTACAGAGGTACACTCGAATACTCTGTTACTAGTGTATATCACAAGATAGGACGATCTAGGAAGTAGGTCGCCGATAATTTTATATAATTAAAATAAAGACAACGAGTCATTGTTTGAGAAATTTTCCATCCATGATCTACGCACATTCTTCCAGACATCATACGAGTAATAATGAGTTTGTATATCAGAAAAAAGGTCGAAAGCCATCATCAGTTATTAATCAAACACAGCCCGCATCTGTATGAGTTATGATCGATCACGAAACGAGAAGCTAGGAACGGATTGGATTCAGAAATCAAAGAAGACAAGAGGAAACGGGATACCTGACAGTGGGATTGCCATTGGGAGTCGAAGCCGCCATGATCCGAATTCAGCGGGCGACGGAAGAAGGAACAGATCAGCGCGAACTCTCGAGAACAGAAGAGGCGGAATCTTGTTGTTTTGGTTCCCCGTGAGCTTCTGGCGCTTTATAGGGAGGGAGGGCATTTAC
Source organism: Chloris gayana (assembly GCA_031894775.1). Taxonomy (NCBI): domain Eukaryota; kingdom Viridiplantae; phylum Streptophyta; class Magnoliopsida; order Poales; family Poaceae; genus Chloris; species Chloris gayana. The sequence goes on from JAUNZO010004735.1 coordinate 10,583, forward strand.
TTGGATCCAGGGAATTCGCACTCTCCTGATTTTGTGGCCCGTCTGGTTTGGCCTCGTCGTGGTCGTCCTGCAATTCCAGAGTGGGACCCACATGCAGTGACATACATCCCTCTTGGCGCTTTATCGGTCATCACACGATTCAGCCATTCATCAGCAGTTTTGGAGGCTGGAGCACTATCATCAATGAAATTATGAAAGGACCGTTTTCCTTTTTCATTTCCAAAAATTGAGGAGAAAGTCCCACATAAATTCTGCTAGTACCACTGTACCGACCACACGAGAATATGCTCTACTCTTTCTCACGGAAAATGCACCCAGATTTGGATCCGAAATGCCGTGATCGACATTAGACAACAGATACCATGCACACGAACGCGTTTACAGCCACCAGTCCATCTCAAAGAACAAATACCCCTTGCAACTTGCAACAGACGCCGCCGTCCTTCTCCACCAACCAATCTCGGCTGATGTAAACCTTGCACTTTCTTCTTCGACCTCAACGAAGGCCAATTCATACAAGAAAAAATCAATGTAATATTGGAAATGCGTCTGCAGTTGCAAGACACTCTCACTACCGGTGATTCACCAAGCCAGACATAAAATTTCACACACGATTATTCATCAGTTTATTAAGTAGACAAATGGTGATCTCCAGCAAACCATTCTAGTCACTGACACAAAACTGAAAACTCAGGAAAAATACAAGAGCTGAGTTCAACGGATATTTCCAGCTTAATCTTGTGTCACAGATAACAAGCCCAAATTTCTGAATGGACGTAGAAGAGTCAGCCCATTTGCCTGAGATGCTTTCAGCATCTTGTTATCCTAAAGATGGTGATGCAGGCAAATAGATAGTCCTACAGTTCTGTAGTAAATTATAGCTAAAGACATGGCCATGCATTTAAGCTCCATAAATTTAGAGGCACCAAGTTTAAATTTCAAGTCAATGGTTAACTTATGTTTGGAGATTGCAAAAACTCACAGAACACAACCATGGCTCTATGAAACTTGAAACCTGAACCTGAAACTACCAACCTACTGAGAAAAGAAGATTTCTCTACTAAATATATGCCTAAAACCCTACTGAACAAAACTACTGTTTGCAGACATGTAACTCCACTTAGCATGGACGCAAAAGAAATCAACCTGACTCCAATTAGCAGAAATGCATCATCTCTTTGGCGCTTGCTGGCAGCAGATATAAGAACACCAGCACCTTCGTTCATCACGTTCTTCTGCAGAATTAACGCACACATAATAAGATAAAAAAAATGAGAACCATACACTAGCCAAAAGTTTTTTTTTGCTCAGTATTAAACTTGTCTTTGGTACAAGATGCAAAAGGAAGGTAGCAGCGAATTGTCAACTTGGGGAGACAGTACATGACATTCAACTTTGACATTTCAACTCATTTGTACACATCAACTTATTTCTAGTATCTCACGAGATCAATGAACTGAAAATTAGTGCCCTGATCAGAAGTTAAAAAGATGATCTCTGCTCTATGTAGTGCTCATCGTGAAAATGAATTTCAGCATTAGAGTTTGATCATTGTTGATTTCTTTTCCTTATATCAAGAAGGATAACAACATAGCTCAAAATTGCATGTCAGGTCACATTCGTTCTTCCTAAAGCCTGCGTGGACAAACTTCCCTGTTAACTATGTTTCCTACAACCCGAAGATACGAGAGAGAGAAAGAACAGCCAATCAATCAGCCAAGAAGCTGAAAATTCTATCTAAATCTGTGTCAACTCAGCATCGTATCCATGAACGTTCTGACTCTAAACCAGAAGTATGACGCAATCACATGTGCACCACCAAACAAAGAACCCAATAACCCAAAAGAAACAACAAAACAAGATGGATCTTAGAGATGGAAGTGATTAGGAGTCAAGCATCAGTTGATTCCATACCTCTTTGATAATCCAGACCGTGTAGATCGTGTTCCTCAAGATTACAGTAGCAGTGTGGAGCTATCAGCAAGACATAACCACACCTTTCTGAGCTACCACATCAGCAGAGCAGACATAAATGTGCCACCTGTATCCTGTGCATATGTGAGCAGAACCAGTATATCAGGCTGCACGGCCAGTTTCTCAGGGTGCCATCTACCCAGCTTAATCTTCCAAACTTTTACAGAACGTTCTGGTAGTCAACTTGAAATTTGTGAATAGTATTAGCAGCCGATACCAAAACCTGCGCTACAGCACTACTGCATGTTTTGATCCTCCGCCTCCAACAGCACATTCATTGATTTTCTCAGTCTGCTTCCCTCAAGCTCCAAGCTCTCTGAACAAATAACTTATTTTTGCAGTCAGGCTATGTAAGCAGACCTAAAGAGGGTGACACTGCAAAATCTTGGAATGCTGATGCAGAATGGCGACCCCAAGTTGACTTATTGCACTCTCCCAAGTGTCAGCAGCCATGGTGGTAAGCATCCTCATTTGGTGTGCTTTTTCTCACATTCAACTAGCAGAATGGCATACAACTCTGTTGGCACTTTCATGGAACAGCTAATAATCGTCCTACCTGATGGTTGGACTCTTTGGATGGTTGTTTGATATGCATGCCCATCTCACGTAGCAATGACAGCATCACACCACTCTGTTGAGAGGGAACACCATCTTCAGCAGCAGGGAAAGGTTCAAGTTCATTCGACCCTACAAGGCTGAGACCAACATCTTTTTCCACTCCGTTGTCCTTCATCATCTCCCTAACTTTTTCGACATCATCCCATCTTCCTTCTGCGGCATAAATGTTTGACAGAAGCACGTATGGGCCAACCTCTGTGGGCTTCATTTCAATCAACTTCCTCCCAACAAACTCTCCAAGTTTGGAGTTATCCTGAGTTCGAGATGCTGATATTAGGGTGCCCCACAACGCAGGTGACACCTTCCCTTGCAAATTCTTCATAAGGTTCTCCGAGTCCTTGAGCAGCCCAGCGCGAGAAAGGAGGTCCATCATGCAACCAAAGTGCTCAGCCTTGGGCTCAATATTGTAGAACGTGACCATCCTATCGAAACACCACCAGCCTTCAAGCACCAAACCACCATGGGCACATGAGCTCAGAACACAGATGAAAGTCGTCTCATTTGGCTTAGGCCCACTCCTCTCCATCTCCATGAACAACTTCAGAGCCTTCTCGCTGCGCCCGTGCAATCCATACCCCATGATCATGGAGTTCCATGATGGGACACTCCTCTCAGTCATCGAATCAAATATCTCCCTTGCAGTCTCCATGACCCCACACTTGGCATACATAGTGAGCAGTGCTGTGAGCAGAAGTACGTCTGGCACAAGCCTCTCCCACCTCTTATGAACCAAGGCATGCACCCATTTCCCCCTCTCGAGATCACCCAGGTTCCCACAGGCTGTCAAGACACTCACAAACGTCTTCTCATTTGGCATGTACTTCCCAACAGCCATCATGGCATCAAACGTCCTGAGACACTCGTGCCAATCCTTAACCTTTGCATACAACGCAAGAACAACATTCCACGACACGACGCTCCTCCTCGGCATGGCATCAAAAACCATCCTCGCCATTTTGACGTCCCCAGCCTGAGCGTACCCATCCAGCATCGAGTTCCATGATACAACATCCCTCGCCGGCATTTCATCAAACAGCTTCCTGGCGCTCTCCATGTCCCCGTGCTGAGTATACCCAGCAAGCATGGAGTTCCATGTCACCACATCCCTCTCGGGCATTTCATCAAAGAGGTCCCTGGCGCTGACCATGTCCCCCGCAGATGCGTAGCCGGACAGCATGGAATTGTACGTGACGACGTCTCGCGCCGGCATTTCGTCGAACAGGCGGCGCGCGGCGGGGAGGAGGCCCATGCGGAGGCAGGCGCGGAGGAGGGTGTTCCAGGTGACGGTGTCGGGGCGGGGGATGTCGGCGAGGAAGCGGCGGGCGGACGACGGGGAGCCGAGGGAGAGGTAGAGCGAGAGGAGGGAGTTGGCGAGGCGCAGGTCGGCGGGGAGGTGGCCGGAGGAGATGGCGAGGGCGTGGAGCGCGGAGGCGGCGGGGAGGGAGTGGGCGTGGTGCTTGGCGGAGATGAGTAAAAGCGTGAGGTGGTCGCGCGGGAGGAGACGGAGCAGGGCGGGCAGGCGGTGGCGTTCGACGTGCGGGAGGAGGGAGTTGAGGAGGCGGGAGGCGACGGCGGCGTGGGAGGAGGAGAGGCCGGAGGTGAGGACCAACGCCAGGGTCTGGAAGAGGAGACGCTGCGGAGAGTTGGCACCTGCGGCGGCGCGGAGGCGGGGAGCAGGGAGGTGATCGCCGGCGGCGAGCGGCGGTGCGTGATGCCCGGCGATGGGGACGGCATCGCAGAAGGCAAGGAAGTGGCTGCCTGGCTGGCGGGGCGCGGTGCAGTTTGAGAAAACGAGTTTTTTTGATCGATTGAGAAAATGAATTTCATAAAAAGAAAAAAGGTTTAGTGAGTTGGTCCCACCTGTCAGGACGGCTTGTTAGAAGGAAAAGAAGAAGGCTGCAACCGAACCACGCGACACCACTGACCGACCGCCCGGGCGGGAGCAACGGCGATCAGGCAGCAGATCTGACGCCGGCGCACCTCAGATCCGCCGCCACCATGGAGTGGGCGACGGTGCAGCACCTCGACCTCCGCCACTCCGGCGGCCGCCGCGGCGCCTCGGCCCGCCCGATGCAGCCGCACGCCGCCGCCTTCCGCTCCTCCCAGGCCATCGTCGCCGTCGCTATCGGCACGCACGTCGTCGGTACGTACTTGCGCCCCTCTTAGTCGCAGTTGCTTGCAAGTACTAGTGGGGAGCTGGGGTGGGGTGTTCGCGCCGCCACACTAGGTCGCGCTGGTGCTGATCTGAGTCGGAGGACACTTGAATTGGATTCGCTTGGGCCATACAAATGGAGTTGTTGGAAGCCTTATTCTTAGTTAGTTTCCATCTTGGTGTGTTGAGATTCTCTCCATTAGCTGAACTATAAGGCACAAAGTGAGCTTAGCTGCTTAGGTGCATTTCTGCACCAGTCCATACAATCATCTCGCTTAGGTAATGTTCACTGTTCGTTGCAAGTACCATGAGTATCAAGTAATGGGGTGGTTAGTTCACTGATCAGTTACATAACTTGGGTGATGGTTTTGGTCTGAAATTACAATACAAAGCATGAGGACGAGGCTCGAATTTCACAAGTCTTGCAACTCACCTGTGACCCTGTGTAGCCCTGGTACTTATCTCTACCGTACTAGCAAATTCATGACTTTGGATGTTGCAGGACATAGTACCAATACTAGAGTATAAGCTGATTGGTCCCAAGTAAACTACGGTATCACATCCACACCTTTGGTTTCGGATACTAAAATGACTAGTGTGTTGGCTCATTTCATCCTTTATGAACTCTTCCCAAGAAAATCATGTGCTAATCTGTGGTAATCAGACCTCTTGTTCTTATCAAAGAGGAATAGTGTTGAATGCTGCTAACACTAGAAACACTCTGAATTTTGTTGGGACCTCAATCAATCATTTTAGTTGCATATGTCTTGTGTGTGATGCCAATGGATCTTCTAAGTAGTCTAAATTTTTTCATTTCCTGCAGAATTTGATGCTTTGACGGGAAGCAAGATAGCTTCGCTTGACCTGGGAGCTCGTGTTGTTCGTATGGCATATAGCCCTACAACTAGCCACATTGTCATCGCAATTCTTGAGGTTTGTCTCAGTGCTTCACCTTTTACGAGGCATTCCATCTGTGGCTACAACTGCAACCACTTTTTGTTACTAGCTTCAAATGAAGACATGATTTCAGCAGTGCTCACAGAAAGTCAAAATAGTATTGATGGTTCATTATTGTTAGCAGGAAACTAGGCTTTACATCTAAGCCTGTTTTTACTAATCATCTTGTGTCTATTACTTCTACAACCTTTGACTCCCTGCATCTTTTGTTCTGCAGGATGCTACAATCAGATCCTGTGATTTCTCCACAGAGCAGACTCTCGTGTTGCACTCGCCTGAGAAAAAATCAGATCATGTTTCGATAGATACGGAAGTTCACCTTGCATTGACACCTCTTGAGCCTATCGTTTTTTTCGGTTTCCAAAAAGAATGAGTGTGACAGGTGATACTTTTTGTTTTGCTGATATTTTTCTGTGCTCTTTTATGTTTGTTTACATTGCCTAAAGTGGTCCTTGTTTTGATTTCACTTTCACTATTTCACTTCCTTTTAACACGTTGGTTGCTTCTAGTTGTTGGGACTGTTGAAGGAGGGAGGCCACCAACAAAAATAAAGACTGATCTTAAAAAACCTATTGTTAACCTGGCTTGCCATCCTCGCCTACCTGTCTTGGTAAGTACAACCATATGTTCACTTGCTTCTCATTATTGATTGCACTATGCTATTATGTATTCCGTATTTTCCCATGCTTGACATATACACTTTTTTTAGTATGTAGCCTATGCTGAAGGTTTGATACGAGCCTACAACATCCAGACATATGCTGTACACTACACCTTACAACGTAAGATGTTGTAAACTTGTACTTTATTTTCATGTAATGTAAATATCATTATCCATCTATTTGCTTCTTATTTTGCACAATCGTCTCAGTTGCTGTTGACAGTACAATTAAGCTAATAGGAGCTGGTGCTTTCGGGTTTCATTCAACCCTAGAATGGATATTTGTTGGTGATAGAGGTGGTACCCTGTTGGCATGGGATGTATCAACTGAGAGGCCTAGTATGATTGGCATGTAAGTATGTCTTATAAGCTAGCAGTTGTTTCTTCCATTTCCAATTCATGGTGATTGTGTGATCCTAGTGCTAATAAAATAATAATTTTATGTTAATTCAAATATCAAGTTGTTTGAAGCATCAATGAAGCTAGAATAACTCTTCTGTGATCAAGAAATATTGGTGTAGTATCATTTTTTAAATAAATTACCCTGGGTTTTGTTTTGTATTTGTATCATTATATGTTGCTGTGTCTAATCAAATGGGCATCCTTCTTTAGGATAAAACTTCATCTATATCTGACATAATGCATCTGCACACTTGTTGAAAGTTTATGATGCATTCTTTATCCAGTCAATAATCCACATGTACCTTTCTGTTGTTTGTGTGTATATTTCATATGATCCCAAATCTTCTGCTACACTTTTTCTGACATTGTCATCTTTCTGTCTATTTGACTGATTGTTACCTTTCATTTTTACTTAGCACACAAGCTGGTTCCCAGCCTATCACATCTGTATCCTGGCTTCCTACACTGCGGTTACTTGTTACCATTTCGAAGGATGGATCACTTCAAGTATGGAAGACACGAGTTATAATTAACCCCAACAGACAACCTATGGAAACTCATTTCTTTGAGCACGCAGGTTTGCTTTGCACTTACCCTTTTTGAGAATTTCCTTGCCTATTTTTACTCTTTATTTCAACCTGCATTTCTTCCATTTAAACTCAGTTTTCTTTTTTGCACATGATTCGTTGTATACCTGTTGATACATTTGTGCCCTGAGCTAGCAGGATATTAGTTTTTAAGTCACTTTATTATTCTTCTGCTATCCAAAAGGATTTGAATAATTTTATTCATAAACAATGTTACATGCTGAATGTAGATTCAATTTCTTCTTCTTGTTTTTTTTTTGGCTGGAAATGATATCTGCAGCTATTTTCTTTATCAACATTGCAGCTGTTGAAACAATGGATATCACAAAAATACTAACTCTTCAAGGTGGAGAAGCAGTGTACCCTTTACCCAGAATAAAAAACTTGGCAGTGCATCCGAAATTGAATTTAGCTGCAGTGATTTTTGCGGTTAGGCCATTCTGTCTATGAACCAAACTTATTTCCCATTATAGCAAGAATTTAGAAACATTTACATCTTAGATTTACAGGATATGTCTGGGACAGAAGCTGCAAAAAATAAGGCTGCATACACAAGAGAAGGGAGGAGGCAACTTTTTGCTCTTCTTCAGGGAGCTAGGGGATCAACTGGTAAGTTTCTTTTCTATGCAGATATTCTCTTGTCCACTTCAGTGTTACTTGTGGAAGTGGGAACTTTGTTACGCGGGAAATCAGGCTACTTATGCCACACTAATCTGATTTTATTTCTTGGCTTATAATTTCCTATTGCGAAACCATGATTTATGTCTGTAACAGTAAGATATTTCGAGCAGTTCATTCATGTCCTAAGTTTGTTTCAATTTCCTATGGTATTACAGCTGCTGTTCTAAAGGAGAAACTTTTAGCGTTGGGTTCATCTGGAATTTTAGCAGAACATCAACTTCAGGCACAGCTGCAAGAGCAGCACTTGAAGGGGTAACATTCAATATTTGATGATTCCTACAAAAAATATTCGTTCTGTGGTTTCAAAATCCCCCTCTGAGTTGCCCGATTTCTCTTGATGGTTTGATTTCACTTTCTTCTGTTTTTTCAGCCAGAGCCAGCTAACAATTTCAGATGTTGCAAGGAAGGCATTCCTTCATAGTGTACGTGGCATGTCTCTTTCTCGATAATAGTTTCAGTGCTGTAAAACCCTTTCTAGGTTGGCAAGTTTGAGATAGGACCTTTTCTTTTTCATGTACAGTTTCAGTACTATAGAAAATCAATAACACAGGAGTATTTGACAATGAGGACTCCCAAAAGAAAGAACCTCATGTATATTTTAGTACTTATGCTGCATGCTGGCACAGGTTCCTGGCAAGCAACCCTAACATCTTATGCCCCATGAATCGAGTCCTTGTCCATTGGTTAATTCCATGAGCTGAGTCGAGACTTGTGTTGTAATCCATTTCTGATAATCTTATACATGATCTGTGCAGCATTTCATGGAGGGGCATGCTAAAAGTGGCCCAATACCTCGTTTGCCTCTTGTTACAATTTCGGAACCTAGCAACCTTTTGAGAGATGTTCCTGTTTGTCAGGTGAGTAATCGGAGTATTTTTTTTTCATTTGCATGCACCCTTTTCACTCTCTAAACAGTTCATTAATTTTGTAATGTCAGCCATTCCATCTGGAGCTAAATTTCTTCAACAAGGAAAACCGTGTGGTTCAGTATCCAGTTAGAGCTTTCTATTTGGATGGAGTTAACCTAATGGCCCATAACTTGTCATCAGGCTCTGACAATCTATATAAGAAGCTTTACTCTACGGTATAGACTTGCTTAGAGCAATATTTTCTTGCTTATTTCCTTGTTATTTATTTTATAATTCTCATATAACCCATTGTCAGGTCCCCTCAAACATGGAATGCCATCCCAAGCATATATCATACAGTCCAAAGCAACACTTGTTTCTTGTTGTGTTTGAGTTAAGTGGTCCCAGTGGAATACTGCATGAAGTTGTTCTTTACTGGGAGCAGACTGATCTACAAACAGTCAACACCAAAGGAAGTTCAATAAGAGGTTTGTCTCCTTCAGCATGCATCTTACTTATCTATTTGACTACAAACCTTTAGAATTTTTCAACCTGACTTCCTGATAACTGCATCATGTTGCTCCTTATTAGGTCGAGATGCTGCTTTTTCGGGCCCAGATGATAATCAATATGCTATTCTGGAGGAAGATAGAACTAGCTTGAATCTCTTTAATCTGAAAGCAGTAGCCACAAAGGAAGCTCTTGAAAATAATGCTGCTGTACTTGAGGAAAACACTTTTGCTGAGAATGCTCCTAACTCTTCGGAACGTCAAGGCCCTCTGCAGTTTACTTTTGAATCAGAGGTTGATCGCATATTTTCTTCTCCACTAGGTAGGTTAAGTCAATTGTTTTCCTATCAACCTGTCTCCACATTTTCATTGAAGAAAAAAAAAGAGAGGATGTGGTGGCTTGTTTGAAATTTATTTTCTTCATGGAATGATGAAGAATCATTGCTAACCAGTGCATTACCCTACTCTGTAGAATCAACTTTGTTGTATGTGATTTCTGGAAAGCATATTGGACTTGCGAAGCTCCTGCAGGGATATAGGTTGTCTACCGATAATGGACTATCCATTACAACAAAAACTGATGGGAAGAAGTTTATCAAGTTGAAACCAACTGAGACTGTTCTTCAGGTTTTCAATTCTTACTAAGTCTCTCATTGCTATCCAATTCTGAGCCATGACTATTGCAGATAACAATCCAATATATATTTTTCGGAGGAGATCTGGCTTGACCATTATAACACAAGTTATGAAAGTTTAATTTTCTGATGACCGATCTTAATGTTTCACATCTTGAATTTTGTGCTCCCTCCGTCCCATATTACTTGTAATCCTACACTCATCCAGTTTTCTCAATTCACTTGTCATTTTTGCATCCCAATGCTATCTCTATTCCTCTCATCCTCATTTCCTATGCACCTACCTTTTTCACTTCTTCATTCTTGTGCCAGAGCTAAAATGACAAATAATTCGGAATGAAGGGAGTAGTTATGCACTCTTGCATTTGTGTGCTGTTGATGCTTGCTTTTCTGAATTAAGAAAACTAAATATATAGAGAAAACCTCATTAGTGTGAGGGGCTCTCGTCCCTTTTTGCTTCTTAATATAATGATACTCAGCTCTCCTGCATGTTCGAGAAAAAAGAAACCACTTTTTCATACTTGACATTTCTATTACTCCATCCTTAAAATAAAGTCATTCCTACAGGGGAAAATGACTTGTGGCTATTACAAAGTAGATGTCCGAAACGACATCATTAACCAAACGGAGGGAGTAACATGGGACACTATAATTAACTTACTGCATGTAGTAAGTGTTGTGCAGAAAGATGTACTCCCTGACTCCCTCCGTATTTTATTTGTTGTCATTCAAACAACCTGTACAATTCGAAATTGGCTTAGCTTTGATGTATGGACATCAACATTTAAAATATGGATGTAGTAGTATTTAGGTTTTGAAGTTCATGTAAAGTGGGTAACCGGTAATCCTACTTCATTGCATCACAGGCGCAGTTAGTTACTTGCTGCACTTGACTGAAATAAAATTTCCTCCCCCTATGCAGGTCCACTGGCAAACAACTCTAAGAGGTCCAGTGGTAGGAATATTGACAAGTCAGAGGGTACTGATTGCTACTGCTGACCTTGACATACTATCAAGCAGCTCAACAAAATTTGATCGGGGTCTCCCATCAATATCCTTTTATCTATCTAAGTCTAGCAATTTACCTTCCACACAAAATTATGCTATCGCATAGATTATCTATTCTAAATTGCCATCTTATATTGTTGAGTTCTTAACCACTTTATACTATCGTTCAATGTTGTGGGTTGGACCAGCACTTATTTTCTCAAGTGCAACTGCAGTAAGTATGCTTGGCTGGGATAACAAAGTTCGATCAATCCTTTCCACTAGCTTCCCTCGTTCTGGTAAGATCCAGTAGTTCCCAATCAACTTTTAGTCTTAATTTGACAATTAGACGCTGCATTTATACTTCAAATGATAAAACTATATTCCGTGATGTTTGCAGTTCTATTAATATTCTATCACTATTTTGTTATTTCTTTCTCCTATCAATCGGTACTGAGCTAAAACATATGGGATTTTATATCTGTAGTATTACTTGGTGCATTGAACGATCGGTTGCTGCTTGTAAATCCGACTGATATAAATCCAAGACAGAAAAAGGGAGTGGAAATAAAGAGCTGTTTAGTTGGGCTTCTTGAACCTCTTCTTATTGGATTTGCTACCATGCAGCAACACTTTGAGCAAAAACTTGATCTTTCGGAGGTGCTGTACCAAATAACCTCAAGGTATCGAGTTTTGCTTCTGTTCACCACCATTTTATACACCTGTAGTTTTTATTGTCTGACTAAGGGTTCATTTTGCTATTTCTATTAGTAGTAGAATCTTTCTCATATTTTTTTTGTTTTGGCTAATTCTTGTTTCTTGCAGGTTTGATAGTTTGCGCATTACGCCAAGATCACTAGACATATTAGCTAGAGGCCCCCTGTTTGTGGAGATCTTGCTGTATCGTTATCTCAAGCTGGACCTCAGTTCACCCAAGTGAGATTAATCTGTGGCTACATTGATACTGTATTTTCTATTGCTTGCACTAATATTTCTTTCCATATTGTTTGTTTTAGATCATGCGCTGCAATTATGCAATCAAAGCTCTCAAGTTCTCTACTGCTCTGTCAATTTTGAAAGATGAGTTCCTGCGTTCCAGAGATTATCCTCAATGCCCTCCCACTTCTCATTTGTTCCAGCGTTTCCGAGAATTGGGATACGCATGCATAAAGTATGTTCTGGTGTCTAATCTGTTCTTTATAAGGATGTTGTCTTCAGTATGGCTAAATTGCAAAACAGAGACAATTGTGATCAACTGTAACATTTCGTAAATTTGCATAAATTTTATCATTTCAAGTCAACCAAATTGGCTTAAGTGCAAAAAAGAGTGATAATTATTTTGATCAACTGTACCCATTCTTAAATTTGCACAAATTTTAACTATATCATTTCAAGTCAACCAAATATTCAAATATTTTAAAGGTAGCTCAACATCTATTTTTTGTTACATTTTGCAGTATAGAAAATTCCTAATACTTCATAAATGTTATCACGCTTTAAAATTTTAACAGAAAGGTACAATGACTGGCCATCAAACACTGTCAAATAAATTAGGGGCACTAGAGATGCACATGGAATTTTCAGATTCTTTCCTAATTTAGTTTGTGATATTGCCATGGCGTGCTTCTGTTAAAATCTGTAATCCATGCTTAGTTGATTTTATTAAAATTTCTGTGACTGGCAAGTTTCTCTTCTAGCAGATTATCTGGTTGCCCAATTTTTATGTTCAATAGAAAGCAATCTGTTCTAGATAGTTAATGTTTCAGACGTATGCACCATTATCTAATGAATAATTCTTCTCGTCACCAGTGACTGAATATTATTTTTTATTTAATACCAGTAAACTCATTGTTGCACTGTACACGTTTCTTCTTGTTTCTTGCTGTTTCTAATATGCTAGGATCAGAATATCTCTACACTATTTTTTTTATGGAGATCTGCTCTCACATTACATACTTTTGTTCAGGTACGGTCAATTTGACAGTGCAAAAGAAACATTTGAGGTTATTGCAGATCATGAAAGCATGCTGGATCTATTTATATGCCACTTGAACCCTAGCGCATTGCGACGCCTTGCCCAAAAGTTGGAGGAATCAGCTACAGATTCTGAGCTGAGGCGGTACCTTGAGAGAATACTAAGAGTTCGCTCAACTGGGTGGACACAGGGTGTATTTGCTAATTTTGCCGCAGAAAGTATGGTTCCTAAAGGTCCTGAATGGGCAGGTGGAAACTGGGAGATCAAGACACCTACCAGCATTAAGAGCGTACCTCAGTGGGAGCTTGCAGGAGAAGTCATGCCATATATGAAGACAACTGATGCTGGTATCCCAACCGTTATTGCAGATCATATTGGTGTGTACCTGGGTGTCATGAAGGGCCGGGGTAATGTAGTGGAAGTCAGCGAAAAGAGTTTGGCTAAAGCTATAGCAGCAGCCAGCAGTGAGAATGCACAGCCGACACCTTCCGAATCAGCTGGGAAAAATAAGGCCAATGCTGGTGGTGATTCGGTTGGTGACACTCTGGCTAGGCAGCTGGGTGTTCAAATTGCATCAGCTGATGAACAGGCAAAAGCTGCTGAGGAATTTAAAAAGACTTTGTATGGTGTTGTTGATGGTGGAAGTAGTGATGAAGACGAGTCAACATCAAAGACTAAGAAGATACATATAAGGATACGTGATAAGCCAGCTGCATCTACTGTTGATGTTAACAAATTGAAAGAAGCCACCAAGCAGCTAGCTGGCTTAGGTCCTCCACTGAGTCGGACAAGATCATTATCAGGGACGCCACAAGAATTTAATCAGGCTCCTGCACAACCAACAGGTCTGGCACCAGTTGTTTCTCCAGCAATGCCAAATGCTGCAATGGATTTGTTTGGAGCAAATGCTATGATGCAACCACAAGCACCCTCTGGGGCCACAGGTCCTGTAATTGCGGGCATGGGAGTGACGGCCGGACCAATTCCTGAGGACTTCTTCCAGAATACTATTCCATCCCAGCAGCTTGCAGCTACACTACCCCCTCCTGGAGTAATCCTTTCACGAATTGCTCAACCTGCTCCAGGAATGAATCAAGTCCGGCCTGTACCCAATCAAAATATGATGGCTACTGTTGGTCTTCCAGATGGTGGAGTGCCACCACAAGCACCGCCACAACAGTCACAGTTTCCTCAGCAGCCAGGTATGCCTATGGATGCTATTGGCCTACCTGATGGAGGTGTTCCCCCACAGAGCCAACCTCTTCCTTCACAACCCCAGGCTCTTCCGTCACAGCCACTGGGCTTTCAGCCTGCTATTCCTACTCCGTCACAGCCAATTGATCTCAGTGCTCTCGAGGGTCCTGGGGCAGCAAAAGCTGCTCGCCCTCCAGCACCTACTGCTGTGCGCCCTGGCCAGGTAATGTGCTCTTCCTGAAACAAACCTGTTGGGTCTTGATAGCTTCCCTTGACACCTTCATCCGTAAATACAGGTACCACGCGGTGCTCCTGCTGCAGAATGCTACAAGATGGGTCTTGCTCATCTTGAGCAGAATCAGCTTACCGATGCACTATCTTGCTTGGATGAAGCATTCTTGGCCCTTGCAAAGGACCAGTCACGTGAAGCTGATATCAAAGCCCAGGCCACAATTTGTGCGCAATATAAGATTGCAGTTGCTTTGCTTCAGGTACTATTTAGTTTTTTTGGTACCAGGTGGCATTTTAGATAACCAATCAGCTTATTTAGAGACTTCTTTAAGACCAAATTTGTAGGGAACAATGATAAAATAATAATTTCCAGTAAGTAGTTGAATTTGGAGTAGTCGTGGCTTAGTTCTCTTGATTCCTCTGCAGGAAATTGCTCGCCTGCAAAGGGTTCAAGGAGCTGGTGCTCTCAGTGCCAAGGAGGAAATGGCAAGGCTATCACGCCACCTTGCGTCCCTGCCCATTCAGGCGAAACATCGGATAAACTGCATCAGAACTGCCATCAAGAGGAACATGGAAGTCCAGAACTACGCTTATGCCAAGCAAATGCTGGACCTACTCTACTCCAAAGCACCTCCCTCGAAGCAGGATGAGCTCAAGAGCCTGATCGATATGTGTGTCCAGAGGGGATTGACGAACAAATCCATCGACCCGTTTGAAGACCCCTCACAGTTCTGCGCAGTCACCCTCAGCCGGCTCTCGACCATAGGTCACGATGTCTGCGACCTATGTGGTGCCAAGTTCTCCGCGCTCTCTGCACCAGGGTGCGTCATCTGCGGTATGGGGAGCATCAAGAGATCGGACGCACTCGCTGGACCTGGTGCTGTGCCTTCACCTTTCGGCTGAAGTGCAGAGTTTTTCATTGGCCTCCTTGTTTCTGATTTTGTATCTAGTGTGCAGTTTACATACCTTCCATTCAATTGTTGTAGCTCATATATGTAGCCTTTTTTTGACATGGAAGAACGTTGGTTTCGAGGGCCATGTACACTTGTAATTCCTTTTTTTTGTGGTTATACATAGTTACGGTGTTGGTGAGGTAGCAGTGTGTGTTATTTGTTACACCATCGATCTCTTTCTTGTACGTAAGCAGACACGAATGTTGGAAGCGTCTTGTTCTCTGTGTCTGCTGGGGATTATTTGCACAAATTAATGCTAACCAATTTGTTCCGAAGCTGAATTACTTTATTGAATGAAACGAGTGAAGGTTGAACACAGCTACGGTACTTACCATACAACTTAAACACATGGTTACAATTTCAAGGTAGAGGTGCATCTCACACCCTATATCCTACCAATTCTGTCGCACGTCTTACTTCACTTGTTCCGAAGGAAATGTTATTCAAGCATCAGTTGCTTAGCAAAAGGATTAATAAGAAAGAAATGCGTGTGTGAAGACTAATGCTTAGCACAAGAAAACACCGGACACAAACCTGTAGAATCTCATAATAAACGACATCAATGTATGACACAGTAATTCATTGATTCATAATTTGGCTTCCATGTATCCAAGACTAGCTACATATAAAGATGCTTGGTCAATAATAATCTCATGTACCACAATATATGATCGAGTCCACACACACTACAATTACTGCATTACACACAGATACTGATAGAGTCCATATATATTGGCTTCCATGTATCCAAGACTAGCTACATATAAAGATGCTTGGTCAATAATAATCTCATGTACCACAATATATGATCGAGTCCACACACACTACAATTACTGCATTACACACAGATACTGATAGAGTCCATATATATATATATATATATGGTCTGAGCCGAGGTAGGTACCAGTTCCGGTGATCCGCGGAATCACATCAACAGGATGCAGTAGCTATACTCAAACACAGCACATATAGCAGCCGCCATGATGAGCAAGAAAGCTAGTTAATTACGCACACTAATGGCTAATTAATTAGGAGGCTAACCAATTTGCACAAATTAATGCTAACCAATTTGTTCCGAAGCTGAATTCCTTTATTGAATGAAACGAGTGAAGGTTGAACACAGCTACGATACTTACCATACAACTTAAACACCTGGTTATCAGCTATGGTTCAAGGGAAGCCTTTAATGGTAGGGTGTATCTCACACCCTATATCCTACCAATTCTGTCACACGTCTTACTTCACTTGTTCCGATGGAAATGTTATTCAAGCATCAGTTGCTTAGCAAAAGGATTAATAAGAAAGAAATGCGTGTGTGAAGACTAATGCTTAGCACAATAAAACACCAGCTATCCATGTATCCAAGACTAGCTACATATAAAGATGCTTGGTCAATAATAATCTCATGTACCACAATACATGATCGAGTCCACACACTACAATTACTGCATTACACACAGATACTGATGAGCAAGAAAGCTAGTTAATTACGCACACTAATGGCTAATTAATTAGGAGGCTGATCCGATCCGTATGATTCCTGATGAACCTGAGCTTAATTAGGCCTGAGCATCATCAGCTCGTCCGAGGATGATCAGCAGGGAGAGGAAGCCGAGCAGGTCCAGGAATATGAGCAAGGAGGTGACCACGATGGTGCAGATGAGGAGGGCGTCCCCGGGGTAGGCGGTGAGGAAGAGGTAGAGAGTCCTGGCCATCATGCAGTGGTTGGCCGCGGCGAGGCCGAGCGCGACGAAGGAGCCGGCCAGCAGGGTGAGGACCCGGCACCGGCAGCAGCCGAGCAGCAGCGCGAGCACTGCGATGGCGGCCTGGGCCACGCTGCTCCAGAGAATGGCGTACACGAGCTTGGTGGCCTCGTCGCCGGCGGCACCTTCCAGGAAGTAGCATGAGGTCCAAAACGATGACTGGTCGCAGGTGGTGAGGCCGTAGATGTCGTCGGCGGCCACAGCGCCGTAGATGAAGGCGAAGTAGAGTGACCAGCTGTTCACAAGATGGGCCACCGCCACCTGCAGAGGAACATGCTTCTTCTTCTTCTCCACCCCCGGCAGAGACAGAGAAGCATGCTTGCTCTTGTCCCTCTGGATCTTGATGTCCTCCATGGCCAGCAGCTTCAAGCACAGCTCCTCTGACAGTGTATAGTTCAGTCAGCAAAATTTTGAGCTAGCTAGTTGCAGAAGAAAATAAGTCATCGATCTCACCAATTTATTTATTCCCATACATATATATATACACGCGTGTATAAAGTACAAGAGAGGAACAATCACAACAATTTGCTACTGTTATATATGCCCAACAACGAAGAGAAATAAAGGAAACCATGCATCAAAACAATTTTAATTCCTAGTTGCATCTACTAGGACAGATGTACTATTGTGCGCCTTGAGGAACTAATCCAAGAAGATAATATATACTACAAGCAGTAACTAGCAGAGGAAGAACTGATCAGTCAGCAAGCTAGCTACACGACGAGGAGGGGACGAGACGACTCACCAATCTGCTTTTGGTTGCCGGAATGAAGAAGAGATGGAATAATGCGTTGGGAGATGGAGAACGGGAGCAAGAGAAGGCGCGTATTTAACGACAGGAGCAGCAGATGGCTGCGGACGTAACCTCACTCTTGGTCGAGCGACACGTGGCTGTCCTGTCGACATAACAAATCCTCCTCGTCGGCGGAACTGCTAGCTGCCGAACAAGCATGCTAGAGAGATGGGAACCTATCAACGAACCCACGCACGTGCACAGCACTACCGGCCTAATTAATTCTTGTGTATCGTCTTTCTTTTCTATATGTTGATGACTAATTGAGATTTAATTTATTGCTCCGAATCAAGTAGCTATTAGGGATCTCTTCTTCAGTTTGTTCTTCTTAGTTAGGCACCACACAGCTCTTCCACGAATCGAATCTAGCAGCGGCTAGAGGTAGTAGAGCGAGGTAGGTGGATAACGTGCCTAGCCATGAATCCCTGAGCAGGCGCTCCAATGGATATATATCTTGGCAGCTAGCAGAGCCACTCACTCTCTCTAGGTTTCACGGAAACAGGTAGCGACAGTAATAATAATAGCGTTAGCTAAGCTTTAGTAAGTAGCACATTTCCGGTAACACGGTGATCCGACGCAGCAATAACATGTAGAGGCTCGTGACACTAAGTGGTATAGAGAGATCCTGCAGCCTGCGACTGATACACCATCAACGCGTTTTGGCCTTTTACTACCCATGACAAACATGCCTGCTACTAGCTAGTGGCACGGTGTAAGGTCACTCTCACATCTCAAGTGATACCAGGTACTCACGCATTAATTCACGTAAATCTTAATAATCGAAGCATCACTTCACTGATGCATTGTGTTCTTCTTATTGAGTGCCCAGAGGTAGACATCGTCATCATCCGAGGCACAACTATAGTCCTCCCATTCGGTCAACAAAGAAAGAACGAAAAAAAAAAAAACTATAGTCCTCCCAGCATCGTCGTTGCTGTGTCCACCTGACCATTCATGGAGCGAATGCGATTTCATCAGAAAAATCGACAGATGGGAAGAAGTGAAGGGCCAAGGGCTTCTGGTAGATACCTGCTGCAGCCGGTACTTGGTAGAATGTGTTTATGGGGACCTAATCCTAGTGTACTGGAGCAACGAACTTAAAGAGGACGAGCCGGCCTGCAGAGAGGCCATTCCATTCCCCTGTTGCAAAAATAACTCCTCTTAAAAGAAAATTCTTCAACACTTTGACGAGTGCAGCTGCATGTTTATTTTTTTTCCAGCTACATATAAGGTCTCGCTCGGCTTATCACATCCTATCCTTTCTTTCGTCAAAATAAAATGAAAAAGTCTCGTCAGGTTGGTATACTCAATGAAAACGAAGTCAGCTACTATTACATAGACAATCGATCAGTAAAATAGATAACAACGCCATGGGATACACAGTATTTTAACAGTACGTATACTCATTTCCAAAAAGAAGAGAAAAGCAGTCAAAGCTAGGGTGATTCTCATCGATGAGAAAAAGCGTATGTGCAATGAAAAAGAATCGATGCAAGGTAAAGCACTTCTATCTGCTACCTACGCTTCCAAAGCACAGAAAAGAATCGTATACAAAAAAAAAGCACAGTAAAGAAGGCAACAGACATTGCCAAGGAAATAATGTCGCTAGCTGTTGCTGCTCCTTTGGCTAAACTTGGCAAGGGGGTCTCTCCAATTTCGACTGGGCCAGGTCGCCCTTCTCAGAAAATATCTCATCGTCTCTGGCCTAGGTTGGGCAACTGTACCTATGCAATGATGCAAAATATGTGATCGTCTGGCATGGTGCCTGCTTATGCTCATAAGGCCATGTGACAGGGCACCCCAAATTCCGGGGCCCCTGATTCACAAATCACAATGGTTATGTTAATTTACAGAGGCAAATAACGCTCTGGATCAAAGTGCAATGCTGATGCAACTTGAAGCAGTGCTTTTTTAGCCTCTGCTATACTTTTTTATAATTAACTTATCAGTATGCTAATTAAGCTCATATGCCCCGCGTATGCCTATGTTTTCTCCATTTATTACTTCATAATTTGTTTATTCAAACATGAACCATTTTCAAAAAATAAGAAGCATGATTCTGGTTTTCACAACCGGAAGCAAACCCATCATCTACTCGCAGAATGCAACTTTACCGAAGTCGTATTTGATGCAATTCTGATAGCTGGTAGATTGCACCTCCCCTCACCAATCCGGCCTACGTGGCCGCCCTCTGTGCGGACCACATCGTTTCCGGCTGGCGTCCAGCGTGGCGTGGCGGCTGCCCGAGGTGGCCACGTCGTGACCTCCCTCGCTGCGCCCTCTAGTGGGCCACGGGCTGCCGGGCTGACACGTAGAGGCCAGGATAGCCCGGCGTATGCTGTGAAATCCCCGACCTCCCCGTACCTCACCGAATGTTGCACCGCTGGATCCGGCGACGGCGCCAACAAGCGGGAGGAGCTGCCGGCTCACACCGACGAAAGGTGTCGGTTACAGTTGGAATTGGTAGGGGTTGACGCCGTCGGGCCGACACGTGCGGTGGGAGAGGAAGGGAGGGAGGGGGCCGCACAATGGCAGGTAGGCCGTGATGGGCAGCACCACCGGGGAGAGAGAGAGAGAAGGGACAATAACATCGGGGGAGGAGAGAGAGGGTGGTGAACTCGTGGGGAGGGGCGGCACTCGTGGGGAAGGATTAGGGTTCCCCGTGCATCGGCCCAGCCGCTTATATTCGCGGCGCGTTGTCTGTGGGCCTCCCAGTGGAAAATTGTAGTCTGTTTTTTTAAAAGGACATCCACTTTTGTTAATTACAGTTTTTTTTAGTTAGAATTACTTTCCGTTACGTCCTTCATCTTCCATAAAATTGCATAGATCTATATTGCATACTTTTTCGCAACTGCCCTACCATGTTTCTATTAATTATGTTTGGTTCCTTGCTACCCTCTTTTAATATTGTTCCATATCCGTTTACACCCATGATGTTTTCCGAAAAATACTTGCAGCAGAGCATGCGTGCCTAACGGATCGGAATCGTCTGACTTCTACGACTCAACGTCAGATCGACATTGACCGCAAATCCACCGTCCAGAAAAATACTAACGGCATCGGCTGCAAAACAGGAGAGGAGGCAGCTACGGAGCTAACCCTGAAACCCATTCTTCTTTCCTTTTTTTCAAAAATCGAAAAACTGATATTAGGAATTCCAAAAAAAATCAAATGTTTCGGATATTAGATACGAGTTATCAGTGCACCCATTTTGATTCTAAACACTCAAAGATCTAATTTGAAGATTTAAATAGAATTTCTCAAAGTTGGCTAACCAGTCAACTTTTTTACAGTCAATAGGGTGCTGATTAGCTAACTTTGCGAAATTTAATTTAAATCTGCAAAGTATATCTTTTAGTGTTTAGAATCAAAATGGATGCATTGATATCTTGTGTATAATCTCTCAAATATTTACTATTTTTAGAGATTCATAACATCAAGTATTTTATTTTTGAAAAAGGGTAAGAAGAAGTAGCTTCAGAGTTTGGCTCCATCCAGCCTCTCTCTCGGCTGTGTGCAAGTGCAACAGATACCGTTAGTATTTGCATGGACGGTAGATTGCTTCCAATGTCGATCTGACGTTGAGACTGAGAAGTCAGACGATCTCGATCCGTGCCTAACTATAGTTTGATGCAACGGACCAGCAACTCCAGCTGCCGGAAGCGATAGCAAGATTCAACGACTCACCATTCGGAACAGGCGCTCCCCGACCGTGCCTTGGCGACTGGCTTAATATCCCCTTGCTAGCTTAACATCTAGAACTACTACTAACAGGTGCTAGCTTTATTGCACCGTTCATCCACACAGATGCGGAAATTATTTTACACAGCCAATGAAAAGCTACTACATGCTAGTTAATTTAATTAAGCTGATCGAAATGCATCTCGCTAGCTTGATCTTTGGATGTAGAAGCGATCTAGGCATCTTGTCCCAGCTGGCGTAGAGGACGGCCACGGCGACCATAGTGGTAGCATTGGGTCAAGTCGAGGAGAAGGAGGAAGCAGCAGCAGAACAACGAAGTGCTCCTCGTCCACGACACGTAGATGAACACATGATTTTATTGATTGTACGTTTTACCCAGATGAGCATTTTGTTCTTGTGCTCCACCTGATGGTCTTGCTGTGTCTGGGGAATCTGAAATGCAACAAAAGAGTGGAATCGATCAGATTCAAGACAGGGAACCAATATAATGGAACAAAAGAGTGGAATCGATCAGATGCAGTACAGGGAACCAATATAATGCAACAAATTAAAGAGTGGAATCGGAGTGCAAGGGATATATAGAGAGGATTACCTGCTGCTGATCATCGTCGGCTTCGAGTTGCCGGGCGACATTGACATTGACGGCCTGGAGGACCTCAAAGAGCACGACGGCAGTGTGATAGTCCTTGGTGAGCCGCGCCCTTTCTGCTTTGTGTTTGGCTTTCTGAAGCGCCAGGATGTACTTCTTGTAGTGCTGCTGATAGAAGGTCTGCATCACCCTGGCATCGCTCTGCTGGACCCTGGCATCCTTGTCGCTCTGGAGACTGTGGAGGAGCGCTGCCTTGAACCGGCCAACACCACGGCCGCTGGAGGTGGGATCCAGGCGATGTGCCTTCTCCCAGGCGTAGTAACGACCTGGATCATCGGTTGGTTGCCATGGCCATCAGAATTAGAATTAGGCATTCAATCCCTCGCACTCCTTAATTAATTTGTTGTATCCCGTGAATGAATGAATTAGACAGGAGAAGAGAGGTAGACGATGACGACGGACTCACAGAGGTATGCAACCCGTGGGTTGGTTGCCTTCACCTCGCTGGCCACAAGAAGCACGGGCGCGATCTCGACGAGCCCGGAGGGGATGAATTCACCGTTGAACCTAGATGAGGATGCCATGCTGTAGTTTGTTGGGAGGAAGAGGATCAAGCTAGGAATTAGGCAAATTAAATCGATCCAATCTGCATCCCCAAAAATCTAACGGAACAAAAGAAAACGATAGTAATTCAATTGAGGGGAAATGGTTACCTGAGCGAGCGAACAGATCACTGACCGGAGGAGGCCACCAGCTATATATATATGGCACGGCAGGCGACGAGGCCTTTCTGCCGGTCCCTGCGGCTCCAAATTAAAGCGGAGGGGAAGGAGAGTTGGTGGGAGTGGCAGAAGCCAACAGCTAGCTTAAAAACTCACCATCAGTGTTGCTATCCTTTTTTTTTCTGGTTAATTTGGCAACGACTAGCAGTAACAACATTATTCTTCTGTTGATGCTCTGTCCTTCTTGCTATATCCTGTTGACATGCTTTTCTACTGCATCACTTTGAACCGTAGCTTTTGGTTGGTTTGTTGCATCAGGTACGTAATTCACACTCACACGGTGACGCTTTGCATGTGTGTTGCTAAAAGCAGAAAAAATAATTCTAATAATACTGTATATCTCAATATGCATTCAGACTATGCGTGTAACCATGGCAAGATCATGGAGACTACTACAGGATGGGTGCATAATTCACTAGTGATCAGCGTTTTGTAGATCCTTAATAATGAAGGGGCCGGGGACTACTATTTCCCATATGATTTGTTAGATTTTTTTCTGGCAGCTGTATCCAAGTAGTACTGCTGACGATATGATGTGTGCAGGCCGCGCTAGCTGTATGCACTAGAGGTTGCAGTGCTCCTTATCAAGAATGGTAGAGGGTTGGGTTCAGAGAGGGGGCCATTTAGGTCGTTCATGTCGTCTTTGTTTTAATTCGGTGTCTCCAACTCCGATCCATTAAAGTTTTCTTACAGATCAAAGTGCATGATATACACTAGTACACACTAAGATTATTAGCTAATTCAATTTTAAGATAAAACATGCGCACATGAGCTGCTAACTAGGTCTAAAGCAGATGCTAATGGGTACGGTACGTATCATCTCTGCTGGCATTGATCCACAAAAGCACAAAATTTGCACAACCCAGAAAAGCAAAACATAGTCTGTTGGATGAATTCATCAATTCTGTTGGATGAATTCATCAATTATTTAGAACTGAACAGTGATGATGATGCATATCTAGGATCTCTGAAAACAAGGTTGCAACACTCATAAAGAAGCAAATCAACCATGTGTGCATGCATATATATACTCCAGAGAAACAAGAGATACAATTAGGTAGAGCCAATCGATGACTAGCTTGGTTGGTACTTGCACTGGTCTACAGATCAAATTAGTGGGTACTAGATCATCAGAATGCACTCCAGGGATGCATGGGATGAGGAACTCGGATCACAGCTAGCTCAAGCAGCAGGGAGCTAGTACTCGTCAGCATCTTTGCCGAGGATGAGGGCGACGAGGCCGATGAAATCCACCAAGGCAAAAAAGAAAAAGACGAGGAACTGGATTTCGCTGCCCTTGAGGGAGTGGTTTCCTGGGGCGGCCGCGATGAAGATCGACGCTCGCGATCACGGCCGCCATGCACAGGTTCACTACACCGACGGTGACGGCGACGAAAAGCCGAGGGCCCGGCGGTTGCGACGGCCGGAGAGGAGCAGGCCGGGTTCAAGTATGTTTTATCACTAAAGAAACTTGAAATATAGCATATAACTTTTTGTAGTTGAAGAAAATTTTTGATAAGACGAATGGTCAAACATCAAAAAAAAGTTAATGGCGACAACAATTTAGTAAGACAAGTTTTTCGGTCCATAATACTTGCAAGTAGTTTAAGAGTATTTTTGTAATTTTACTAATAATTAACAGATTTATATTTTTTCTATAAAATATAATTTAGATATATGAACCACAACTTTATTGTAAGAATAATATTGAACACATTATTAACATCGAAGATTAATTATATTACTGATTTTCATTTATATTATCTTGAAAATAAAAATTAGTCATGACAAATCTATCATTTTGACGATAATACCCTTAACATGGTAAAATACTTGCAAGTAGTTGTGTATTTCTGATCTCAAATCTCCATCGTTGGATCAAACTACTTGCAAGTATTTTTTCAAAACTACTTGCAAGTATTATGGACAAAAAACTCCTCAGGAGGGAGTATATGGTAGAGTTCGACATCAGACAGGAGTAGGCACTATAGCTATAGAATAGTCCCACACATGACACGTGCCCGGTTCCATACTTCCAATCTTCCATCACACACATAATAAGCAAGCTAGCTAATTAAGGTATTACAGGCAGTAAATCAACTTTGCTACTAGATACTAGCTAGGTTTGCTGCGGCAAACAAAGTAATCTAATTAAGCTGTGATGCATGGAGCTCTAGCTTCCAGGGATAGGATATGTTGTTACTGATCCTCCTCCGACGATTAGGGATAGGAAGCTGAGCAGGTCACCGGCGACGAAAGGATACGGGTCCCGCGCCGTACACGAAGATGTTGTAGAAGATGGCTCTCGGATTTGCAGAGATGGAGATGAGGACGGTGCTGGCCTCCATGTAGTGGGCGACGGCGGCGAAGGAGAGTGCGATGAAGGCGAGGGAGCGGCGAGCAGCAGGCCCACCGTGGCAGCGGCTGCCTGGGGCACGATCAACCACAGGTAGGTCGCGTAGAACGATTCCGCCTCAACCACTTGCTTGGACGCCTGCCGGAATTAACAAGGAAGAGAAGAATTACTGTATTATTTGATTACTAGGCTAGCTAGTAATTTCCAGCACAACTAAGTTCTTTGTAATCTGTGGTCTGCCACAATTTATAACAAAATTGTTTGTTGGCCAGCCTTTGGCCCGGCGTAGATTAGGGTTGATTATATTAGCTGAATGGGATGTGGATGATGTTGACAAAGGCCAGGACGGCGATGATGATCAGGGTAGCAGGCCGTGATGAGCGCCCACTCCAAGACCTCCTGGACTGACAGCAGCATCATCGACTTGTTCAGCTTCTGCTTCTTGTTCTTGGTGCCCTGCTGGCCTTGTCCTTTTGGGACAACTGAAACGGAGCCCACCACTTGAAGATCTCCGCCACCGACGGATGCGGCTTCCCTGCTCCCAATTCCTCCTCCCATGCGTACTCCCGACAGATGTCATTTTTTTTATTGGATCACGTTTTATAGCCTGGACCCAGCCCAAAGAAAGAGGGACTTATCTGCACAGGTCACGTACGTTTACTCTTCCATTTCTGTTAGATCCAGCCGCAAGTCAACAACCAAAAGGAAATAAAATAGACACCAAATGAGAATGGCCATAGCCCCGCGCTGCACCAGTTGCAGTTCGACAACGCCGGAGACCGGAGCCTGCTCTCTGTCGGCCAACCCATTGTCACACATGAGCACGACGGTGGCATGGAGCATAGCTACGGGGCCTGCGTCTCCGTGCCATGAGCACGCCCCAGCCAGAATAGCTACAGCACCCGGCGTCGCCGTGGCTGGAGACACGCGAGCACGCCCCGGCCACAAGAGCACACATGAGCATGCTGCGGCCACAACAGCTACGGCACCGACATTTGTGTGGCCGAAGACAAGAGAGCACGTCCAGGCTAGATGAGCAGGCACGAGCACGCCCCAACCAGACGATTTGCGGCACCGGCGTCACCGTGGCTGGACCGTCGACGTCGGCATGGTGGTGACATCGGTAGCAGGGCCACTGCTGATCGCGCATCTGGGCGGAACTATGGTGGATTTTGGCCGGACTTTGCTGGATTTGGTCGGAGCAGGACAGGATTGGGCGAGCTACCGGGAGAGAGGAGCACGGTCGCAGCCAGAGTCTCGTTTTTTCTTCTCAATTTTTGGTGGGACCCACCGAGGCAAGCGGTGGATTGGGGTCTCCGTTGGGCTAGACAGAAGGCGTTCGGGAAGAGAGAAGGTCATCCAATGAGATTTCGCCACATGGTCGGGAGTACGCATGGGAGGATGGACTGGGAGGAGGCAAGCCGCATCCGCCACCGACATGGTCCTTTGTGGTATGGGGATTAAATCTGGTCGGACCAAATATTCTAACTCGATGCTTGGTTGTGTTCAGTAGAAATATATTTCCAAGTTGTATTATTATTTCACTAAAGTACAATATGACACGTGTATTAAACAAGTGGTACGAAAAAGCAAAATACACACCAGGATTACTCGTTTCATTCATATCACGTTAAACCATCACACTACTTTCACTTTCACAGCATTGGTTAAGGTACGATTTGTTTTTGACGTGAATAAAAAAATTCGTTTCATACAAAATCTTAATATGAAGAAAATCTAGTACAATCATGCACTTTCTAAAAAAAATGACAAATGAAATAATGATGGTCGCATAATGGACGATCCACAGTTATTTTTTTTTTCGAACAATGAGCAGGAGCACTGCTCTTTCATTTAAGCAGGAAGGAGAAAATGTGGTACATGACGAGGGATTACATAGAGAAAAGGACAAACACTGCAGCAACACTGAGAAAGGTTATTACATATTATGATTTGATTAATCTCCTGCAACCTCCTGCCCAAGGGCTTGTTTTCTTTGCTGCATTTCTTCCTTTATCATCTTGGCAACGTCTCTTGGTTGAAGCGGTTGGTCCTGAAAAATTCTTCTGTTTCTCTCCTTCCAAAGATTCCACATAGTGTATATCATGATCGTTGCCCTGCTACGCTTTTCCTCCTTTGATATTCCAGCTAGCATTACGTTCCACCAGGTTCGGATGTCTGCACCTTCCTCTTGTTGTTTAAAAACTTCTTTCTGCTGCCACATATTTATTTCATGCCACACCTCACTCGCAAACGGACAACTTAGAGATAGGTGATCAGTTGTCTCGTTTGCTTGGTCGCACAAAGGGCAGCGCTCATTGCATGGCCAGTTCTTTTTAATCAGGTTGTCTGCCGTGACTGCCCGTTGGTGCAAGGAGAGCCATGCATGTATTTTGTGCTTGCCTTCAGTTTTTGCCCTCCAGATTGCAGCGGCATCAAACTGGACAAAGGAGCCTTGACATTGAATTGAGTAAGCCGACTTGCTTCTGTATTGTCCTGATGTAGTCCATCTCCATTTTATTGTGTCTTCCCTTTCTTGCAACTGGACCTGATGTACTAGATGCCACAAAACTACCAGTTCGGCCATTTCATCAGCATTTTGCACACGCCACAACCCTCTTGTCCAATTTTCATCTTGTAGGTCATCTCTGACGGTCTGATTTTTGCGCCATGCAAGCTTGTATAGCTTTGGCGCGATGTCCATCGGAGCTCGTCCATCCAGCCAAGAGGACTGCCAGAACTTTGCCTTTCGCCCATCACCGAGTTGTACAATGGTGCTGGCTCTAAACAGTTGTCGATCAATAGCATCACAAGGGAGGGTTGTTCCTGCCCATGGCCTTCCTGGGTCAACCCACTCATACCATAGCCATCTTAATCGCAAAGCCCTCCCAAACATTTCCAAGTCTAGGACTCCTAGGCCTCCAAGTTTTTTTGGACGTTTAACCTTTCTCCAACTCACCAGGCAATGTCCACCATTTATCTCCTCTTCTCCCTTCCAAAAGAAATTTCTCCTTAACTTGTCAATCTTCTTGATCGCCCATTTTTTCAAAGAGAAGACCGTGAGGTGGTATGTAGGAATGGAGGAAAGCACCATATTAACCAGGTTCAGCCGACCAGCCCTATTCAGTAGCTTCCCTTTCCATGCTGGCATTTTTTTTGCAAGCTTATGAATCAACGGCATGACTTCTGCCTTTGTCAAACCTTTGACGGTTAGTGGAAGTCCAAGGTATTGACATGGGAATTGCCGAGTCTCACATGGGAACGGATCCATTACTTCCTGTAGGTTTTTCCCTTCACACCTTATTGGGAAGACTGCACATTTGTTCAGGTTCGTAATTAGTCCCGACGCCCTACCGAAAGCTGCTATAATTTCCTGCATTGTCTGCACTTCCTCTCTAGTAGGGTTGAGGAACAGAGCTGCGTCGTCCGCATACATGCTGATGCGGATTGTCGCAGCTTGGTGATTGATTGGCTGCAGGGCTCCTTCTTGTGTGGCAAGCTCCAGCAATTTGTTTAGAGGGTCTATGGCCAATATGAACAGCATGGGGGATAATGGATCCCCTTGCCTTAGCCCTCGTCGGTGTGGAAACCCTCTGCCACGTGTGCCATTCATCATTACCGCTGAGTTGGCTGATGACAATAAAGCTGAAACCCATTCTCTCCATTTGACTCCAAAACCCAACTTCTCCAATACTTCCAGTAGATAGTCCCACCGAACAGTATCGAAAGCCTTTGCTATGTCAAGCTTGAGGAACAAAGTTGGTTTTTTTTCCTTATGCAATTCCTTGATCAGGTTTTGTACGAACAAAAAGTTGTCATGGATACACCTTTTTTATGAATGCACTTTGGCTCCTGGATACCAGCTGATTCAAGCACGGTGCTAGTCTGTTCGCCATAATTTTGGAGATAAGTTTTGCTATGCTATGTGTAAGACTGATTGGTCTATAGTCCCCAATCTTCCTTGCTTCGGAATGCTTTGGTATGAGCACAATGTGGCCGGAATTGAGCAGGTTGAATTGGTGGCGTTGGCGGTTACAGAACAGATTGATCGCAGTGAGGATATCATGTTTAATTATTTCCCATGCTGATTTGAAAAAGGTGCCAATGTATCCATCTGGGCCTGGCGCCCTTTCACTCGGCATACCCATGATCCCTGCCTTGATTTCATCCTCAGTGAAGTTTTCCTCCAAATGTTGTAGATTATGACGATGTATTCCAATCCTGTCCCAGTCCAAGGTAATGTTTCTCTCCTCTGGTTCCCCAAAAGCCGATGAGAAGTGGTCATAAAATGCTGTTGCTTTATCTTGATGCGTGTGCAGTTGCCCTTGCTGCGTGTGCAATGACCTAATATGGTTCTTCCTTTTTCTACCATTAACACTTAGAAAGAATAGTTTAGAGCAGGCCTCAGAAGCTTTGATCCACGTTAGTCGTGACTGCTGCCTCAGTCTCAACTTCTCCACCGCCGCGAGGCCTAGAAGTTTGTGCTTCAACTCTTGTTTCAGTGCAATCTCCTGGTTGCTTAGAGGTCGGTGTTCCTGTGCTATTTCCATTACTGCGATCAGTTTTTTAGCTGCTGTCATTAGTAGCTGGTTTCTTCCAATCTTGCTCCTTGCCCATTGTTTTAATTTTTTGGCTGTGCGCTGCATTTTGATGTGCAGATTCAGGAAAGCATTGTAGACGCCGGTCGGTTGATTCCAGGCTTCAGTGACTACCTCATGATACCCAGGAATTTGAGGCAAAAAACTTTCAAACTTGAAGCCCCTGTATAGAGTCCTTTGAACGTCACCTACAAGAATTAGTGAGCAGTGGTCCGAGGAAGCAGAGGAGTCTGCTTGCAGTTCACATGATGGCAACATCATTTCCCATTCTGTGGTACAGAAAACTCTATCAATCCTCGTGTGTACTCGGTTGTTCGTCCATGTGTATTTTCTGCCCATCAACTTGAGTTCTCTTATGTGCATGTGGTCCATTGCCTCCCTGAAAGCGCCCATTATTCTGTGGTTCAGGTTATCCGAACTTTTGTCTTCCGGCTGAAGGATCATGTTAAAATCTCCCAAGATCAACCACCTTTCTCCCACCACGTTCTTTATTTCCTTCAGTTCCTGCAGGAATGCCATTTTCTCATTGTCTCTTTGAGGCCCGTAAACTACAGTAATCCACCAGTTGATCGGTGCCATGGTGGATTCTATCTCAGCTGTTATAGCATGGCTGGTCATATGACTCTGCTTTATGGTGTAATAGTCCTCATTCACAGCAAATAGGATACCTCCACCGGCTCCTTCTGACGGCAAGTAGATGAACTGTTCTCTGAACTTTACCCCCACACTCTCTGTCACAACTCTATCATCTATCTCCTCCATCTTGGTCTCTTGCAGGCATACTATGGTGCAACCTGAATCTCGTACCTGGTCCTGCAGTACTTTCCTCCGTGCTGGGCCATTTAGTCCCCTTACATTCCAATTCAGGATTATGCAATGTTGTTCATTCATTTTGTAAAATTAAGAACGTCTCCGTCGTACTAGACATAAAAAAGCGTAGAGCTTCCTCTGACAGGTTGATTCTTACACCCTTGTAGGTGACTAACGTGAGTGCTCTAGTGCACTTACTAGACCAGCAATGACTGAAGATTAAAGAAGACCACAAAATACACCATGCGTCAGGCTTCATTCTTGTACTGCTGCTTCCCATCTTCATTATCGTGTGCCATATCTCATGTTGTTGATGGGGATGTCGCTTCATTTGGTTAGTCATGCTTCAATTTCGCCGGCCTGTTCGGCCAGCGCATTGAGCACCCTTCCTTGATCGCCATTCAACCCAAACATATCCCTGATATCTTTGATGATCTCTTGCTGTAGGGGCCTTGCAAACTGGTCTGCAAATGTTTCCTGGGCCTTTTCATTATTGTACTCCTCATTGTATGCGAGGGCACCCGTCTTCTTCATCAGGAGCTCAATGGCCAGTTGCTCCATTGGCTTATTTTTTATTGGCTTTTTAGCAATGCGACTACTACGCCTGGGCGTGTCTACGACCTGATTGCCTTGCCTTTCTGCAACCCTTGTTATTGCTTTCTGACGCATTGTCTTACTAATGATTGGTTGGGTCACTGTTTTTGTGATGGAAGCCACAAAATTTCCCCGTTTTGATTGGTTTTTTCCTCTGTTCAAACTACTTTGGTTGAGTGCTGGTGGCCGGGCTGTTTCCTGCACATGCCCATCACTATGCTGCCTTTGTTGCCCTTCCTGGGCCAGCAATTGGCCCTCATCCACATCCTCCTGAGAGACAATCTGGACTCTTGGAGGCAGGCCCATATCCAAGGCCAACCCGTTATGCTCCAACAATTTCTCCACCATCACTTCCGGCTCCGCATGCCTGCGGTTTCCTGACGTTTCAGCACAACCGCCATCAATGAGGGCCGCTTCTTGTTGCATCGGGTCCCATTCTCCCTTGTCTGCCACCTCCAACGGCTCGCTGCAAAGCTGCTCCACCATGAATGCCTCCACCCCCATGAATGCACCTTCCAGTGGCTTCGAACTTGAATGCGGTGGGCCCATGTTCTCAGGTTTGGATGTAGCTCCGTTTCCCTCTGCACGGACGTCGAGGTGGGCCATCGCCGGTGGACAGGACCTTGCACGGCGGCGCCCTGCAGAGGTATGGCCGTCATTGAGGTACCAGGAACTGTTGGATGCCCCGGTGCCCCACGGACGACCGCCACCTAGAAATTTTCCTCCATCTCCTTTTCCTCGCTTTCCCGGCCGGTCGCCGCCCGGTGGTGAGCGATCACGCCGGTGGTCTGCTGGACGCTCAAGTTGGTCATGTATTGATGCTCGCTGCTGTATTTGCGGTCTTCTTCCATCTTCAACGCCAAAGTACCAGGTGAATGAATGCCTTTTGGGCCACTCCGCCTCTGCTCCCTCGGACGGTAGGCCACTCACATCGCTTCCTTGGCTCTGGAACTCTGGGCTATCCGACGGCGAGAAGTCAAGAACCTCATCGAGATGCAGCAGTACTTCGTAGTTGAGCGTGGGGATTGGACCAGTTCGCTCTGATGAAATTGCGTCCTCAATGTCTGGCTCCTCAATCTTCAGCGTTCCTGACTTTGCAATCAGCCCTGGATCCATCGTCCAGACCTTGACTCCGAAACATGCTTTCTCCTTGTCCTCCAGCTTGTATTTTTCCACCCCCTGGATATAGGTTGATTGGTGGAAAAGTGGCTTCACAGTATCAATCTGCCATGCATACCGTGGAATTCCTTCCAGGAAGACTTTCGCCCTGTACCAAAGCTTGCCGGGTTGCGCCGCACTGAATCTTGTCCAGGGTATGAGACGAAGATTGACGCGGCCCACGACTACCGGCCTTGCTGCTGCCAGGACTTCCTTTTTCCTCTGTGGGTCTCCGAAACGGAGCAGGAAAGTTGCTCGCGCGAAAAGGGTCACCTCTATGGCAGATTGCCCTAGCTGGAATTGCTGGCGCAGTGACTCCTCGACCCTCTGACATGAGAGTGATGCATTTGCATCCACCGCCACCGCGAGCAACGCTCTCGATGTCAGCTGCCTGTCTTCCGCCTCCATGGCACCTGTGCGTCTGACGCATGCCTCCACTCTCTCAGTGCGCAGGTGCGGAGCGCCCAGGATCAGGTCCTCCATCTTCTTCTTTGGAGTTTGGGTCGCTTCCACGCTCTCCGGGTGTGGTTGTGGATTGACCGAGCAGTTCTGAGTCTGGCTAGTGGTGGCGGCTTGGCTTTTTGGCTGCCGCTGGTGCCGTGAAGGCTTCGTCCTCTCAGATTTACAGAACTTGATTTTGTGGCCCGACTTGAAACAAAGTAAGCATTTGGGCGGGTCCCTGCAGTAAGCCACCTTATGGTCGGACGCCAAGCATTTGAAACACCGCCCAAAAGTTTCCTTTCGGAACCAATTCCAGAATGCCTCTTCTTCCTTTGTATTTTTCTTCTTGCTTTCCATGTGTTTCTGCCCCAGTACCCTGTTCGGTGACCTGCCTCTCCTCCACCAGTGTCTTGCCTTAACTTCCTTCCACTCTTCCTCTGTCTTTCTACCTCCTGCTTGGCTTTGGATGCTTCTGCCTGCGGAACCAGTTTCTTTCCTGCAGCTCTCCTTCCGCGCCCCCACTACCGCATCTCTGTATGAAGCTTTCCATTGTGGCTGGACCAGCACTGATCTGAGTTGTGGTCGCTGATTCTGGTGGCTTGTCTCTTGCTTCGTTCCATCCCGCGCGTCGCCAGTTTTCTTCCCAGAGGACGGTGGCTCAGGGCTTGGACTGTACCGTAAATCCACGGTTTCCAGTTCACTGTTGCTGGACGGGGTGGGAGGCGATGGGGAAACTGGATGCGATTGAGCGGATTTGGTTTGGTGGCGCCGGGATCCGGAGTGGATCTCCGTCGAGTTTGTTTTGGTGGTGCGAGCGTCGGGAGAAGGCTGTAACGGCTCCATCCTCCACGCCGTGGGCCCGTGCAGGTGGGTCTTGAGCCACCCTACTTGCTGCAACTCCACTGCCTCGTGCCATCCACAGTTATTTGGAGGTACCATAAAATCTGCCTCATAGTAATTGCGAAGATTAAGTTCCCTCTTTTCAGCACTTCATATATAGCAATTGGGAAAAAATAATAAGAAGGAGAAATCCATGATTATTGTGCACAAGTTAATTAAAGAGTACCGATATAGGTCCAACCCGATTGTCCTACTCATGTACAACTCAAACTATTATAGAAACTATATATCACTATTTAGAAATTTAAAACACATGATTACCATATATTCTTCCAGTCGGAACAGAGTTGGACATTCGGGTTGGCTCTACAGCAATTCCCTTAATTAAAGATAGAGAAAGTTTAGGATATTAAAGATTGCATGCATATATGCATGGGCCTGTAGGCTGGAGCCTATCCGGGGGTTGTGCATATTGTCGAGCAGTTAATATATTTCCGTATCACCTCTCATTTGGAATCTTAAAGATTGCACAGCAGGTAGGGTCCAGCCCCGGCTATATAAATATGGAGTACCCATAAATATGTGCGATGTCCGCCTTGCTTCTTCATCTCATTCATCTAAAAAAACTACAAAAGTCGAGATATTCTTGATACAGATTTGATTAGCCGTCACACATCCGATATGACGAGCAGGTGCAGCAGCGTCATGGCAGCCCTGGTTGCAGCCGTTTTCTTGCTCATCGCGCTTGTTGCATCGCCAGCACACTGTGAGTAATTTTTTCATAATTGTGTCCTATTTTAAGTTTACTACAGATCTCAACTATGAGGTGGTTCATGCCGCTGATGATGAACATGGTTAATATATGATCATCAGGTCGTCGTTCTGAACCGCTCCGTGCTGCTAGCGTCAGGCTGGTTACCTATGCAAATAGTAGTAATGTTGAGGCGATCAACTCCACAACATTATTAGATGAGACAAAAGACTGTGACTTGGTATTTTGCACCAAGCACGTTTGCGACGAGACGCCTACCTGCTACTGCTGCGCGCCTAATCCGGATAAGGATAACAACTGTTACATCACGAGGCAGGAGTGCTTGGCACATTGCCCCTTTCTGCAAAAACGAGCGCTCACAGTGAGCAATCCCTCATGTATGTGACCAAAAGTTGTTTGAGTGCGATCATGAAATCGTAAGAACTCTACCGATTCAGGACACGATCATCAATAAGAAATTATACTGATCCGTTTGCTTCAACTGCGTTCATTGTTTTCTGTTTTTTTATTTAGGCACAGGAGCGTTGTGCCTTTTCCTTGATTTTCGATTTCCTTTTGTGTGTGTTTGGAGCACGCGTGAGAGACCAAAAAGGATTTCTGATTTCCTTTTGTGCATGGCTTTGTGTGAGGTCGCAGTGTACCATAACACGGAGGCCAGCGGCGTCTCGGCCGGTGTCGGGAAGCTGCGCGGGCACGCAGTTTATACACCATTTTGTTTTCTCAAACACAGTTCTTACGCGAGCTGACCTTTCAAGAATCCTGTAAAAAATTCCCATAAGGCCGGCTATAAAGTGAGCATGGAAACAAAATTGATACCATTGGAAAAAGACACTTGCATTCTAGTGATGGTTTCTCTGCAGCATCAAGGTCGATCAACTAGTGTGCGTGCGCCATGATGACCATGCCAATCATGAACACCATTCGTCCACGCATGATCTTCAGCGCCTGAGCGGCGTGATCCTTCTGGCATGGGGTGCTAGCATCCTTTCTGTTCTCGTGAGGTGCCGGTGTGGCATTGGCACCAGAGCCACAGCCACCCCATCCTCTCTACCCACCTCAGCCGAGAAGAAGGTGCTCACGATAAGTCGATAAGGTTGGCACGAGCCTTTGCCTGAAAGCAAAACATCTGGCCACGAATCAAGTGTTTGATGAACAATAGTCATCAGATCTAATGTGGTTTACATTACCCACCCATGCCATTAGAAATTTCCTAATATAACAGAAAAGAAAATATCACACGTCCTCTTTGTGGTTGTTTTAGATGGTACTTTTTTCTTTCCATGTATTATTAGACATGGCGAACCCACCGACACAGCCTGCCATCCATTATGTTCTTAGGATGGACTAATTGAGGAGTTTTTGGTCCACAATACTTGCCAGTAGTTTTCCAAAACTACTTGGCAATAGTTTGATCCAACGGTAAAGATTTGAGATCGGAAATACACAACTACTAGCAAGTATTTTACCATGTCGAGGGTATTATCGTCAAAGCGATAGATTTATCATAATTAATTTTTATTTTTGTGACAATATAAATGAAAATCAGTAATGTAATTAATCTTTGATGTTAATAATGTGTTCAATATTATTCATACAATAAAGTTGTGGTTCATATATCTAAATTATATTTTATGAAAAAACATAAATCTGTTAATTATTAGTAAAATTACAAAATACCGTTAAACTACTTGCAAGTATTTTTTATCAAAACTACTTGCAAGTATTTTTATCAAAACTACTTGCAAGTATTGTGGACCGAAAAACTTTTCTAATTACAAGGTTTGTGATCTTGCCGGAGTTGATTGGTGTTCCCAGTAAGAGAGGACCTCTCGCTAGACAGCTCTCTGATGGTTGAGCACGAAGCAGTCAGCAGCTTGGTTATCCTCCTGCTCCTTTATCATTGCCTCATAGATTTTCGTCTCATCACTTCTCTCTAGGTTGTAATTAAACGAATGATTGAGATTATGAATGATGTGAAATATGTGAACAGGAATGGTAACACCTCATAGATGCACAAGGTAGTTTGTTGAACAACATATCAGATGTTATCTTTTCATGCACCATTACCTGCTCGTTGCAACAGGTTACATCTACATTACTCAATTCGTCCCTGTGAGATAAGTTTTTATTTGTCTGTTTTATCTTGCTTGTTTATATAAGAAAACAAGGTGGCAAGTCCAAGGATGCACAATTTTGTATCCCATTTTCAGGTACTGAATGAAAATTGGAGCAGTAAACACTTAAATTAGTAGTGTCAATATTTTTTCAGAATTTTGACTTGCTATATGGAATGGTACAAAGAAATCTCTATTCACTACGGAAAAACGGTTGCTTCCCGAGTGCAGGATGCACTCGGCAAACACCATAAACCACTCGGCACAACCTTTGTCGAGTGTCGCACTCGGCAAAGGGCCATCGGCATACCTCTTATCGGCAAAAGGTCCTTTGCCGAGTGCTTTCCATCGGACATTCGGCAAAGGCTGTGCCGAGTGTCACAAGCAGCAGCACTCGGTAAACATTGTTGGGGAAAATAAAAAAACACGATGCCACCATCGGTGGCCAGCCCGACCCCACCGTCACCGGCCATCACCTCCGCGACGCTGCTCGAGGCTGGAGAGCCACCGCCACGCAGCGCCACCGCACTAGACGCTCGGGCCTGGGACAGCCGCCTCTTCAACTTGGATCCGCGGCATCGCCCCGCGGTGCCTCCCCTCTATCCGCGCCGCCGTGCTCCGAGAGAGTCCGCGCCAGCCGCTCCTCGGGCCGCTGCCACCGCCGCTCCGCCCGAGGCCGCCGCTCCGAGCTCCGAGCCCATGCGCCGCCGCTTCCCGGGCTCCTCGGGCCGCCGCCGCCGCTCCGCCCGAGGCCGCCGCTCCGAGCTCCGAGCTCTGAGCGCATGCGCCGCCGGCTCCCGGGCTCCTCGGCCCGCCGCCGCCGCTCCGCCCGAGGCCGCCGCTCCGAGCTCCGAGCTCCGAGCCCCGCCCTCCCGTGCAGCCCGCCGCTCGATCCGGTGGGAGGAGGAGGTGTGGCCGGCGGCGCTCGATCCGGCGGTGCTCGATCTGGCGGCACTCGATCCGCCGCCTGCCACCGCCTCCCGCCGCCGCAAGGCAGCACCGCCTCGGGTCGCTCGCTCCTCCTCTCGCCTGGGGCTGTCGATGCCGCGTGGGGACGCTGCCTCCATCGAGAGTGCTGAGAGATGTGGAGATGCAGAAGGGAGAGATAAGAGAGATGAGAGATGAATCGGGGGTGACGTTTTTCCACCAATGAGAAGCCACCGTTTTACATGGTTGGATCCGTGACGTGGCGGATGGTTTGCCGAGTGCACAGTAAAACACTCGGCAAACCAATCTTTACCGAGTGTTTTTCGATACACTCGGCAAAAAATATTTCTGTATACTTTAAAAGAAATTTAAAATTAGCAAATTAAATTCTAAAAATAATCAAATTTTGACATGACACTATTTATACGATCTATTACCTATACAAAATGATTTTAAGTAAAAATAAAATTTATCCACCAATTTGACTCCAAATTTTAATGAGTCCTTATCAACTCTAGGGTTCTTCTTTGGAGGTTCTTCGTTTTGTAAACAATGTATATCATAACTTTTGTGAAACATTCTCTACTTTTTATTGTAGGTTCCACATGTGATACCATCACATGATAACAAATCTCATGATTTTTCGACTTTATTGGGTTTTTTTAGAATTTAAAAATCATTTATAGACACGCTATCGGTTATATTTCTTATAAAAGACATGATAAATTTCTTTTTTTCATGTGTAAGATCCTAAATTGGGCTGACTTACATGAATATAAATTTTGTACTCATTGTATTTTATTATTTGAATCATTTGTAGTTCAAATTTGACTTTATTCAAAAATTACTTGAATCATAAATTAATTAACTAAATGCAACAAACAAAGACAAAAAAATATCAAATTTTAACATGGAGTAACACATGTTGTATGTTGATAGCATAAAAAGTTTCGAAGAAAGAAGAGAAAAAAATATATTTTTACCGAGTGTCAAAAAATACACTCGGCAAACCCCTGATCTTTGCCGTGTGCCGGGAATAATACACTCGGCAAACAATCTTTGCCGAGTGTTTTTATTTCTGGCACTCAGCAAACAATCTTTGCCGAGTGTTTTTATTGTGCCGAATGTTTTATTGTTGACACTCGGCAAAGACATAGTTTACCGAGTACCCGCAATAAAACACTCGGCAAACTCCGGAACACTCGGCATACTTGTGTTTTCCCGTAGTGATTGTATGGATGCCAGTTACAGCAGTAATGACGTACTAAAAAACGGAGGGAGTATGTATGAAGCTTGTCGCCTCAGAGATCATGGAGGTAGAGCCCATCACTGTCCAAGCAATCTGCCAGGTCTCAGATGGTTGAGCACGAAGCAGTCAGCAGCTTGGTTACCCTCCTCCTCTGCACGTGCTCCTTTATTGCCTCAGAGATTTTCGTCTAATTATCTCTCTAGGTTGCAGTTGAATGAATGACTATAAGATATTCCCTATATTGCGTATTTTTCTTTTAGGTACAATTACATATGATCTGAAGAATATAAATGATGTGGAATATGGACAACTTTGTTTGAACAACAATAGCAACTCAGCCTTTCGAAATTTGAATATCCACATGCCAAGGTAATACACGTCTCTTGACAATATACACTGCAATTGCTACATGTGCTGGAGCTGCTTTCTTAGTTTAGCTCAGGATAATACGTTTTCATCCATATCAGGTGTTATCTCTTTTCACGCACCATTCAGAATCTGCTTGATACATGGAGTAGAGTTATGATTCAGGAGAACTCCCCAATTTGGCAGGCACCAGCTTACTTTTTCTCGAACAAGGCACCAGCTTACTAATTCAGTGTCCGCAATGCATAGATCACTATCTTAGCTCAAATTTCAGTTGAACATGTTCCTCTCATTATTGATGTTGTAGCTTAGAAGCAGTTTAGATGTTACATGATGTATGCTTCTATTTTAAGAAAATTATGAATGTTTATCATCCCAGAGATCACCTCTTGGATTTGCAGTTAATAAATATATAGAAGTTCACCATCTTTCATAAATCAAACGTCATCACCTTTCATATATCTATGAACTGCTTCCTGAACTGAATATTTATACATACAGTGTGATAATTCACTGATGTGTTTTTATGGGAAAATAATTGGTGTCCAGGGGCTCGCGCGTCCTACTTATCGCAGGGCGAGGATTTCTCCGAGCATGTCCGTCGAGTTTTCCAGATAACAGCACCGTGACAGCCGTGTAGTCGATTGTAAGTAACGCCGGTTGGGAAGTGAACTGATGTTTGCCAATAGATATAAGCTTCCCACCAGATATGTTAATCAACAGATATAACCTTACAAGCGCGGTCAATAGTTGGATTCCATCTGTGTCATGTTACGCCGGTTTTTTTTATTTTGCTATTTAACGGGTTCGAAGGGCTCCGCCAGTTCAGACTTCATCTCTATCCTGCACCTATTCCAGCCATGTCTCAGTCCAGCAGTTCAAGTGTTCGCCGGATAACTCAAGCTGCAACTCATATGTGTGTTTTTATAATTTTATGCCATAATCCCTGTTATTCGTTCTTATGGTCCAGGTGATCTGGTTGCCAGTACTTTGAATTTATTGGTGATGCATGAAATCGGATTGTCACTAGTAGGACTATATGAATGGAACCAAGGACACATGCAGCTCATCACAAGCATATCTGTCCTTCAACTACAACCATACCTGAATAATTATATAGTTTGGTAGTAAATAAAAGTGGATACGTCATGAATTGACCGGATTGATGTTTTTCATTGCATAATCATCTCTATTTAGTTTATTTCCACAAGGTTCACGAAAGAGCACTGATTAACACAACCCGGTAAACCAGATGTGAAAAGCCATCGTTCATCTACCAAGCCAATTAGGGCAACATGAAACGATGAGAAGATATGTTTATGAAGACACTATAGCACCTTCATGGTATGGCCACAGGAATAGACACTCATCACGCAAATCATACGAGAAACAAAACTCATCACGCCCGCGGAATCCATTAACGACAACAAGGCAGAAACTTGTTTGTGGTGCTAAACTAATCACGCCCACACAAACCATTAATAAACGCGTGTTTATTGAACATTCATCCCTCACCTGTTTGGCACGATGGCATCCAAGAGACGATTTTTTACTAGAACGAAGACATAAAATTATTGATGCAACAGATCAATAGAGCATACACTCCATGAATGACAGTAAAAGGTCTGAGACAATATTTTCATTTATTGATCAAACGAGTAGATTACACTATTTAAATCACATCCGGATTACACAAGGACTTATTTAGCCCATTACAATAAGAATCCAGAAAGTCAATACGCTACTAGCAACAAGGGAAGTCCAGAGAGTAGTAAGCATCGCCCACTTAAGCACTACAAATAAGCTAAGGCCTGGAAGGGATTTGATTATCACAGAAGACCCTAAGGAACACCACAGCACGTTGATCAGTGTTATCAGTACCCAAAAGACCTGCTTCAAGTGCTGAAGCCTAGCTCCTTGCGCACGAACTAATCCAAGCGTTGTAGATCATACGGGCAGATAAGCAGAGAAAAACAATGATGCTGCCTGACATCTCCACGAACATCTTCCTGCTTAGGGCTACTACTAGAGAAGAGTAAAGAGGTGGAAGTGTACGAGTAGTTGGAGGGTGAAGCTGGGCAGAAGTGTGGGTTTCGATCACTTGAAGCTTCATATTTATAGATGGCCAAAGCCTACAGCAGCATTGTAACCCAATGCACAAGAGACGGGACCTTCAAAAATCCACTCAATATTGGTTCCCGCATGCGTTAGTTTGTTACCTATTGCTAGGTGGCCATCTCCGTTATGAGAAGGACAAGTTGAGAACTACGTCGTTAGCAACGTTACCCCATATTCTCACGTTATCAAGATGTACGGTAGATGTATAGGGGACGCCCGACCATGTGGGCACCAAATCCGCTTACTGTTTTTATTTGGTTCCTTCTTGCTAGAGTACTCGTACCAAATACAAATCTTATGTTGATAGCCTCTTATTATGTGAACTCAGGGCTATAACCAAATCAGTGCGTGAAATATCACTGGTTACTGGAATTAACTAATTTCAGTGTGCCCTAGGGGTATGCCAGAGTATATACTAACCAATGCAACATCACTGGCATATTTGTAATCTAAGCTATTATTGTTGCATAATGCCGCATTGGAGGAAAATATATCTACTACAATTATGAGCTAATACACACGCAAGTAAAATACATAGTAAATACAACTGGATAGAGAGTTCATCACACCAGAGACTGTTGGGCATGCAAAGTCACACAAACACACATAACTATTAGGTATTGGTCATGATGCATGGTGCATATTAGTATAGCTCTATCACTCACATGATGTAGCGGCATGATTCACTTATTAATCTGTTCACTACGGGGAACAGTAACTATGCCGTGTGCCCATGGCACACGGCACAAACTGTGCCGTGTGTCGCTCACGGCACAACGCACACGGCACTAGAATTGACGGCACAAAAACTGTGCCGTGTGTCATTTGTCGGGCACACGGCACAGTTGCTCCCATCCGTGCCGTGTGCCGTAGAGGCACACGGCATAGATGGTTGACGCCGTCGTTATGTTGACGTGTAACAACTCACAGTAATAAAATGCATTTCATGGCATTCATAAGCATGTCATCACATTTTATTTATGAAATTATTAAGCATAGTGTGAAGAAATTGCACTGAGAAAATATCAAGTGAGCTAAAGAATAAAGGAAGTGTTAAAAAGAAATAAAATGAGAAGAAAAAAATTCAAGTTTAACATTTTCTATAGCGTAATTATATCAAATAAAGATTTTTGGAAAGGTCCTGAAAAGATTTTGATTTATGAAAATATTTACAAGAAATAAACAAAGTCTCTTTTATTAATTTAGTTATGAATTTTTAATCCGAAAATGATTTGAAGTTTTACCCTGGACTTAAAAGGAAATATGCCTAAAATCTTCTCAATTACACCCCTGAATTTTCGTAGAATTTTTGGAGCACCGGAAGGCTGCTTTTTAATTAATCAAAAAACGAGGGGGTTTTATGTAAAACGACCACAGCCCCACTTGTCATTCTCTTCTCCCTCTCCCGCGCCTCGG
Organism: Chloris gayana; assembly: GCA_031894775.1. Classification (NCBI taxonomy): domain Eukaryota; kingdom Viridiplantae; phylum Streptophyta; class Magnoliopsida; order Poales; family Poaceae; genus Chloris; species Chloris gayana. The sequence continues at coordinate 53,335 of JAUNZO010004735.1, forward strand.
CGCCGCCCGCGGCCGAACCGCCTCCGGCCGGGGCCGCCACGCCTCCCGCCACGCAGCAGCCTGCCTGGCTGCTTGCCGCACCGCCTCCCGGGCGAAGATAAGGCCTCTTCCGGCCCGCGTTTCTCTCTTCCTCTTCCCCATTCTCTCCCCACTCGCCACCACCCTCGCCACCTCCGGAGCAACGCCGCCAGGCTGCTCCAGCCACTCCTCTATTAACCTTTAATCACTTAAAGTAATTATTTAATTATTGCTTAATAAACCAAAATAATTCATTAATTATTAAACTTAAGTACTCAATGAATTTAATTAAGTAATTAAGGAACCAAGATTGATTAATAATGATCTTGATTAAACATTCATTAACTAGCATAATTAAATGTTAATTAATGCTTAATGAACATAATTATCCCTAATTTGCTAAATAACTAAGGTAATTAAGCATTAATCATTAATTACTATTGATGGGACTTAATCAACGAATCCTTGCATACTTTCATCATACGCATTCATGCATACATGATTGTGATTCGCAACGCATTGCTTGGTCGACTAGGTTCGAAGTGATCGAGGTTCCACCCGAGGCGAGCCGAGCGGGAATCTCGAAGTCGACTCAGCCGCCGAGGAAGCTAACTTCGAACAGACTCAAGGCAAGCCCGGTGCATCCTACCTATGTTTTTAAATATTTTACTTTATCACCTATGTTTGTGCATTAGGTGTTAGGGAATGGTTGACACCCTAGATGCATTATGGTAGGTTTCCAGTTGTTTTTCTATACTTGGTTCAGGTAGCTCAATAGAGGCTAAGCTTAATTCATTGTGGCAACGGTAGATGGTTAGGGCACTTAAAGCATGGAGGCTTTAAGAGTTTTGTGTTGACTTTAAAGATGATGAGAGTGTTGATAAAGCTGAGACCGGACGGGCCCCGTAGGAGAAAGGGCGAGACGGAGATGAAGTCTTGCAAGGTGGTAGCCCCGTCTCGTGTCGGTCAAGGACCGTACCGTTGTCGGCTTAGTTGAACAAGTTTGAACGTACCGTACTACATGCTGGTATCATGGGCCCAGCAAGCTGATGTACCCTATCGCCCCGAGAGATGTAGCGTAGCCGGCTCTCTTTTGCCGGCTGTCGGTGAGAGGATAGTCTCACGGGAGGGAGATGGGTCGACCACGAGGGAAGTCGTGGCGTCGCCATACTCCCGGGGAGTTGGAAATGGCTAGTCTGCTGTCAGGTGCTAGCGGAAAAGGTTGTCGTATACGATCAATGTGATGCGTATACGTCGTGTAGTCGGGTTTTGCCAGCTGGTGTAAAATCGATTCAAATCGCTGTCCCTCGCAGTAATGAGTACCGCTTGTTTAGCTCGTCACATCATAGTAAATACTGGAAGATGAAGATGAGGGATGAAAGAATAAATGATCTATATTATCTTGTCTTGCAAACTTGATTGAAATAGTGATAGGTTGCAAATAACAAGGCTAATGAACTTAATACCGAGCTAAAATACTGAAAGTAAGGACCCACCCTTTAATGCTGTTTTTCGCAAAGGAGTAAACCCCACAGCCAGAAAGCCTTTGCATACTAGGCGTCGGCCTTAGCGTGCCATGTTGACGGGTCGGTCTTGCTGAGTATTAGAATACTCGGGGTTTGCTCGTTTACCTTTCAGGAAACGAGTCGTACTACCACGACTTGTATGGCAGCTTCCCCGAAGAGGAGCAATGTCCGGAGGGAGGTTCCCTTCAGTGGGAGCGAATCCCCACGCCATGAAGAGAGAGGACCGCGATGTCCGAAGGGCTCGGTGCATCGCATTGATCGTGTAGAGTCTTTTGTAGTTGTATGATAGAACAAGCTTCCGCTGGATACTCGTAGCATGTTACACTTCAATAATGTATATTTTCCGCTGCACGACTGTTTGTATTTCGAAAACCTGATTGTATTATACCATGATGTATATATTCTAGCTTGTATGAGATGATGTTTCTGTTGTAACTCGCTTCGTCGAGTGTCCCTCTGTTCCGATTCTTGGGTGTCCCGGATGGGATGTCACATGACGGCAATCTGTCCCGTGTGTCAAAGATCCGGCACACGGTACAGTTAGAAATTGTGCCGTGTGTCAAGTCCTTGGCACACGGCACAGTGTGAATTTGTGCCGTGTGCCATGGGCTTGACACACGGCACAAAGGTCAACTGTGCCGTGTGCCAAGGACTTGACACACGGCACAGTTGACCTTTGTGCCGTGTGTCATGGTTAAGGCACACGGCACAGAGGCAACAAACTGCCATAAAATACAGTTTTTAGCCACCCCGGATCATCCAAAACACAATTAAAATTCACAGACATGAAAATATCATATTCATCACATGATATCATCCACAACATACAATCCACAATACATCATCCACAAGACATCATCCACAACGTTGTTAATTAAGCTAGCTTTGATAGAGGGAGCATATGCATGGAGCTCCCCCAGCTCCCAGGAGATTACATCATTAGGAGGAGCATATGCTTAGGACTAAGAGACACAGCGAGATGTTAATGATCGTGTCCTCGGATGAGAAGGGAGCGGATGCTGAGCAGGTCGCCGGTGAGGAGGCCGAACAGGTCGATGAGGAAGTCATCACACGCTGAGGCCAGCCACGGCGGATTCTTACCATGGGACCCTGTGAGGCAACAATAATGCATATTATTATATTGTAATAAAGGATGAGAGGGAACATGGTTAATTCAAAACACAATAGTATTTTGAACCTGATGCTGTTGGGAATAAAGCCGCCCGAGGTTGACGAGGTGGATGATGACGTCCCTCGTGCGCGGCGGCGCTCCACCGCAAGACTTTCAAGAAACGAATGACTGTTGGAGAGTCGTCACGGAAGCCAATTGGGACTCCTCCATCATCAGGGAGATGCTCCATTGGAGGACTCGATTGCAGCTCTGCAGCTCTTTCATCCTTTTCTTGGATGGAGCTTGATCAAGCATTTTGTGCAGGCATCTGATTTCATCAACTGCCTTGCACGAATGATCTAGAAGATCTTTATTCCTCTTCCTAAGAAACAGCACCTCCTGCATGATGCTTGCTCTCTCGGCGGCGGAATCAGGCGAGGATGACGTGTAGTTGGAAGCGCCGCCTCCAGCTCCCACGTTGCTGCCACCGTCGCCGCGGCCGCCGCCTCCAGCTCCCACGTTGCTGCCACCGTCGCCGCGGCCGCCGTCTCCAGCTCCCACGTTGCTGCCACCGTCGCCGCGGCCGCCGCCTCCAGCTCGCACGTTGCTGCCACCGTCGCCGCCGCCGCCGCCGCCTCCAGCTCCCACGTTGCCGCCGACGTGAGCTCCATCGTCGTCCCCCATTTCAACGATATGCATAGTTAATTTGTTCATGATTTCATCCTTCTCGTGTGAGAGGATGGGCAACGCTGGTCTGGTTCTCTCACGGAAAAGTATTACCAGAGAGAGAATTGTGACAAGAACACACCAAGGTAGGGTAAACAGAGCGCCCACTCTAACCCTTTCGCTAAGGGGGAGATGTCCGAATTTTGTGGCACGGTGGTCGTGCACTTGCACGGGTGGAGGAGCGGACTGAGCCGGCTCCTTGTGAAGGAGGCGTAGAGGGAGAACCGTAGGGACGCGGGAGACAAAATCTGTAGCGCAGAAAAGAATCTCTATTAGTTTTCCCTCGGCCTATTCATGTAAAAATTATAACAATAATGATTATAATTAATCAAATTTAAAATAAATATTTTATAACATATTTATGTAAAAATTGACTAACTTATTAGTTATGATGAATTTTTATATTATAATCATATTATTTTGACAATATTACCCTTACTAATGGCCATTAATTATTAACTTTTAGAATTTAATCCACACCGTTAGATCCAACTAATGGCCGGAAAATAATGACCATTATTTTGGACTGAAAACACCCCTAATAAGAACTAGGAGGAGACATGCATGTGTTTGCAAGAAGATGGGATAGGGAGAAGAAAATCAGTTGATGAATTGATCCTGACCAGGAAAACTTGAGGGGTTGGTCTCATGCAAAAAATAAAATTAAATCCGGCGCAGGGAGCAAGCATACTCGCTGGGGTTGGTTCTCATGCAAAAAATCAAATTAAATCCGGCGCAGGGAGCAAGCATACTCGCTGGGCTCAGGAAGGCCGCGGAGGGCATCATCCGAACCACCGCGCGCTCGAGAGGAGAAGAGGGCACGGGGACTTCTGAATCGCTCACCTCGGCAGAAGTGTGTGGCGGCCTCGACGGTTGCGGCGGCGAAGGGGTTCCCAGCGGCGCAGGCGGGGAGGAGCGCGCCGAGGCGGGCCGCGTCGACGGGGAAGCCGAGGACGAGCGGGTCGCGGAGCAGGTGGCAGAGGCAGCCCTCCCCGCCGCCGCCGCCCGAGGGGGAGACCGCGCGGAGGAAGGCGGCGCAGCAGGCGTCGGTGGGCGCGGAGGGCGGCGCCCCGACCGCCACGTGCGGCAGGCACGGCGATCTACGCGGCGGCGTGGGCGGGGACGGCAGCGGCGGCGGCGGCGACTAGCGCAAGCACCACGGCGGTGGGGCTCATGGCGCCGGTGGCCGGTGGGTGGTGGGTGGGGTTTTTGGAGGAGAGGCAGAGCCCTTGTTCTTCTCTTCTCTTCTCTTCTTGGAGAGAAAAGTTCAGGGAGAAGAGATAAATAGCGCACGAGCAGAGCTCTGCCAACAGAGAAGTGATGAAGCACCAACGACCGGAGCCAAGGACCCAACCCGAAATTATGACTACTCTCTCTCTCTCTCTCTCTCTCTCTCTCACACACACACACAGGTGCATGTGTATTAGTATTGTACTCAAAATTAATGATTGTTTTTATCTATATGAATTTTTATTATAGGTCTGAAAACGTTGGTGATGCTCAACATGCATGCCGTTGGGACCAGGCAGATACGAGCTTTTCATGTTGCCGTCCGCCATGGAGAAACAAAAAACTGATGCTTTACTTTTGTTCCTTCTTGGTAAAAGCAAGGATGCTACAAAAAGTACCAGAGCTCACATCTCATATTGCAAAGCCCCTGCACCCTCCTCGAGCATGCCTGTACCGGATGGGGACGCGCCTGTATGCATCTTGACGCCGCACATGCTTACAGGCGCGTCAAGATGCATCACGCACATGCATACAGGCTATATACGTAATTTTCACTGCTGAACAAACCGTATGATACACTTGCATATATGTACAACTTTTATACCATTAATTTCTACAAACTACCGGTACTACAGTTGAATCTTACGCACCCCCAGTTCCTAGCTAGCACTGAAACCTTTTTTTTTTTATTACAATACAGTTAGATTTCCCCGTGCCAGGTAATTAAGCAACATCTCTCTGAAACTTGGCGTTATTATCATTGACCAATGATTGCTATTTTTCAGCAGTAACTTTGATCAAGTAACCTGATACAGTTAACTGGATTATTTAGCTTGCAAAGCCAAATAAGAAGCTCCACGTATCACCCTCTACTGAAAAATCTTGAGAGATATATATGCTATGCATGCCAAAGCAGAAAAGTGAATAGTTTTTTTTCCGAAAGTCTGCCTGAAGAATTTGAATGTAAGAACATTCAAGGGAACAAAAGCAACCATTAAAATTTAAAGACTTAAATAAGGCTAAGGTCCATTATCTCAAACATAGGTAACATTTCAGTAACTCATAAATCTCTGATGTGTACAACAATATAAATAATAAGTCCCCCTAGAAACAAATCAAGTTAAGTTCTAACTTTTTTTAATGTGAAAGTAATATTTAGAGAGTCAAATAACTAAATTGTAATTAAAAAAATATTGCCAGTCATTGTCATTCTTGCATGGATTGAAGGTTATTTATGGATAAAGAGTTTTAATAAAGAATGGTAACATGTGGTTAAGTACCAGACTTTCTCCTCTTTCTTTTGTCCATGATATAGTAATAAATATGTTTGCATGTAAATTTCCATTATCTAATAACAAGCCAGAACCTTGGGCCATAAGTAAATAGTCCCTAATTATATCTACATGTCACAAGCCAAAGAGTTAAAATAAATGGAGATGCATCAAGAATTTTTAACCCGGTGGCTCGTGCAGATGCACGGGTTGATAGGCTAGTTAAGGGTGTGTTTGGTAGAGCTTATGATTTTGTAGCTTATTGCTTATGATTCAGCTTAAACGTCAAAATTGCTTATGTAGCTTATCCAGCTTATTGTTGCATAAGCAGTCAAACCGTTTGGCAAAATAGCTTATCAAAATGGCTTATGAGGTGAAATGAGTGCATAAGCTAGAAAAGTAAGGTTTTGGTTGCTTTGCCTCTTTAGTACAAAAGGAAAAGCTACTTATGTCTTCAACATGTTTGATACAGCTTATGGCTTATGATAGCATAAGCTGTCTCATAAGCTGATCCATAAGTTGTACCAAACACACCTTAAGAATAGGTCTTGTACGGGTGGATACAGCACTAGATATAACAGTGGTGAACTATATATATGCTAGAGAGATTATGACCACATGTCTTCAGATGCACCTGCTGCACGCCCACGGGCGGAGCCAGCCAAGAGACCCCCTGGGGCACGGAGGACCACAGGTAGGCGTTCCAGTACAAGTCCACATTGACCTCCTGCACCGGCGTCAGCTCGGGGTTGGGGTACTGGAAGAACTTGGACGTCTGAAACTCCATCCATCCATCCAGAGGAATTAATGATTAATTACACATTATTGCTGATGCATGAGGCATCGATAAATCTCAGGAGCATCTCCCAACAAGAAAGAAAGAAACTGATGAGATGATTACTGCTTACCGGGCTGTAGGGGATGTGGAGTTTGGCCGCATCCATGGCAGCGGTGACGCCCAGGGCAATGGCCAAGCTGATGGCTGCGATGAACGCCCACGCCAGCACCACCTGGACTGACAGCACCCTCCTCTTGTTCTTCTTCTTCACCGGCAACGGGAACCGAGCCCACTTGAACATCACCTCCACCGACAGCAACGGGAACGACGCAGCCTTCTTCTTCTTCTCCAGCGGCGACGGAGCTGGGACCTCGATGACCACGACCTTCTCGCCGTCCATGGCTCGATCTGATCTCCCCCTTCCTGGCCTGCTTCTGCTGCTGCTGCAGTGAAATGATGGCATATTATACATTGTTTCTGCTGATGAACTCAAATCATTTTTTCGAGAACGCACCTGAGTGCGTGTTGCATTAAGAGGAAAGGAAGTAAGAAAGAGTACAAGGAAGCGGGAGCTGGTGGAAGACACCGGCTACCGCTGAGTTACATCGAAAACTAGCTAGCCTGTAACGATTCTAACGACCTGAAACCTGCTAGCACCCACAGCCGGAGCTCGGACTTGATACGCTCAACTAGCTGAGTTGGGAGCAGCGAGTGAAGTTCAAAAATTCTCCTAATCCTCTCCTTCCAGATTTTCCAACATACAAGGATGAGCAAAGTGTCAAACCCTTTCCTTACTTCCTTGGGCAGCCGTTTACGAGAGGAAATCCACCAGTCTTGAAGGTGATCGAGTGGCGTCGGCATGAGTTGGGGAATGCGAGCCCAGCGCAGGACCTTGAACCAGATCTCCCTCGAGAAGGGGCAGGATATTAAGAGGTGGTCTGTAGTTTCCGAAGCCTGGGAGCAAAGACTGCAAGAGGCATCATTTTGGAGGTGATGTCGCTGACGGCGCTCGTTGGTCCAGCAACGCCCAAGCAACACAAGCCACATGAAAAACTTGGCTCTAGGTGGCGCTGATGAACTCAAATCATGCAACACTAACTAATCTAGAGAAAGCTAATCTCTGATCGAATTATGTATGTAATGCAGGCAGAATTGAAGGAGATCAAGAGGATAGATTGACAACATCCAGAGGGATAAGATCATCATTTACCGTGCAGCAGCACGCTTGCTTAATTTCCTCGATGGATCTCTGCAAGGAGCTGAGGCGCCTCTGCTCGGCAAGTGATGGAGACCCGGCCCGGCCAAGAAGAGCTGCTCGGTGTGGCTTGCTTGCTAGTATCCGTGTGGGGCTGCCGCCACGTGTCGATTCATCCATTTCTCACTTGTGCATGAACGTGCATACATACGACGTGTCGATCGATGGATGGAGATGCAGCTTTGCTCTGGGTCTCTTGCTTGCCTGCCAAACATCTCGCCTACTAGCTAGCTAGCCATGTTCGATCTACCAGTGAGAGAACAAAAGGAGAAAGGGAAGAGAGATGCAAACACTACCGGAAAACGAAAATTCGCCGTGTGTCAAAATGTTTGCCGTGTGTTTTTGTACGGGCACACGGCAAAGAGCCTCTTTGCCGTGTGTTTTTATCAAACACACGGTAAACATAAGACACACGGTAAATCAACGGTTTGCCGTGTGTCAAAAGGCGGCACACGGCAAACATCACTCTTTGCCGTGTGTCAAAATGTAGCACACGGCAAAAAGTGGTATTTGCCGTGTGTTTGATAAAAACACACGGCAAAGAATGGTGTTTGCCGTGTGTTTAATCTTGACACACGGTAAATCAAAAAAAAAGTGGTTATTCACCTCTAAAACTTTATCTCCTATTCAAATATATTATTTGATACTCTATGTTTCAATTTAGGGTAATTCTCGCTGCATTTACTATATTTAACTAATTTATTTCATTTAAAAGAATATTTTTGTATAAGTCTAATTTCAACTGTAAGTGCATGAAATAATATAATAAAATGACTCAAAAATGATATTTATAATATTGAGGCAAGTGTAAGGCCTTATCTAAGTAGTTGAAATGAAATTTCAAAAGCCGTATCCACGAAACATTTGAACGATTGTGGGATAAATCGGTAATAAATCATATAAAATTCAAACGAAGTCTGAAATTCATGAGATTTGACAAGTATATCCTTTTATCATGTACGGAGTCTGTGATAAATGGTTGACATGGTTTTGCACATTTTGTCACGTAAGATGCTTATAAACTGAAGCTTTTTCGAATAAGTTTCATAAACAATAGAGAACATGAGGTTAGGATAGTAAATACAATAATATTCGAATTAGAATTCCACTTCATAATTTTTCTAAAAACAATAGATAACACATAATTTTTCTCAAGGCAGTAGACAACACATAAATTTTTTAAAAGATAATAGACAACACATAATTTTTTTAAAAATAACAGATAACACATAATTTCATCTTGACACACGGCAAAGAATAGCTTTACCGTGTGCTATTTTTCTCGGCACACGGCAAACCACTTTTTTGGAGCCGCGCGCAACTGATCCAAAATTTTTTACGGAAGCTTATCTCCTCCTCTCGCTCTCTCACCAATCTTATCTTCTCTCCTCTCTCTCTCGGTGCCTCTCTCTCTCCCGGTTGCGGCGGCGGCGGGACCAGGAGCGGTGAGGCGGGCCACGTGCGGCGGCTGCAACTCAGCGGGGCTAGGAGCGACGGGCCACGCGCGGTGGTAGCCAGGAGCGGCGGCGGCAAGGCGCGCCGGGGCCAGGCGCTGCGAGTCAGCCGCAGAGGCGGGCCTTGAGGCGGCGGTGGGCCGGGCGCCGAGGTGCGGGCGGGCCATGAGCGGTGAAGCGGCGGCGGGGCGGGCGAAGCTCTACGGCACGGGCGGGGCTAGGCGCGGTTGCGGCGTGGGCGGGACCGAGGAGCGGTGAGGCGGCGGCGGGACCAAGCGCGGCGACGGCGGCCGGGGCCGGGAGCTGCGGCGCGGGTGGGCCAGGAGCGGTGAGGCAGCGACAGGCGGGGCCAGCGCTGCGGCGCGGGCAGGGCCAGGCGCGGCGACGGTGGTCGGGGCCAGGCGCGGTTGCTGCGGCGGCGGGCCAGGCGCGGCGACGGCGGCCGGAGCCAGGCGCTGCGGCGCGGGTGGGCCAGGAGCGGTAAGGCAGCGGTGGGGCCAGGCCGCCGCGGCTCGACGGCGGGCGGGGCCAAGTACGGTGGCGGCAGGGACGAGCCAGGCGCGGCGAGGTGGGCTGCCGGGCCGGGCGCGGCGGCAGCGCGATGAGCGGTAAGAGTTTCTCTCTCGATGTTTCTCGACTGGTCTTCCCGCTCTTCGTCTCGGCAGCAGCGTCGCCGGCGATGCGATGTCGTCGGATGGTGCCATTTTTTTAAAAAAGAAAAATCCATGTTTACCGTGTGTCTTTGTTGGGGCACACGGCAAACTCAAAAACTTCGCCGTGTGCTGGCGGTGATACACGGCAAAGTCTTTGCCGTGTGCGCGATAAAAGGCACACGGCAAAGCCGGCTTTGCCGTCAGAATTTATCGCCGTCGGGGCATCGCCGTGGGCCACCTACGGCGAAAACAACGCCGTGTGTATTCCGGCCTTCGCCGTGTGCCGCAGGCACACGGCGAATTTTCGTTTTCCGGTAGTGAAATGACATCATGTAGCTGTGTTGCCAAACCTCCTCTCGACGAGCTCATTTGCCGTTTCGGGCTACCTATTTATTTGCGCTGGGCCGATCCACTAGGCAGTCAGACCAATGCCATCCCTGATTTTAGCGTCGCATGTGAACGTGCTCAGTCTTGACGCGGTGTACTCGATCGGTCACCACAACGCGTTTAATTTTGATCAGAAGCAAGCATTGCCAGAGATCCATCACGGACCCCCTACTGGAGGGAGAGGAGGAGGATGGATTGGAAAAAAAAGAAGACAATGCAAGGAGTGGATATCGATTAACATTACCCACTAATTTAAAACACATGATTACCATATATTCTTCTAGTCGAAACAGAGTTGGACATTCGGGTTGGCTCTACAGCAATTCCCTTAATTAAAGATAGAGAAAGTTTAGGATATTAAAGATTGCATGCATATATGCATGGGCCTGTAGGCTGGAGCCTATCCGGGGGTTGTGCATATTGTCGAGCAGTTAATATATTTCCGTATCACCTCTCATTTGGAATCTTAAAGATTGCACAGCAGGTAGGGTCCAGCCCCGGCTATATAAATATGGAGTACCTATAAATATGTGCGATGTCCGCCTTGCTTTTTCATCTCATTCATCTAAAAAAACTACAAAAGTCGAGATATTCTTGATACAGATTTGATTAGCCGTCACACATCCGATATGACGAGAAGGTGCAGCAGCGTCATGGCAGCCCTGGTTGCAGCCGTTTTCTTGCTCATCGCGCTTGTTGCATCGCCAGCACACTGTGAGTAATTAAATTTTTCATATTGTGACCTATTTTAAGTTTACTACAGAGATCTGAACTATGAGGTGATGATCATGAGCATGGTTAATATATGATCATCAGGTCGTTGTTCGGAACCGCTCCGTGCTGCTAGCGTCAGGCTGGTTACCTATGCAAATAGTAGTAATGTTGAGGCGATCAACTCCACAACATTATTAGATGAGACAAAAGACTGTGACTTGGTATTTTGCACCAAGCACGTTTGCGACGAGACGCCTACCTGCTACTGCTGCGCGCCTAATCCGGATAAGGATAACAGCTGTTACTACACGAGGCAGGAGTGCTTGGCACATTGCCCTGTCTGCAAAAACGAGCGCTCACAGTGAGCAATCCCTCATGTATGTGACCAAAAGTTGTTTGTGCGCGATCATGTCGTGAAGCTTCCGGCACGCAGTTTATACACAATTTTGTTTTCTCAAACACAATTCCTACTCTAGCTGACCTTTCAAGAATCCTGTAAAAAATTCCCATAAGGCCGGCTATAAAGTGAGCATGGAAACAAAATTGACACCATTGAAAAAAGACACTTGCAGCAGCATTCTAGTGATGGTTTCTCTGCAGCGTCAAGGTCGATCAACTAGTGGGCGTGCGCCATAACGAGCATGCCAATCATGAACAGCACTCATCCGCGCATGATCTTCTTCAACGCCTGAGCAACGTGATCGTCCTTCTAGCATGGCGTGCCAATTTTACTAGTTTCCTCACCTTCTCGTTTCTTCACAACAACGCATCAATAAAATGAGAGAGCATTTGATTTTATGCATGATGTATTGTGCACCTGACATTGGCTTACCTAAGTAGCTATATATAGCATATCAATTACTCTTTAACTAGTGATTTATTTCTAAGAAAAAAATAGTTTCATCAAAAGAAAAAAGGGAAAAAAGGATGTTCACCATTTTCAAAACCACTTAATAAGGAGACGCACCTATATATCTAAAAACGATATCTTATAGCACAATGTGGCACACATAACATATCATGTAGCATTATTACACATATAGGTAATTCCACAAATACATCGTGCATCACGGTACGGTGCTACTTACTATTTGGCCGCCATCACAATCATCATCTATCGTCAGAACCTCACTTTTCTTGAACAAGCAAACTAATTTAAATAAGGTAGTAGCAACAAGATCTGAATCAATAATATAGCCATGTACCAGCAATCTAGTCACTAATACGTTCTGACCGACCCATCATGGAGCTATAGCTCCCAGCAGGATATGATGGTGGAAATCACAATCATCATCCGGATGAACAAAGGTAACTTATTCAAGGTAGTAGCAACAAGCTCTCTGAAGCATATATGTAAAGTACCAACAAGCTAATTTAATTGAGCTGTGATCGATCCATCATGGAGCTCCCTCTCAGCAGAATATGATGACGATGATGGAGCAGTAGCCAGTAGGCCGTAGAGACAGTGTTACTCGGGTCCTCCAGTGAGGGAGAGGATGCAGTGCAGATCGGTGCCGAGGTAGAGGACCGGTGCCCACGCCGACCATGATTTTGAAGCCGATGGCTTGCGACGACGATGAGGGCCATCCTGGTGAACATGAAGTGGGCGACGGTGGCGGAGACAATGGCGATCATGGCGAGGGACCAGCGGCTTCGGGCACGGTGGAGACATGTTGCTGCGGCTGCCTGGGGCACGGTGAACCGGAGAAGCCCCTCCAATTAAGAGGGATTCCACCTAGCGATCTTGAGCGGGCGTCAGGTCGGGGCAGGGAAAAATCTTGGAGGTCTGCAAGGCATTATTTATGCAATTATAATGGCAGGCCACCAACTATATTATATCGATGATTGATTTCATGCTCCCAGAATCCATCAGTTGATAATCACGTACGTACCTGGCTGCAGGGGCTGTGGATGATGTTAGCACAGGTCGTGACAGCGGTGATGCCCACAGAAAAAGCTATGCAACAGGCGGCACGGTGCAGACATTGTAACATGGTGCGTTTGTTCTGGTTCAGCACATGAATACCAGTAGTGTGTGAATCTGTCATGTGAAATCTCTCTCTATTTGAGAGACAATAAAACAAGAGAGATGGAGAGCAAAGAAAGAAACTAGCTGCTCTTCCTTTGCAAAACTTGGCCAGAGCGATAAGGTCCCCTCAATTAAATAACCACAAGCCTGCATGATCAGGTTGCCGTTTCCGGGTAAGCTGTGCTGGACATGGCCGACTAGACTGCTATCAGTCGTCAGATACGCTGCCCTTATGCATGTGATCCCTCGTCATCTTTTTTTTAGAGAAAATGGCAGGTGTTCTGCCTTTGCATTATAGGAGTAAAAGAGATTACAATAAAGTTTGCTTGCGAATTTAAAAAGCGGTAAAAAAGAAAAGGAACTAAACACACACACACACACACACACACACACACACACACACACACACACACACATCTGCAATAGTTACATTCCATTGCATTGTTGGTTAGCAAACAGCAACAGGTGTGGTGTAGAGAGCAGAATATTATGCATATGACCTCTACTGCTAGGAACGAAAAGATTATACCTCTCTCTCAAGGAATTTGGTTGAAATAATTTACGTCATTTAATTTCTACAAACAACTACACAAGTGTATTTGAATCTCACGGCCGGTACGGTGGTACATGCATGACATCTCAATAATGCGTGCGTGTCCCCACGGCATGCACACATTGGGAACGAAATGATGATGGCAGCTGCATGTTACCGATAGTAGGCGGTAACATGTATGAGTAGTTAGCAGCTAGCTGGCCCCTGCTAGATATGTCCCAAAATAACACACCTAACCTACTAGATCGTTCAACCACAGCAAAATTAAAGGTGCTGATCGAGCTCAATACCATTCGAACTTCTTTCCTATCTATCTCACGAATGAGAACAAATTCGATTATTCATATGTGTGCAGTTAATTAATATAAACAACGTAGGATGCTGACCTTTTTTCTTATTCTCTTGAGGAGGATGTTTAACGTTTTCATAGAAGAATCGTTTAAGATATTCGACATCTCATAATGCATGCATATTTTGCCTGGGATGTTAATTTAAAGATATATCTCAGAGCTGCTGCATTACATATGCATCTAGCAGCTGATCAAATGAACACAAGATTGGTAATCTTGAGCCAGCGAATACGATCTGGCACGCACACGTATGGCACGGATACAGGCGTGCGCTGAGCCCAACCCATCTGCCCGTGATCTTTTCCTAGTATGTCAATGGAACAGTATCCCCGCTCTCTGCTCTTTTCAGATTGTTTTACTAGCTACTAGTACCTTTCCTTTCTTTACTGCACTACAGTAGCTTTTAACTGTACCAGTTTTGTAGTATGTTTTGCATCAGACATTTCGCACTCATTTAACTATTTTTAGAGAAATAATCTCTTAACAATTGGAAGAAACAGTTCACATGGCCTTTGCATTGTTTGCTCATCTGTGAACGAATGAACTCTAGCTAGACACGACACAACGTCAGATGTTTCATTACGTCTGTAGTGATGTTAAAATTCACAAACAATGTATCCACTACTAACAATATATTTGTTTTTAAGAAATTACTGGCAGTACATTTCCAGCATTAATTATAAAGGGATCATTTCATTACTGACCATTAACTATGATTAAATACGTGCCTCTCTAGGCATCCAGCAATTGTACGGTCTGAACGGAAGGAAGGAACAAGTCAAGAAAAACCAAAGATGTGAAGAAGAGCTTAACAATCAGTCACTGCTCAACATGGATGAGCTGATCCAACGTGCTTGCATTATATTGCACACGTCCGTTTCATGTGCCCTAGGGGTACTGGATTATTAGTGGATGCCAGAGTATACTAACCAATGCAACATCAGTGGCATATTTGTAATCTAAGCTATTATTGTTGCATAATGCCGCATTGGAGGAAAATTATATCTACTACAATTGTGAGCTAATACACACGCAAGTAAAATGGTAAATAACTGGATAGAGAGTTCATCACACCAGAGACTGTTGGGCATGCAAAGACACACAGATCACACTAGTATTAGGTACTGGTCATGATGGTCCATTAGTATAGCTCGATCGCTCACATGATGAAAACCGCTGCTTATTAGTATGTTGTCAATTAAGCTAGCTTTGACAGAAAGCATATATATGCATATGGAGCTCCCTCAGCTCCCAGGAGGAGGAGGATGTGATGATGGACCAAGAGATAGCTAGAGACGATACGAGGAGATGTTACTGATGGGGTCCTCGGATGAGAAGGGAGAGGATGCTGAGCAGGTCGCCGGCGAGCAAGGCGATGGTGTCCACGCAGGCCACGATTGTGAAGCCAATGGCGCCGGGGTTGCTGGCGACGACGACCATGGCCACCCTGATGAACATGTAGTGGGCAGCGGTGGTGGAGACCATGGCGAGGAAGGCGAAGGACCAGCGGGTTCTGGTGTGGCGGCGCGGCAGCAGCAGGCCCACCATCGCGGCGGCTGCCTGGGGAACGGTGAGCCACTCGAAGCCCATTCCGAGGGAGTCCACCTCAACTTCTTGGACAGGCGTCAGATGGGGGCACCGAAAGATCTTCAAGTTCTGCAACATCACCGATCCACCCATATGCAATGCAATTGTTAATCACAATTCACATCTTGGAGGAATTTAACTAAGGAGTAATTTCTATTTTCTAGTCGATCGGTACCGTACCTCGCTGCAGGGGGCGATGGGGACGATGTTGGCAAAAGCCGAGACGGCGGAGATGCCCGCGACCAAGGCCACGCAGCTGGCGGTGAGGAGGGCCCACACCAAGACCTCCTTCACTGACAGCAGCATGGGGTTGCTCTTCCTGATCAGCTTCTTGGACGATGTGGTCACCGGCAGCTGGAACGGAGCCCACTGGAAGATCTGCTCCACCGACGGCACCAATGGGAACCTCTTCTTGGGCATCGTCGTCGGAGCTGCTGGCGGAACCTCGACCGCGGTGAAGACCTGCTTGTCGTCGTCCATGGCCTCTCTGGATGCAACAGCGAATAATTAATAATTAATGTAAGGCTAGGAAGGAGCAACCATGATTGAGGATCGTGGGGACTCGATCGAATCACCTACCGGCTGGGATCGATGGGAGACCTCTTCCTCGATGGATCGAAATCAAATCAGCTGCTCCTTGGAGGTGCCCTTGCGTCGGGAGAAGAAGTAGTAGTAGTAGCCAGCAGCTAGCCCATCGGTGGGCAGAGCATCACAATTCACAACCTACTGACGACGTGTCGACCCATGGATGGAGGCCAAGTAACCATATGCTCCATCTAATAGTAACAATCAGTAAAACAAAGAAAATGTGAGGGAGAGATGCAAAGAATAGAGCTGGCAGCTACTGCTAGCTTGCAAAACTTGGACGCCCCATGAATGAAGCTTGCCCTTTCCGGCCGGCTAATTAGGTGTTCAGTGTGTGCTGGCCGCGGCCGACCAACCGGTCAGGCATCCAAGCATGTCACCCATCAGCCTTGACTCATCCCCAGACTACTACCGTTCATTGCATTGTTTCTTTATTTTCTGAATAACAATTGCATTGTTAGGCATGCGTAGTAGGCTGCATAGCAATTTGAATACGAGTGTGCATATATTTTAGCCATAATAAAAGTTGGGGAGAGCATGGGACCTCCACAACCTACCACGTGTCGATTGATGGATGGATGCAGATCAATTGTTGCAGAACCTCACCGCTTCCACTACACTGCAGATGCATGTGAAAGACGATGAATCTTCCACACTGCAGGTGAATGTGCATGCGATTTAGAATTGATTATTTACAGGTGAGCAAAATTAATAGTCAAATTAGGAATTCTCTTGAACAATTTTTAAATTGTCTAGAGATCACATCCTGGCTTTCTTTCTGGAAAGCCACCCACTACACAGGAATGACAAGAGAAAGGAACAGAGTGTACATATGATCGAGCTAGGGAGCTCTTTCCCATTCCTACAACTAGAAATAAAAACTGGCATTATATATCCGGAGATCTACCACTAACAAGTAGTACTAGCTTTTTACACTGTTAATCCACACACATGCATATGCATGTGAAAGAAAATAATTTGACACAATAATTAACCAAGCTAGATGATGGAAATGGATATGTCTCGATCGATCTGTCCCTTGCCAAACCCAGACGCGGATGAAGCAAGCTAGGCATGTGTTCCCCACCACCAGCTGGTGGCGCTGGCCAAGGTGTAGAGGATGGCCATGGGGATCACCGTGCGATGGACGACGGCGGCGAGGTAGTGGTAGCAGTGGTTGGCGACGGCCA
This sequence comes from Chloris gayana, assembly GCA_031894775.1. NCBI lineage: Eukaryota > Viridiplantae > Streptophyta > Magnoliopsida > Poales > Poaceae > Chloris > Chloris gayana. The sequence continues at coordinate 70,752 of JAUNZO010004735.1, forward strand.
ACTCGAGGAGAAGGAGGAAGCTGCAGAGCGACCCGGTGGTGTATGCCAGCAACACGTAGACGAAGAGGCGGCGCACTATACGCTGCTCGGCGGCATGATCAGCAGCACCACCGCCGCCTCGAGAGCATTGAGCACGGCGTGGTTGATCGACTTGGCCGACGAGGCGCGCACGGTGGCGAAACGCGCCTCCGGCAGCACGCGCCGGAGACGCGAGACAGCGTCGACGGTGCCGAACACGATGCAGATGTTAGCCACCAGCGCCCAGAGGTAGAAATCACTGACACTCATCATCCGAGGCACTCCCAGCATCGTCCACCGTACCTGACCATTCCATTAATTCAAGGATCGGATCGGATCGGATCGGCAGAAATCTAGACTGCACATCGGAAGCTCACCTGAGTTGCAGGAATGATGGATGGAGCTTCTCTGGTTGGTACGGTGTGGTCTCTACGGTAGATAGCAGCGGCACACCAACATTTATGGGGACCTCTACTGCTTATCCAGAGTTGTGTTCGCCTTGATTGTATGCACTGGAGCTAGTAGCAACTTAAAGAGGAGTAGCCTGCAGAGAGAGAGGCCAGTAACCACCTATCAGTAATAGCACCGTATGCATGTTTGCTACCCCTCCGTTCAGAAATGTAAGTATTTATTGATTTTTAGAGGTCATGTTTGACCATTCGTTTTATTCAAAAAAGTTGTTAAAATTTTATTTATTTTGTTACAATTTACTTTATTTCTAAATATGTTTTAAGTATGTCTTTTTTATTTTTGCATTTGCATAAATATTTTGAATAAGATGAATAGTCAAACGAGAAGTCAAAAAGTAAACAAATCCTTACATTCTTGGACGGAGGGAGTAATACTCGCTCTTATATAATCTAAAGGCCTCGCTCTGAGATCAGGTGACTTAATCTGAGTAGATTATATAGGTTAGCTTATTATGATAGTATATATGTTAGGAGAATAAGGTGGCTTGTAGATTGTTGGAGCTTGATTACTCGCCTTACATAAATCAAAGGGATAATAGTTAATAAGCTAGAATTCGATCCACCTGCGTATCTTATATATCTTCATAATTAAGTTGGGCATACAGATTATATAAGTTTGATTATTTACTGCATGTTATGCTAAATAACCTAGCTTATAATAACAATTTTATGGTACATACTACCACCAGTACCATACTGGTGATATCTGTTTAGGGTATTTTAGTAATTGTATAATTTTTAATTGAAATTATGTTTTCTTGCCATTCGTGATTTGTAAAGTTCAACTTTGAAATTCACAGATTGAATTTAAAATCACGAGTTTGAAAATTAGGGAATTCAAATTCAATTTTCATGTTCGAGATTTTTTTCAAATTTGATAAATTCGAGAAAAAATAAGTCTGAAATTTGCAAAACTTACATTAAAAAAAAGTCAAAATTCAAAATCGTGATAGTCAAATTCTAAATTTGAAAATTTTCAAATTCACAAAATTCAAATTCAAATTTGAAATCATAGAATTTGAATTTAAACTTTAAATTCGGCAATTCAATTTTGAAATTTGCAAAATTTCAAATTCGCAAAAAAATAAGTTCAAATTTGAGATTTGGGAAATTTTGAATTCACAAAAATTGAATTAAATTTCCCTCAAGCCAATCTTTTTTTTTTTTGAAACAATTCAATCTATTTTAAATAATACAAAACTATTATAGTACACTATTTTATTCTTCCGAAAATACCCTCGTACCATTAGTACCACCTAATTATACTAGTGGTACTAGTGATGTGATGTAAATTAATCTAAGCCGTTAGATTATAAGTACCACCAGTACTCACTATAGTACCACCAAGTGCCGTACTAGTGGTAGTATGTACCGTAAAGAAGCTCGCTTATAAAACCCCCAAGATTCAACAAAAATGCTATAATGCATTATGTCAAAACAATACGACACTAATTAATTTTGATATTTCCTCCCACAAAAAAAGGAAAGCATTTGTTGTCGGATTAGAGAAAAAAAGAGGATAGCATTCAAAATATCATTTAAAACTCGGGTTTGTCTTGGAACTACAGTGAACAATCATCATTATTTTATAAGCCATGGAAACTGTCTTTGATTTTCTATAAAATGACTAACTAAACCAGCAAGTGTTGGTAAATTATAAAGACCCATTTTATATAATTATGCTTCAAAAATAGCTACCAGATTTAAAATTTGTTGACAACAGTTTTGTTTTAGATGTTGAGGTATCCATGCTTTGCATCCGGTAATCATGGAATGGGCACACAAAGTAACCAACTTTACATTTAATTAAGCACTAGGCATATACTCTTGACTCTTGAGCAGGTTTGCCTTCATCATGTTCTGAGAAATCGATAGGGTCCTTGCTGTTGAACAAATTCCAATGCCAATAGAAAGAGATTCTAAATGACCCTATAAAGGTGAGCTTTAATTCATGATTAAATATATAGAATACTCACATTTTATTTATTTTCTAAGATAATAATATTGGTCCTTTAGCATGTGACCCGCATTCTGTTGTAACACCATGCATATGCTAATTTCATGAATAAAAAATATTAATGCAGTTGAGCATATCAAGGAGTATTCCAGCCAGTACACGTACTAGAACATCATCAATCAGGCCCTGTTCGTTTCCTGCCCTCTAAAATTTAAGCACTGTCACATCAAAGAGAATCTTACTATTTATGAATATTTCGATCAATTTAATGACAAAACCCTATTGATAGATTGGTGCTAATTTTCGAGATGAATCTAATGAGCTTAATTAATTTAAATTTTGTTAAAGCGATGCTACAGTAACCGCTCTTCTAATCACGACTTAATTAACCTCATTAGATTCGTCTTGTAAATTAGTCTAGGGGCCTGTAATTTATTTTATATTTAAAGTTTATTTACTACCTCTAAATAGTAAGATTTTCTTTGATGTGACAGCTCTAAAGTTTAGATCCCAGGAAACGAACACATCCTCAGTATACTAGTATCTCATAGCAAGGGCGCACGTGCTGAAATCAAATATACTGTATAGTGCAGCATGATAGATTACCACATAAGATTAATAACTACTAACACAGAGGTACGGTAGTCCATCCATCACAAATCACATACTGCTGCATACTATGTAAGTACTCTTTCATCATCAGCAGCCATCAGTGTACGTGGATGATGTGATTGATGAGCAATAATAAGCAGCTGCTGATGACAGTATAGGATAGGCCGGGTAGCAACGAGAAGCACTTCGATCAGGCGGCTAATTAATTAAGCTCCGTCCTGATGGATCGGATGATCTCTCAAAGAGCAGCAGACGATGGAGATCATCCGTAGCTAGCTAGGTGGATGTAGTTACTGGTGGCTGGCTCCTCCGATGAGGAGGGAGAGGAGGCCGAACAGGTCGATGAGGAGGCAGCAGGCGGCGCCCCCGCCGGCCAGGATGCTGTAGACGATGTTTCCCGGCCTGGCACTGGCAGCGATGAAGATGGCGGCGGCCCTGGCGTCCATGTAATGGGCGATGGTGGCGCAGACGATGGCGAGGAAGGCGAAGATCCACCGGCTCCGGGCGTGCCGGCACGGGAGCAGCAGCCCCACCGCGGCGGCGGCCACGTGGGGCGCGGTGAACAACAGGAATCCCAGCCCGAAGAATGGCAGCTCAGCTTCTTGCTTGGGCGTCAGCTCGGGGGCTCGGAGCAGGCGGGGCACTGAACCTGATGAAGAAGAAACACCTGCTTCCTGGCCTCCTACAATTAATTACTACTGATGATGATGATAATGATGATGCAATTAAGGATGAAATTAAACGATGGATGATGAGTTGATTACCTGGTGCTGCTGGCTCGCTGCTGCAGGGGATGTGGATGTTGGCAAGCACCAAGGCAGCGCCGATGGCCATGGTCACGGCCACGATGCACGCGGCCATGAACGCCCAGTTGAGCACTTCCTCAACTGGCATCAGCGATGCCATCCAAGCCTTCTCCTTCTTGTTGGAAGCAGCAGTCACCGGCAACACAGCCGCCGCGACCTTCTCCTTCCCCATGCCGATCGAGCGAGCTTCCTGGCAGTACCGCAAGGATCGGAGTAATAAGGGGCGGATCAAATTAAAATCACTCTGCTTGTTTCATCATATCAATTCTACCATGTATGCACATAATGTTTCTAATCGACAGTAGCTACATATATCTCTAAGAAAAATCACACAACATTAGCTAGATCTAAGAACAAACACACAGCGTGTTAGATATCGATCTAGCTGGTCTGGCTAGTTCAAAAATACAATGAAACGCAGCAACAACAAGGATGGAAAAGATTCTTCCGTTACCTGCACCCGGATCGTCCTCGCACTGATCTTGGGTCAGTTGACCTCGCTTGCTCTTGGGTCTCGGTGGAGATGGAGAGCCAGCTTAGCTCTCTGAATGGAGAGAGAGGCCGGGTGATAATAAGTAGAGGCAGCCGACGATCACTGGAATAATGGAGCAATGCATGCGGTGCGGCCCCCACACACAACTCACTACGTGTCGACCAGTCTTTTGCTCGTGAGCATACGTACCACAACTTATTTCTCTTGCAAACTAAATAAAATAAAAGAAAAGGAAACCTTGCCGTTTCCGGCTATGGTGCGCTGGACACACTGCCGATCAACCAGCCGGTCAAAAAGTCAAGCATCAAGAAAAGCTCACCACCCCTCGAGTCTTGTCGCTCTCCCGGCCCTCGCCACAAAGCCTACTACTGCCCATTCCGAACCATATGGTTAATTTGCATGATTGTCTATGGAGCTGAAATAAATAGCACTTATCAACTAACCTAAATATGTAGGAAGTGTAGAGAGAGAAACTAAAAGATTATTCTTGTTTAATTTTAAATCAAAGGGATGTGTTGTTATATATTGAGATAATTTATACCCTGACTACAAATTACTAGTAGTCTATTTGGATATTTCACACAAAATACTACCATCTCGATAATGCGTGCATGCATGACACGTTGGGAACCGGTCGTGAAAGAGGGTCACAGATGATGTGCACTTGGTACATGCATATATGACAGAAGTCTCCCGTTTAAGAGCGCTCGAGACACCTAGCGTTCAACACTGACCAGTTCCTTAATAGTACTATGTTTAATCTAGAATGCAATTAGGTTTTCCTATGTCATTTTATGCAAGCCTTTTACAAGGCCATAACACGATCTTCATTTGGAACTGTATTGTCACCTAAGCCTCGTTTCTATTTTTTAAGTGACAGGGCAGGATGAATGGCTATGAGAGGATGAGGAGACAAAAAAAGAGGAGATCTGAAGAGCAAGATAGCGTCTGGACCTGGCTCCTTGACCTAACTTTAAACTTTAAAGCATCATCATCCATGGATCGACACGTGCATACAGATGAAATCTCCGCACGGCTTTGTCATCCTCTTCCCTGACCCTCGTCTGCGCGACCTCGCCCTAGCGCACACCAGAGGATTTGAAGTGGATGGCACCAGGGCGCACCTCCTGCCGTGGACCGTGGCAGTGAACGCGGAGGCCGGCACCCTCCCGTTCCAGGTGCGCCTTTGCATTGAGGGTCTACCACCGCACGCCAGGCAAATGGAGACCATCAGGCCTCTGTTCGACCCGGACACGATGCTCGAGGGCTTCGATGAACCAAGATCCGCCAAGGAAGAGGCTTGCTGCTGCATCAAGGTCTGGTCGGGCAACCCCAACGGCTTCGCCAAGGAGGGCTCCCTACGCTTCAAGGAGCCGGGGCGCGGCCCTCAGCACCGGCCGTGGCAGGGGCCGGTGAACGTCCTCGGCCACGAGATCATCATCCACGTCGACTACGTGCTGGACTTCTCGCCACCTTCGTCCTCATCCGCGACCTGGCCAAAGCGCTCCAGCTGGATTTGGGCACTCGGCCTCCGCGACGACAACACGCTTCCGACCAAGAAGGCGAGCTCTGTCCGGGAGCGGCATGGCCCGAAGCGCGACCGGTCCCCACCACCGCCGCCGGGGCCGGGCCACTACGCGCCTCGTCGTCAACTCCCGAGGGACGGTCCACGCTGGCCGCGCAACGACGACCGCAACGGGACGGTGAGCAAACACCGTCACCGCAGCGCGTCCTCTTCTCATGGAGGATCAGACTACGGGTACACGGCAACCGGCTGGTCCTCGGGTGACGCGCAGCGAGCGCAGAGCTACACGACAACAACCTGCCACGCCACTGCGACGCGTGCTCGACATTTTTGGAGGATCCCCCGGCCTCCACCCTCTGTCACGGAGGGACAGGTATGCCTTTGCTGGGTCCACAACCTTTGACTCTCCGGGTCGGAAGACCATGTTCGACCTGACCGCGCTCCGGAACGCGCTCCCCTACGACCCGATGCGCTCGGAGTGCGCGCTCCCACCGCCGGGGACTGGCCAACGGCCATCCAATGGGCCAGTAAGGCGCCATGGGCTGCTCGGGCCCAACGCATCCCCGGAATGCTATATGGACCGGATGGGGAACCATGGGCCGCCTCCCCGGCCCGGCCGATCGACAACGACAATGCATTCCTACTTGCTGACCGGGAGGGCGAGCCGGCCTCACTCCGTGCCGCAGGCCCATCACTGCCGGCAGTGACGACCGTGGCGGATGCCGCCGCCATCCTCGACGATGACGCCGAGCACACGTCGCTACCGTCGGGCCTCCTCGACTCCCCCCACGGGATGGCTATGCTGACGCCGCCCCGGCGGAGCACTTCCTCGCCACGGTCACCGCGCCACCACCTCCGTCGGCCCTGCCACTCGCCGCAGGCGACCACAGCGGCGGCACAGCCGGGGGCACGCGTCGGCCAAACGCAAACGGCTTGCTAGCCTGTCCGGCTCCACCTTGCCGGGCGACCCGGCCGAGAGAGCACGGCTGGTCCAGCTGAAAAAGTGGGGCGATGTGGTCGTGCAGGCCACTGCTGCCGAAGACAGGAAGAAGGCGTGCCTCAACAAGTACACAGGCAACGCTCCAACACAAGCACAAGCTGCCTTGGATGACCTCCTAGGGGCACCGAAGAGCATCCAGTAGCTCCATGGAGTATAATCTACGACTGATGTCTGCCGGTGCTTCAATGGTTGCCTTCAATTCCAGCATTTGTTGTTTCGTAGGGGTCTTAGTCAGTGTTTTCAGTTTTCAGTTAGTCCGTGCCTTTGTCAGTATTTCCAGAATTAAGATAGCAAGAGTCAGTCAATGTCAGCTGGGGCTGTTTTCCCATTTGTCAGTTCTTATTGGTGCCATTTCTTCCAAATGATTAGCGATCACAACTGTATTATCTTCAATTGGAATGTGAGAGGATTGAACAATCCAGTGAGAAGACAAGTAGTCAAGGATTTGATAAATGACCACCGGGCCACAATTGTTTGCTTGCAAGAGACAAAACTCTCGGTTGTGGATGATGCTGTCATATGCACAACTTTGGGCCAGCAATTCATGGGAAACTACGCATCAATCTTGGCACAGGGAGTCAGGGGTGGGGTGATTATTGCTTGTTCACAGGACCACTATGAAATGCTGAATGTGGAGGTCCTGCAGTACTGTATCACAGCTACAATAAGACGGAAATCAGACAACACAGAGTGGAGCTTCACAGGGGTTTACGGGCCTCAAAGTGACAACGACAAGCTACTTTTCCTAAATGAGATTAAAGCTGTTCGTCAGAGAGTACTAGACAAATGGGTGATACTATGAGACTTCAACTTGATATACAGAGCTTGCGACAAGAACAACCACAGAATCAATTGCCGGCTGATGAACAGTTTCAAATGGATTTTGGACGAGCTAGAACTGAAGGAGTTGCCATTGCACGGCCGTCGATTCACCTGGACCAGTGAGACAGAAAACCCAACCCAAACCAAAATTGACCATGTCTTCTGTACAAGGGAATGGGAGCTGGAGCACCCGGACTGCTACCTACAGGCCATTGGAACCTCATGTTCAGACCACTGCCCTATGGTCCTGACATGCACTCCTTTCAACCGTCGCTACCGGGGATTTCGCTTTGAAGCATGCTGGTTGCGCCAACCGGGATTCCAGGAGCTGGTACAACAATCCTGGGCACGGCCTGCGTCCTCCAACAACAAAGCACGTACACTACATGTAAAGCTATCGCGGCTGGCAAAGGAGCTGAAGGCTTGGGGCCGCAAAAGAGAAACACAGCTGAAGCACCAGGCCGATATTGCGGAGACGCTGGTCTTGCAACTCGATCAGCTTCAGGAGCAACGTCCTTTGTCTGCGGCTGAATTTTCGTTACGGAAAATGGCAAAGGATGCCATCCTTGGCCTTGCAGCATTAAGACGGGTCAAGATCAGGCAAAGATCAAGACTTACCATGATTCGGGTGGGGGATGCCAACTCTCGGCTATTTCAGCTCCGGGCCAATGATCGTCGCCGCAAGAACCACATCCCAGCCTTGAACCACATGGGTGCCACACACACAGCTCATGACACAAAGGCATCTCTCCTGCATGATCACTACTTAGCATTGTTGGGTTCTGTCAACCAAAGGTCGCAGACCATAAACTGGGACTCTATGCAAGTGCACTGAGCATGATCTACAACACCTGGATGAGGATCTCACGGTGGAGGAAATCAGAGCGGCCATTATGAGCGCACCGTCGGAAAAAGCACCGGGGCCAGATGGTTATATTGGGGGGTTCTTTAAGGAAACATGGGACATCATCAAGCACGATCTGGTGGCTGCTGTTCAAGAAATTTTCGCATGCCGGGCAGGCTGTTGGAACCTCCTCAACTCGGCAAATATCACACTCATCCCCAAAAAGCATAGCGCCAACACGGTAGGGGACTACCGGCCAATAAGCTTAATGCACAGCATTGCCAAGATCATGGGGAAGATACTGGCCAATCGACTAGCGCCACACCTTGATGACATAGTCTCTCACAGCCAGAGCGCCTTCATCAAAGGCAGATGCATCCAGGACAATTTCCAATATGTGCACGGGGCGGTGCAACACTTCCACAGATCCAAAACTCCAATGTTGCTCATCAAGCTAGACATTGCAAAGGCTTTTGATAGTGTCGGATGGGAGTACCTATTGGAAGTGATGCAACACCTCGGGTTTGGACAGCGATGGCGGGACATCATATCACTAATCTGGGCAACAACCACCTCCAGAATCCTCCTTAATGGCCAACCGGGTCGGCCAATCCAACATCGCCGCGTCCTCGGACAGGGTGACCCCCTCTCACCCATGCTCTTCATCCTGGCCATGGACCCACTGCAGCAACTACTACAACAGGCCACCGCTCAGGGTGTGCTAACACCCATAGGAGCTAGCCCCATCAAAATGCGCACTAGCCTGTATGCTGATGATGCAGTGTTGTTTGTGCGACCAATTACTAATGACATCAACAACCTTCAGCTCATACTGCGGAGTTTTGGCGAAGCAACAGGCCTGTGCACAAATTTACAAAAATCAGAGGTATTCCCAATACGATGTGAAGCACTGGACCTCGCAGCCATTTTGGGTGATCTGCCAGCGAAGCAAGGACAGTTGCCATGCAAGTATTTGGGCTTGCCACTACGAATTGGGAAGTTACACCGTAATGATGAGCAGGCACTTGTGGACAAAATTGCAGCACGACTGCCGGGATGGAAAGGCCGTCTACTAAACAAATCAGGTCGACTGACCTTGGTCAGATCGGTGTTGTCCTCAATCCCGACCTACCACATGACGGTCTTCCAGTTATCCAAGTGGGCAATCAAGCGGATTGATAAAATCAGACGCAATTTCCTATGGAAAGGCTCCGAGGCAGCACGGGGGGACATTGCTTGGTAAATTGGAAAAGGGTGCAACGAGGAAAAAGCTAGGTGGGCTCGGCATACTGGATTTGGCAACCTTCAACCGGGCTCTACGGTTAAGATGGCAATGGCTGCAGTGGAAGGACAATAAAAAGCCTTGGTCAGACATGAAAATAGAACACACACAAACAGAGATTGACCTTTTCCGGGCTTGTACAACAATAACTGTGGGTAACGGCCGTCGCACCTCGTTCCGGCATGACAGATGGCTGCAAGGCTGCACCCCGAAAGAAATAGCACCAGACCTATTCAGACTAGCATGGCGAAAAAATGAAAAAGTCGCCCGTGCGCTGACAGATGGCAACTGGAAGAGAGGACTCAAACGGATCTCAACCACGGCAGAAATAAACCAATATGTGCAGCTATGGAACATGCTACGGGAAGTGCAGCTTGGTGATCAAATAGACGACATCTCCTGGCGCTTCTCCCTGACAACACATACTCCTCCAAATCGGCATACCAAGCACAATTCACAGGAACACATGCAGACCACAATTGGCAGCGATTGTGGAAAACAAAAGCTGAAAGCAAGTGCAAATTCTTCGGGTGGCTCATACTCCAGAATAAATTATGGACGGCGGACAGGATACTCAAGAACGAGGGGCAGGCAAATGCAATATGCTCCTTGTGTCGCACAACAACTGAAACCGCGACACACATGCTGGCCTCCTGCTCATATGCCACACAGGTATGGAATGCCTTCCCTCACCTAGGTGTCGCGCTGCAGCAGCTACCGACAACCAACTACCGTCGACTCAAGGACTGGTGGACAACAATGAACGGCCCTGTAGGTGCACCAAATGCACGCGCCATGGAGCGGGTCGTCCTCTACATCGCCTGGAACATTTGGAAGGAACGATGCCGTAGGGTCTATGACAACAAAGCATTGGCGGTGCCACAACTTGTCACGGTCATCTCCAACGACATCCACAACTGGCACATGGCGCACCGAGCTTGGGAGGAGTAGACCTACAACCGCCTCTGTTGCTTTTGTACATCGGCTTTTCTTTTACCAGTACTAGGCCTAGGCCGCTTTGTATTTGAACCTTTGCTATTCCACCTATAATGAAGGGCAGAACACCTGCCATTGCGCTCAAAAAAAAAAAAAAAGCAAAGCATTCATTTCACTTGACGTAGCTTCCCATATCCATCTATCACTGTCGAACATCTTGTGGACCTCCATAGATCGATGCAGATGTTGCACAACACTACTACACTAGTAATCTAGTACTCGTAAATACAATGCATGGCATGTTGTTATCAAGAAAAATGCATGGCGTGTTGTTTATTGATGATTGAATTAATTAGCAAAGTTGCCTCTTGTATATCTATTTCAATCGAGCGAAAAAAAAACAAATGAATACAGACAAAAGCCTAGCATCACCAATAGTAGTAGCTATCTCTAGTACTTAACTTGAGGTACCTTGGAGGTGGACGATATGTATGGTCTGGATTATTGGAATGGCCAGGTGATAAGAGTGATAATGCGCTAAGCTACTGCCTTTTTTCCCAACGAATTTAGAACCAAGAGAGACGCGCATGCTTGCATGTGATGCATAATGCTGCTGGGCTCACAACAAGACTAGTACTAGTATCCATTGCATATATCATGGTTTGGAGGCAGCTATATATACCTTGCAGACTTGTACTTGTGAACAAACATATTATGTTCTCCAAAGGCATATTTACACTACATATTTAATAGTATAATTAGAGATTCAATATTTAAATTTCACCATGATTAATGTTAATTTGATAACTTAGTCTTATAGTTCTCATTAAAGATGTACCCAATGATATTAGTTCTATGAATAAAGTTGTACAATTTATTAAGTTGATTTTGACTAATTGTAAAGTCACACTAATTTTGGAAAAAAATTCTCTACAGCTGGTCTGTAAAGTCATGCCTGTACAGCCCCACCTCGATTGATGACACGTGTCCAACCAAGCGAATCTCAAAGCACATCCGGACGGGGCTACGTTCCAACCGAGCGAACCGTCAGTCTATCGACTCGGCTTGGCTTCAATCTCCGTGAGAAAAAAATCGAAAGACAACACACAACCGACGACGCCTACGGCCATGGCATCAAGTCTCTCAGACCTCGAGGCCGCCCACATGCCGTCGCGTAACCTCCACCGTCCCCTGACACGAAGTCTGATTGAGGAGCCGCAGGTCCAGGCCCCGTCCGATCCAGCCGCTCTCCCGTACTCCATCCATGACTCCCCTACACCGTCGTTCATCTCGTTCCCTTCAATTCATTCGACAACCTCATTACCTCAATGCCTTTCAACCAGTATCGTAAGAAGCCAAGATTAACTGAATTCTTTTCAATAGTAGAGCAAAAATGCACTTCGTCCCATCAGTAATCTCGATGGTCAAGCAAATCTTCCCAAGCTCATTGTTGCCATGACGTGAGAAATATTTGGAACCGGCGTGGTATCATCACCTAGGACAAAGATAAACTGCACATGGGCATCATTGTTGCGGCAGCAATTTGCTCTTCATCAACAGATGATCGTTGCAAGATGCTACAGCCATGCAAATCACCAGTGCCCAATGCAGAAGTTAATACAATCGAGATAACCTGGACCTGGTACAAGAAGAGGATTCATGTTCGGTGAAGTTAGATTGCAATAGCGAAGGTGCCATGATCTCCGGAGAAAACAGATCGGTGCCTCAGAATTGGATGGCGACAGCAGACTGTCCATATAATCGACATTAACCACAAGCTCTAGCTTGCCCTCGTTGCCACTTTCCACCTCAGTTGATCAGCAGTTTTCCATGGTCCTCGTCGCCGTGCGTTACAACTTCGAGCCCTTTTGTTGTTTCGATGATTCGATTGGATCCGCTATTCTCGCAGTTGATCCACTAACCTCTCCAAAGCCACCAGATGTGTGTTGTCTTCCGATTTTTTTCTCACGGAAGTTGAAGCCAAGCCGAGTCTCGGACTTGTTAGGGGTAGGGGCTCGATAAACGGTGCGCTCGGCTGGAACGGAACCCAGATCCGATGTGCTTTGAGATTCGCTTGGCTGGACACGTGTCATCAATCGAAGTGGGACTGCACAGACGTGAGTTTGCAGACCCGCTGCAGAGAATTTTTTCCCTAATTTTGGGACAATAGAAGGTGTAGTTACTATTTGATATTAGCCCGGCCGGCATGTGCGCGGGCTGACCAACTAAACTACTGTCATCTCAATACTGCATGCAGGTCCCATGGCAATGGCATATGCACACGATTGGGAAACTCTAATTATTTAGGTGAATCGACGACAACCTGGCTCATTCAACCACAGCGTAGAGAACCTGCTAAGCTATGTGTCTACAACCAAAAAGCTGGCTTTCGGGAAACAAAGAGAGGCTCTGCTTTTACTTCACTATATCTGTTTGATACTTGAGATCCCTCCCTCTGTGTATCAGCAGTGCCAAACTTTCTGTTGGTGCTCATTGTGCCGACAAGTACTTGTGTATCAACAGCTTGGCCAAGCTTATACTTGATAGCTTATTACAGCAGCTCTCTTGCATGGTTAGTTCGGTTGCAGAATGTAAATCACTTGGATGCATGGCCTAACCAAGTAGCCATGTTCGACTTATCTCTCTATCTGTAAAGAAGGAAAGAGTGATGGGTGGGAGAGAGATACAAAAGCAAAGGTCAGATCACCCCTCGATGTATCGGACGACATGGACGGATCGAGATGACGCATGTGAATCCATTAGCCTTGACGCGGGTGTACTCTGTCATCCATCACAAGGCTACTACGACTGTCATCTCCATTGCCTAGCTAAACCATGGCTATAAGCTACCATGCAGGTTCTAAATTATACTGGTATCTGATGACGCACACTCGGATCCGGCGAGATCTCCAAGAAGCAGAAGAGTTAGGGTCTCCAGCAGGTCGAAACTAAATTCTCGATCTTCTCTCTTGGATGGATGGGCAGGGGCTCACCCAGCTCAACAGTAGCATGCTTTTTTTATATACTCATCATGCACATTTGTCTAAGGCAAAAGAGAGACCTTTACCTCTTGGTGGTACTAGTCTGTAAAACTAGTGTTCTTGCATGGTAAGCATTGTTTTGTAATAAAAGTAGTCGGCAAAATGTCAGATTACTAAAAACTGCATTACTAATACTACATTTTCTGCCATTTTGCTTACTAATACTCCTGCAGCATCAAATTGATTATTAGTCGGATTATATTTGGAGCTGAGAAAGTATAACAATTACTAAGAAACTATGTCTCATCAATCAATATAATGTATCTCAGATCAACAGCAAGAACAACCTAGCAGCCATATGCTATATATGCAGCATGATCATCATATGACACAGATAAGTAGTATTTAGATAGTCCCACAAGTACAACATGCAAAGCCACGTGTGTACGATGATCCATCCACAACACTGCCACGGTCACCACACCATCATCAGTTTTACTCGCAAGCTAATCAATTAAGATATAGCAACAATCCAAGCATGCATTGGTTAATATAGGAGGAGTTTTTCGGTCCATAATATTGGCTAGTAGTTTTGGAAAACTATTAGCCAGTAGCTTGATCCAACGGTAGAGATCTAATATCAGAAAAAAATACAACTAGTGGCCAATACTTTATCATATCGAGGGTAGTATCGTCAAAATGATAGACTTATGATGTTGATTAAAATCTTTAAATTACTAGCTCTTTTGTAAGGGGCAAAAGGTAATCTTGGAAGAATGTTGTCTATTTTCAGAAACCAGATTAGGCTTGATCTTCTGTATCAGAATCTAGCATGACATCACTAACACACATAAATGGTTATTGGACCGCACATAATTACCAAGGCGATCGATCAATCAAGAATGTGGCCGCCACAACCAAACCACGTGTCGATAAATCACAGTCTACATACTAGTATGTGTCGACCGACGATGGATGGACGTTGCAGAATGTTAATCACTTGGATGGCCTAACCAAATAGCCATATGTTCGATTTACTCTGTCTGTAAAGAAGCAAAAGAGGGATGGGTGGTGGAGAGATACAAAAAGCAAAGGCTAGCTGTTCGCTTGCAGAAGATGAAATGAAACTGGCCTGACCATTACCATTTCCGGCTAAGGTTAAGATGTGCTGTGCACGGTCGAGGCGATGCATGTGACTCCATCAGCCTTGACGCGCAGTGTACTCGTCCATCGATCACAAATCACAAGACTGTCCATATTGCTTAACTATGGCTAAGCTAGCACGCAGCTGCTAAATGATACTGATAGCTGATGAGGCGCACTCTGATCCGGCGAAATCTCCAAGAAGCAGCAGAGTTAGGTCCACGTCATCAACACCGTGTCGTAGGGTCTCCAGCCGGTCAAAAGTAAAGTCTCGTTACAATCTTCTCTCTTGGACGTACGGACGACGATGGGCACCGTACGGGCTCACCAAACTAAACCGTCGCATGCACATTCTTTTCCTTTTTGCGATACTCATCATGCACATTTTGCTAAGAGAGAGAGACCTTTACCTTTTGGAGGTACTAGTCTGAGACGACACGTAAAGCTAGTGTTGTTAGTAATAAGCATGGTAAGGAAAAAATAGTGGAAAAATGCGAGATCACTAAAAACTGCATTACGAATACCGTGGAATCTATATCTTCCGGCAGGTTACAACCATCAAAATTGCCGCTGAATTCTTCGTGAAAGTACAAAGGATGTCGATCGTTATAATCTCTACACGTACGTGAAGAAAGACGATTGCTACTTTAAATCAGCTGCTCCTTGCAAAAGAAAATGAGGAAGAAGAAAAATTGATCCATGGATGGATGAAGTCAAGGCTAAAACGTGTTGATACTGTAACGCACGCACGCTGTTTCATGCATCAGGCCAGGTGATGCGAGGTCCTGCCTGACGCGCCCTGTGAAAGACCAGAGAGTGCGTATGTGAGGCCCACCACAGGCACTGGAGCAGGTGGTAACAGTAGAATGTGGAGGGATATATAAGAAAAGTGCAAAGATTATCTCTTTTCTTTTTAAGTGGAAGAAGTTGCTAAATAATCTCCAATGGATATTATTCACCACCGTGTTCTCAGAAATCACATTAGACATTGCACTATGCATGGATGATCTGCCATCTGAATGGTGCATTTATTAATCTCATGCTGCAGCGTGAAATCAATTAATTATTAGTTTGCAACTGAGTTGATATTAGTGAATCATCGCACTAACAATTACTATGCACAAGTTCGCCCTAGCTGCTAGATCATCATCGTCAGTCAATAATATACTGTATCTCAGAGGAAGCAAAGCCCAATCTAGCAGACACAGCACAGAGATAAGTAGTACTAGTATTTAGATAGTCCCACAATGCAAGTACGGCGTGCAAAGGCACGTGTACGATGATCCATCCACATCATCACACTGCTACGGTCACCATCATCATCAGTTACTCGATCGCATGCTAATTAACTAAGATAGCAACACAAATGCATCGAGAGAGTACTGGTATAGGCGTAAT
Organism: Chloris gayana; assembly: GCA_031894775.1. Taxonomy (NCBI): domain Eukaryota; kingdom Viridiplantae; phylum Streptophyta; class Magnoliopsida; order Poales; family Poaceae; genus Chloris; species Chloris gayana. The sequence goes on from JAUNZO010004735.1 coordinate 87,039, forward strand.
TAAGGTACTTATCCAGCTCCTAATCAGCATGGATATGTGCGAGCTAGCAGATGGAGACGATGCTGTTTGTTACTCGTACTCGGGTCCTCCGATGAGGAGGGAGAGGACGCCGAGCAGATCGAGCAGGAGGTAGACGATGGCAGCCCCGCCGACGAGGATATCGTAGCCGATGGCTGCCGGGTCGCCGGCGATGAGGATGAAGACGGTCCTGGCGTTGAAGCAGTGGGCGACGGTGGCGGAGACGATGGCGATGAAGGCGAGGGAGTAGCGGGCTCCGGCGTGGCGGCGCGGCAGCAGCAGGGCGACCATGGCGGCGACCCCCTGGGGCAGGGAGGACCACAGGTAGGCGTTCCAGTACAAGTCCACGTTGACCTCCTGCACCGGCGTCAGCTCGGGGTTGGGGTACTGGAAGAACTTGGACGTCTGCAACTCCATCCATCCAGAGGAATTAATGATTAATTACACATTATTGCTGATGAGGCATCGATAAATCTCAGGAGCATCTCCTTCTCCCAACAAGAAAGAAAGAAACTGATGATGATTACTGGCTGCTTACCGGGCTGTAGGGGATGTGGACTTTGGCCGCGTCCATGGCAGCGGTGACGCCCAGGGCAATGGCCAAGCTGATGGCAGAGATGAACGCCCACGCCAGCACCACCTGGACTGACAGCATCCTCCTCTTGTTCTTCTTCTTCACCGGCAACGGGAACCAAGCCCACTTGAACATCACCTCCACCGACAGCAACGGGAACGACACAGCCTTCTTCTTCTTCTCCAGCGGCGACGGAGCTGGGACCTCGATGACCACGACCTTCTCGCCGTCCATGGCTCTGATCTCCCCTTCCTGGCCTGCTTCTGCTGCTGCTGCTGCAGTGAAATGATGGCTTATTATATATTGTTTCTGCTGATGAACTCAAACTCAAATCATGCAGCACTAACTAATCTAGACGAAAGCTAATCTCTGATCAAATTATGTATGTAACGCAGGCAGAATTGAAGGAGATCAAGGATAGATTGACAACATAAAGATCATCAGTTACCGTGCAGCAGCACGCTTGCTTAATTTCCTCGATGGATCTCTGCAAGGAGCTGAGGGCGCCTCTCTCGGCAGTGATGGAGACCCGGCCCGGCCAAGAAGAGCTGCTCGGTGTGGCTTGCTTGCTATAGTGACAACTAGTATAAGTAGCCAGCCCGTGATCGATCCGTGTGGGGCCCCTGCCACGTGTCGATTCATCCATTTCTCACTTGTGCATGAACGTGCATACATAGGACGTGTCGATCGATGGATGGAGATGCAGCTTTGCTCTGGGTCTCTTGCTTGCCTGCCAAACATCTCGCCTACTAGCTAGCTAGCCATGTTCGATCTACCAGCGAAAGAACAAAAGGAGAAAGGGGAGAGAGATGCAAATGACATCATGTAGCTGTGTTGCCAAACCTCCTCTCGACGAGCTCATTTGCCGTTTCGGGTTACCTATTTATTTGCGCTGGGCCGATCCACTAGGCAGTCAGACCAATGCCATCCCTGATTTTAGCGTACGTCGCATGTGAATGTGGTCAGTCTTGACGCGGTGTACTCGATCGGTCACCACAACGCGTTTAATTTTGATCAGAAGCAAGCATTGCCAGAGATCCATCACGGACCCCCTACTGGAGGGAGAGGAGGAGGATGGATTGGAAAAAAAAAGACAATGCAAGGAGTGGAGATCGATTAACATTACCCGCTAATCATTTACTTCGCGCGGCATAGGTTGCCTTGGTTTGGTTGAGAATGGAGAAGAACCGAGCCCCAGCCCATCCAATCATTATATTACTTAGAAATTGTCCAAAAGGGCTCTGCCAAGCGGGCCGGCTCAAACCATGAAATTTCTGGCCGGGTCCAAAAATGGAGCAACCCATTTAATTTTGTGTCGGGCCGGCACCGGTCGTGCCCACGCCGAGTGGCATTATCCATCAGCTCAGTAAAGCACGGAATATATAGGTCCAGTTAGACACGATTCTAAAAGAATATTATACTACAAAATATATAATTCTTGTATAATAAATACATTAAAGCTTGCGTGGTCTAGTGACAAGCAATTGTTTTGGAACCAGTTGATCCGAGGTTAGAATTCTATTACCCCATATTTCATCACTTTAGTATTTAATGGGCCGAATTTATTATTGGGCTACTATGCCAAATGGCCGTCCCACTCGTGCTTGGGTTGTGCCATGCAGTCCATTTCGCCGGCACTATCTGGTCTAATTATACTAGGAATCCATTATAATACTTGGGTCGGCTATTTTTGGGGTGGGCTTGGCTAGTTATGAATATTTCAGCAGAATCCCTATATGTAGCGTGCACTACATGTGTAGCTTACAAGTAGCACACGCCACGTGTCAGCGCATGATTGAATGACACATTTTTGTTTTGATTTCGTAATTTTAAAGTGATTTTCCTCTCAAATGAAAATTTGTTTTCGAATCCATTTCACCATTCTGTTAGTTTGGATTAATTCAACAAAATAAGACCCAACATGCATATATTTTTTTTAAAAAAAATCCAAATTCAAATTTTGAAATTTTGAATTTGAATTGTTCTAGCTTTGAAAATCAATTGTTCGAATAGCTAAAAATCGATTGTTCTAGTAGCTAAAATCGATTGTTCTCTTAGTATAAGTCAATTGTTCCCGTATTTTTTAAATATTTCAAATAATTATTTTTATTTGAATCTTTTGAAAATATAAAGTGAAAAATATTTGTTCTAGTAATTTTTAAATATTTCAAATATTTATTTTTATTTGAATCTTTTGAAAATATAAAGTGAAAAATATTTGTTCCAGTAATGAAAATCAATTGTTCCAGCAGTGAATATCGCTTGTTCGTCACTCGAAATTCAATTATTCCAGTATTTTTTAAGTTTATTATTTTATTGTTTTGAATTTTTTGCATAATAAAAATCAATAGCACATATACTATTGTTAAACATAATTTATGAAAATAATTAATAATTATAAATATTACATAGTTTGGCCCATGAGCCTAATGGGTCATGCTATGTGTAAGCTATACATAGCGCGCCCTAGGTATAGGAGGTCCCACATTTCGGTGCTTTGCTTACAAACACATGATCTTAGGACATAGAGATACACATTTTTTAATAGAAAAACACGCACTCCGCCTATCTGGATCCATCCATTGCATTTCTATTGTCGGTTACAAACTTGATCATCGGTACTAGAGCTGGCCAAACAGGCCGTGCCAAGCGGGCCATCTCGAAGCATGGAATTTTTGTCCGGTCCAAGCAAGACACGACCAGTTTAGTTTCGTGCCGGCCCAGGGCTGAAGGTGCAGCCGACGGGCGGCACGGGAACGGTCGTTTAACCGTCGGTCCGGTAAAGCACAAAATAGGGCCTAGCTAGGCACGACCTAAAAAAGTATGAATATATATATAGTTTGTACACGGATATGTAAGCTAGAGTAGTCTGGTGGTAAGATGATTGTGTTGGATCCAATATAATAAGTCCAAGGTTCGTACAGTGCAGCAACCATATTTTTTTCATCACAAGTGCTAACGGGCTACCGTGCCTAACAAGCTGGCCCGGCACGCTAGACACATCCTGTGCCATGTCGTAGGCCGACGCCTCGACACGTCACAACCCGATAGTCATTTCGTATCGTGCTGACCCGAAAATCAACAGGCTGAGCCTTTCCGTGCTTGGGCCGTGCCGTGCCTGACGGCCCATTTGACCACTACTCGGTACTTATCACGCACTGCCTGTTTCTGCCGAGCCACTCATTATGGGCCTGTACTCATTCCCCCTTTTTCTTTACGAGAGGGCCTTCATTCATTGGTGATGAGCATTGGTCCGGCCATAGCTGCAGCGGCCCAGGTCCCGAGAGCTGAGGTAGGATAAATTTCTCATGGCAACTATTTTGGCGCATCTCGATTAACTAACTGAAACCTTGGCTTAAAATTTGCCTACATGAAACTTGACTGACTGAATATTTAGTCCCTGGTTAGCCGTCGTTGCCGCGATCCATTTCTCACTTGTGCATACATACGACGTGTCGATGGATGAATGGATGCAGCTTTGCTCTGGGTCTCTTGCTTGCCTGCCAAACATCTCGCCTACTAGCTAGATCAGAGGCTAGCCAGCCATGTTCGATCTACCAGTGAAAGAACAAAAGGAGAAAGGGAGAGAGATGCAAAGGACATCATGTTTAGCTGTTGCCAAACCTCCTCTACGAGCTCATTTGCCGTTTCGGGCTATCTTGTGCAGTCAGACCACCCGATGTCATCCCTGATTTTAGCGTCGCATGTGAACGTGGTCAGTCTTGACGCGGTGTACTCGATCGGTCACCACAACGCGCTACTGCATTGCGTTTTGGTTCGCACGCGCTGCGCGTTTCATTTTGATCAGAAGCGAGCATTGCCAGAGATCAATCACGGGACCCTCCGCACGCATCATCACTCATCAGGCGCTGTTCCACTCACGTACAGTACGCTGCAGGTAGAGGAGGAGGATCAATTGGAAAAGGACAATACAAGGAATCTATTCACATTACCGCTAATCATTTTCTTAAAAACTCTGCAGCTGCCTTGGTTTTGTTGTCAATAGATAAGACCCCAGCCCAGCCCACCCAATCATTATATTACTTAGGTGTTGTCCAAACGGGCTTCAAGCGGGCCGGTTGGCCAGGTCCAAGCACGGAACAACCCATTTCATTTTGTGTCGGGCCGGCACAGGCCGTGCTCACGTCGAAGGTGCAACCCGACGGGCGGCACGAGCACAGTCTGTTTATCTATCAGCTTGGTAAAGTATATATATAGGTCTAGTTAGACATAATTTTGAAAGAATATTATATATTAAATATATAATTTTCATATAAATACATTTTTCTTGGAACGGTTGATCAAAGGTTCAAATTCGGTGTTACCTCATATTTCATCACATTAGTGTTTAACAGGCCGAATATATTATTAGGCTACTATGCCAACTGGCCATCCCAACCCGTGCGTGAGCAATGCCATGCGGTCCATTTCACCAACACTACCTGCACTGGTCCATTATACTACTTGGGTTGGCTTTTTCTGAGGTGGGCTTGGCTAGTTATGAACATTTCAGTGCTTTGCTTACAAACACGTGACATGATCAGTGAGACTTCCCGTATGTATGTAGCTTTCACGTAGCACGCTTTAAGATTCGTGTTGATGTTGTTATTGTTTTATTTCCTTCCTCTCTCTCACCTAGCTCCGCCATCATTGCCTTCCCCTTCGCGCGCCTAGTTGCTGCTCTTCTCCACCGCCTACCTGGTTGCTGTGCTTCTCGTCTGTGTTCCCGACCCGCTATCCTTCTCCTCCATGCACCCGGTCTGCGTCCTTTTCCATGTCGCACATTGAGCTCTTCTTCTGTCCCCTCTCGCGGTGTGCCATTTTCCAGAGAAAGCTTTTCTTTCTCCGACATATCTAGAACAGTTCAATTTCGTTTCTAGAACAATAGCGTCAAACGGATGGGACATTCGATTTTGCTACGTGAAACAATGAAATGGAACAATGGGGGAAGTATGGGTGGAACATTGTGGAACAATGGAGGAGTGGGTGGCGGGCCGGAGCGAGGATGATGACGGGGGAGCGCAAAGGTGAATGACGGTTGTGGATTTGGCGGCAAAAGTGCCGGACGGGGGCGAAGACGGTGACCGGCGGTTGAAGGTGAATTCCCCTGGCGTGGGTTTAGTTCAGCCACTTGCGGATGGGCCGTGGCCCATGGTACCTAGCACACGGTAGATATAGGAGGTCCCCATGATCCAATGCTTAAAAAAACACACACATGCATGATCCATCTTTTTTTACAAGGGATGCATGATCCATCTTACATCTTATCACTGTAAAAAAAAACTTACCCCTTGTGCCAAAAAAACATCTTCTAAAATGCTGGACCAGCCATGGATCGGCTCCATACCTTCATATGTACATACATACAATACGACATCATCCGACATGTCCAATACGGATCGATCGGTTATCAACAAAAAGGAGGTAGCTGTTATAGATACGTTGAAAAACTTAGCCAGCCAGCCCGCCTGCTAATGAGCGTCGTTGCCGTCTAAGGCCAGTCTTAGTGGAGAGTGTCATCGTACGAGTTACCAAAAAGAAATTCTTAAGAATCGTGCCAATGGAGCGTCATGATGATAACACTCATCTCTCGTACTATGACACTCCTTTTCTTCTCTCCCACGCCACGTCGAGTAAATTTAATACTCATGACACTATAATAACACTCTTATTGAGATTGGTCTAAGATGCGTCCAGCTTGCGGCGGTCAGATCGAGCATCTTAGGACACGGATACGCACACTTTTTCTTAAAAAAAAACAGGCGCTCCGCCTACTGGACCCATCCATTGCATTTCTATTGCCGGTCCGGCCGAGCCACTCATTATGGGCCTATATTCATTCCATTTTTTCTTTTCAAGAGGGCCTGCATTCATTGTTGATGAACATGGTCCAGTTCTTCGCTTGTAGTTGGGCCTTCCTGGTTGGGCTGCTTTTGCTTCGTGGAGCAGAGCACGGTGATCGATGATGGAGTGGGTGCCCGAGTTGTTGTTCTTCTCGATTCAAAAAAAAAAAAAAAAAAGATTTGTTGTTCTTCGGAATCAGATTCTGCGCGTTCGTGCCGGCAAGAATATTCTGGTAGTGGTGGCCCCACCTGCGGCTTTTTTTTTTTGAAACACCCACCTGCGGCTTTGGTGGAATCCGAATCCCGCTTTGCTTCTTCCTCCTTTGTCTTTGCTTCTTCTCGAGGCCTCCGCCGCTTCAGTCTTGTTCACTCCCTGCGCTGCACCCTTGCTTCGTCACTTCATTGCCAGTCTCTCTCTGCTTATTCGGTACGTCATCTTCCTCCTCCGGTTATCCATTTCTAATTCGCATACTTACCTCACGTTGTTTATTTATTATTTATGGCAATAACTTCCTTATGTCAGTCATCATTCTTTATTTTTATTGTTTCTGCGCACTTCCTACGGGAATATATATTCTAATAAGAGATTTCTTCGGGAGCTGTCAACATTTTTTTCCTTGAGAAAAGAATTACTTGATCATGGCGTTGTATTGTTTCCTTAAACCTGGTATTCTCAGCTACTTTGGTGGGTGACGTTTTCCTCTTTATTATTTTCCTATTATTATTATTTGTATAAGCACGTTGAACTGGGCGACAGGACGAGAGTGCAGCATGAGGCTGATGATAGCCTGTAATGCATGCTACTATTTAGATTATCCTCTTTTCTGCTAATATAAACTGGGAAAAGGGAATGAATAAAGTTGTAGATGGAACTCGATCACGCGTGTCCCTTCATGAAGCCTCCAGTAGGCACCTACACACGAGCTATCGATCGCTGTCAATTTGTTTAGCTAAAACGACTGGTTACAGGCCAAGTCGTCAAATTTGATTCCCCACGCTTGGTGTACTCATATCCTGCATGGTGTTCTCAAAAGGAACAGTGATTCCGTGTTGACTTACTCGGAGTTAATTGGAATTAACCGACCGGGGTCTTCATTCAGTTCTTAGCCGGATGGCAGATGCGACCAAGGTAATATAATTCTGCTACTTACCTCAATGGCATGTCACCAGCTGACTTGCTATCTTTACTTGTTGGATGCAGGATCAGCATGTTGGGTCGTTTCCTCCAGGGAAGAAGATTACAATTGTCTTCGTCTTGGGTATTCCCCCTTTTTTTTTTTAGTGCTGGCACTGGCACCGTCACATTTCTGTTACGATTTCTCTGTCATGTGTATAAATAACTCTTTGGAGTGATCAGTTCATTTCTGAACCGCTTATGCAGGTGGCCCTGGCAGTGGCAAAGGCACGCAATGTGCCAAGATTGTCAACCAGTTTGGGTTCACCCACCTGAGTGCTGGCGAACTTCTTCGTGAAGAAGCTAAATCTAGTACCGAACAAGGGTAACGAATGTACTAAACATTCTGATTATTCTTCTATCTGCTCTGTTTTGACATGTGTCTGTTTCATCAATCAGTATGATGATCAAAAACCTGATGCACGAAGGGAAGCTTGTGCCCTCCGAGATCATGGTCAAGCTGCTGCTGAGAGCCATGCTTCAAAGCGGAAGCGACAGGTTTCTTGTTGATGGATTTCCTCGAAATGACGAGAACCGCCAAGCGTACGACAAAATTGTAATAAGACCGCTTACTTTTTAATTTACTTGATTTCTCGGACTGAAAATCGCAAAATCTAGTGCTAGCTTTTTTTTTTTGTCTGAATGCATACTTCCTCTGTATTCAGATCAATATCGAGCCAGAGTTCGTTCTATTCATTGACTGCCCAATCGAAGAGCTGGAGCGGCGCATTCTGAGCCGAAATCAGGTTTTCTTGTAATTTGCTAGCCGCCATTACTTATTTCGGGTCACGTTTTATTTCTTCCGTCGTCAAAATTTGGTTGGGTACAGGGAAGAGATGATGACAACATCGACACTATGAGGAGGCGGTTTCAAGTTTTCCGGGAGGCAACTCTGCCTGTTGTTCAGTACTACGAGAAACGGGGAAAGCTTCGAAGGGTAACTAAATGTTTGGGGATTCCCTGACTCAACTATTTTAAGAAGCGTACAGATTCTTGGAATCTATTCAAACACAAGCTGAAATCCAAATATTTGTACTGTTGATCATCACTCATTATAACTTCACCGCCGCAAAAGAATTCTCTACTGTTGAGATAATTCACCTACTCCTTTACATGAATGAAAGCCGGCTGTGGTTCATGTCCAGGTCGATGGCGCCAAATCTCCTGACGAAGTTTTCGAAGATGTCAAGGCCATATTCGAACAACTGAACAAACAGGTGAGGTTCATGTCCAATTTCATACTGCAGATGTAATAAAGATATTCTTCGCAAAAAAAAGTTGTAATAAAGATATGACATGTTGAATCAGATCTGGCGAATACTGGTGCTAATAAGACCATATGTATGCTAATATTTAACATTCATGTGTCTCGTCCACTGAAATGATGGTAGCTGTAATTGCACAAAAAAAAAAGGAATGATGGTAGCTGTAACTTGTAATAAGGTGCAGGGAAATGGAGTTAGCAGAGCACAAGGCAATCCACTGAAGCGGTTCCTGGACCTGTTCTGCGGTGAGCAATTCCCATCGGAATTTCTGTTATGTTTATTATTAAGAAAACAATGCAAACACGTAATGGTTTGCTCCTCACTGGCTGTCACAGGTTGTTTTGGGACGCAGGAGTCCAGGAACTGAAATTGTAGCGTGAATATCCTTCAGTCAGTCCTGAACGCTGGAACGATAGGAAAACAAAAAAGAATGTACAGTATGTGTGCCTGGTGTGGTATGATTGATGTTGTTCAGATTCATCAGCTTGACAGTTTTAGCCCTTCCATTACCATTGCGTGTGTAAAAAACTTTCAACTCAGAGATGTAGCAAGTGTTTTCTGCTTGAGTCACATCTTGTGTTTGAGCTGTGTGGAAGATGCAGCAAAAGCAAAGATGAGTGTTTTCACATTCAGCTATTCAATATTCAATATCCAAATCTTTCGTTGGCTTGCTGGAATATTTACGAATAAACTCTCCTCTTTGGATGGCGAGTTGGTGAGCCCAGCGAGGTTGAGTAATTGCCTTTGGTCCATGGCGAGGTTGAGTTGGTCAGGGGAGTATAGCGATCCGTTTGAGAAAAGAAAGAACAGGCAACAGCATATCCTCGATCTGACTACGAACGGCTTAGACTGACTTCAACAACATCAGGCAAATCCAATTGAGATGTTTTCAGGTCCAAAATAATGGCCATTATTTTTCCTCAACTAATGGCCATTAGTTCAAGGGTAGTTTAGTAATTATACTAAAAAATTAATATTTTTTTATCATACAAACTCGTGTTAAATACACTAAAACTTGACTACAATAATAATGATGATGATTAATCAAATTTAAAATAAATATCTTATTAAAAATTCGTGTAAAATTGACTAACTTATTAGTTATGATGAATTTTTGTATTATAATCATATTATTTTGACAATATTACCCTTACTAATGGCCATTAGTTATTAACTTCTAAAATTTAATCTACACCATTAGATCCAACTAATGGCCATTAGTTAAGAAAAAATAATGACCATTATTTTGGACCTGAAAACACCCCATCCAATTTGCATGTAACTTATCACTGTGTATGACCAAACAGAACTCCAACAGATAATGCATCCAGTTAGGCATTTTGCCTTCCTAGGAGAGAGGTAATGTAAACTCTCCTCTCTCCTGGATTGCATCTTGACTGAGCAACTACCGGGCCTAGGAGGAGGGAGAGAAAAAAGGCTACGCTCTGTTGGAGATTGCTACAAATGCATTACTTTCCGGGTACTATACACACAATGCAAACATCTATTTGCCTCTCAAATATGCATAACATTGTTGAAGTCAACCTTAGATTTGAGCTAATGCACCAAAGCTATCCTTGATTCTTGAGCTGGTGGTTCTTGGTTGCTAAAATGTAATGACTGGAATTTTCCATAGCCAAATGCAGTAGAAACATATAAATAAATGGGAAAGATAGAAAAAACATGGTTCCAAAATAAAATATATTATATGAAGCTGAATTAAACATGTGAAATTGAAAATTTATACGTTACATTTTAAATTTCCTAGACGATGCAAGTGCAAATTGTGAAAGATATATTTTGGACCAGAAAACTCCTATAGTCATTAGTTGGATCAAACGGTGTAGATTTAATTTTAGCAATTAACAAATAATGACCATTAGTAAGGGTAATATTGTCAAAACTATATATTTATAATATAAAAATCCATCATAATTAATAAGTTAGTTAATATATGTGTGAATTTACAATTAAAATATTTATTATAAATCTTTATCATCATCATCATTATTGTAGTCAATTTTAGTGTAATTTTTAGCATAAATTTGTATGAATAAAAATATTATTTTTTATTAAAATTACTAGACTACCCTCCAACTAATGGCCATTAGTTGAGAAAAAATACTGACCATTATTTTGGACCATAAAACTCCTATAGAAATGAAGTATACTACTACTAACTTAATTACCATATAGTTAAGCTCGGGTCCTTAGCTTGCATGCTTTTATTTCTAGAATAATGATATGTGCCTGTGATATCTTGTTCAATACGTGCATTTTATTCATGTTATCTGTTGATGCATGTATATAGCCTCACGTTATTCTCCTCAAAGTGAGTGCTAACTTAGAAATCTTTGAATTTCCTAAAATAGAACAAGATACGTGTTCCTTAGAGGTTGACGCAGAATCGTGACTGGTTGATAATGTTGCCATGAACTCATTTATTAAATAACATACATATTAAATATTTTTATACTAATATGAATAAATTAACTTGTGGTTATTTATTTATAATAACTCATGAAATTATGAGAGGTTTAAAATAATAGAACGAATTTGTTCTGGGTTGATTTATTAAATTAACTTGCCTTTGACATGTATCTTCCAAAAAATATAAACTTATATAATGGCAATAGTGATAATTTTAAAAATATATAGGGATATTTAGTTTATTTTTGTGTAATGGAAATTTTAAAGCATATATGAGGATATTTTATTTTGATTTGTTTTGTAATGGTAGCGGTGGGTATTTTTTTATCTGATTAATGTGCTAACTTCTAGACCTTGAGAGCAAGTGTGCTTCCTCTTTTTCTTACTCAAATATGTATATAAAAATAGATACGTACTGATATATGTCCTTTATTTTATTCATGATGGAAGCATCCAAAATTTTGATTGTACTAGTTGTGACTTCTTTTCTATTAGTATAAAAAAGTTATCACTTATAATAACTATTTTAGAACTCCGAGATATGTACCTATCCGAATCACAAAAAAAAGATATGCCCCTATCCTAGATGTGATTTTTAAGATATGCCAGGTACAAATATATTGCAGTACTAAAGGTAAGATGTGCAGATGTTAATGTAAAAAGAATAGTATATATCCAATTTATCGATTCTTTTCGTTCCTTTGTATCTGAACTATATGTTTTGTTCTTGTTAGCAGGTTAGCACATTGAATTTGAGAATGCTCTTTCTATTGATGATGACAAGTTTATGTTTGCATTTGCAATATATGAGGGACCATTATGCCGGAATGAGAACGTACTCTGGTAAGATTTGACAGATAAATCGAATAAGATCCATGCAAAATATGCATATCTCTTTAATTAATTGTTTGAATGTAATGTTAAGTATGTGCATGCACAATATGCAAGGGCAACCTAGCTCCTGGATGATCCGAGATGCTCCATGCATAAATGTCGTGCATTGGTATGTCTTTAAGGAGAGGGAACTCAAAGTACTCTCGCAGGTACATCCTAGCTATCCAATGAACAAGCAAAATCTTCAGAAATGCAGTGGATCATAAATGAAATGGTTACCCATATAGGATGGGTATACTGGTGGAGCATGCACTGGATATATTTAGGGTGTGTCCTTAATTAAGGAGAGGGAACCCAATGTGTTCATGGGAGTATGCATCTCATCTGATTTTTTAATTAAAGAGCAGGATCCGGAATGTATTATCTGAGCAGCAAGTATATATATGCATGTGTGTCCTTAGTTAAGGATATGGAATCCAGATGGTTGATAGGCATATCCGATCCATATGTATTCTTGTTTGACACTTAATAAATGAATCCTCTAATTGACCAGATTAACTATCAGGAGTGATAGAGACTGATCCAGTAGAACAAAGTATAAATCTTGGCATATGTCATGACATCCATCGCGGTACCTACTGATCCTAGTTGCTTCCATATACACAGGTCCATCCATCGGTAGCATGAGGATGCTATTCCTGTGTTCGGCGGCCCTCCTACTGACCGCCCATGCGACCAACGTGCACAAGGGGAACGGTGACCTAGTGGCAGAGGTGTGCAGAAATGCATCATCGCTAAGCTTCAAGGGAACACAAGACCCCATTTTCAACATCACCCAAGGTCTTTGCGAGTCGGAGCTTCACTCTGACAAGCGTAGCATGGTGGCCAAGTCCCCACGTGACCTAACGCTCATCGCCATCGACCTTCTCCAGCGCGCCGCCATAGACGCGCTCCCCAAGATCGATGAGCAGCTGGGCCAAACCAAGAATCAATCCGACTTAATCTGCTTGCACTATTGTCTTTTGGACTACACCACCATATTAGAGACAGCCCCCTGTGTCGTTCGCTGGTCCACTCGGCTAGTCCAGTTATGGGCGGCGATTTTGAGTGCACCAACAAGTTGGTCTCTGCAGCCCGAGACTGTAAGGACCACGTCGTTGACCTCGACAAAAATGTGCTTTGGACCGAGGTCTACGACCGGAGCACCCTTGTTGATGCCTTGATGAGCATAACGATCCCGGGTGTTGCTTTCTAAATAAGATCGGCACTTGAACGAGCTTCATGTGATAAAGAACAAAATTTGTCAAATATGCTGGAATCTATGAGTTTATGGATCAATGTGTTCTTATTTATGTGAAAGTTAGATTTACTCATGTATCAAGACGCTTCAGTGCCCGGCCATGGGTTTCATTTAGTGGCAAGTGCTCATTAATTTTTTGTCACAAATTATTTTTTAGCACATACAGTACATTTGGTAGACTAATTGTTATTGGGTCAGTTTCATCGTAAATTAAGACCAATACGACCTGTATTAGTTTCATCATAATTCACACCACGAAGTTGTGTGGTGAACAATTTCTTCGCTGCAACTTCGGCAAAGTATGGTAACATGGTGTGGCATTGTGAGGTAGTGAACCAGACATCCCCTAAACCCAGCCATTCGGATCATTGGCCCTGTTACCCTGCAAATAAATCACAACTTGTTCGTCTAAGAGTTCATTTCATCAGGTAAATATAATCTCTCTGGATAAACTGCTACAGATATAACACTACTCCACTACTAGTATATGGTATCTTACACTGGAGTTATATTGTGCTGTGTAAATTAAAGTGGTGAACGAACTTGTAGGTAGATGGAGATCACTAGCCTTGCCAAGGCATGGCCCCGTGCCAAAACTCGAAAGGAAGGATACAATTAATTTGACTTTAGGGTATGGTCCTGAAAATTTAAACTGAAAACAAATACAATTAATTTGACTTTAGGGCAATAGCAATGCTGCTTGCTGAGTTCGACATTAGGAGTGGGATCGGACCCACGATTAGGCATCAAATTGACCTTCCTGTCTTGATAACACGGCCTAATTTTCTGGATATACATACAGTTCTCAGCTGGAAGCTAAAATTACCTTTGAAGATCAAAGTTTTTATGTGGTATTTATTTAAAGGTATTGTTTTAACCAAAGATAATTTTGCCAAATGACAATGGAAGCGAAGTTCAAAGTGTTGTTTATGTAATTATGATGAGAATATTCAGCATCTTAATTGAGTCCTCTAAATCAATGGGTCATTAACTTGTGGCAATTAACGTTGAACCGGTGGAGTACAAAACCAGGTGGCAGGTGGGTTCGGAGGGAAGGAAAAAACGGTGTATTAATTCCATATTGCACAAGGTGTCATGACATGTGTATCTAAAAACTTCTATGTATAGCGATAAAATAAGAGAACTTTTACTGTACTCCAAATTGAATGCAGGCCGTTAATTTTTTGGATCTAACGGTTTAGATCATGGTAATGATACCTTCAATTCCCACTAGTATCATAAGTATCATAGATAGGTATTATAAGTATCAAAGGGTATTATAGTAATGTACTAGTGTGACAATGTTATAAATTTTATTTTCCTAAGGGCAAAAGTGGAAGAAGAACTAATTTTACGAAAGCGGTTTGGCCTTCACGCACACGCAGTTCGATTCATTTGGCCTTTGACGCAGCGGTGGCGGCGGCTAATAGGGTTCGTCGTCTGATGGTCGGCACTCACTAGAGGGAGTATCGCGCACCCTTGAGGATGCGGTAATTCAATTTGGCCTTAGGGCCATGGCGGAGGCTAGCGTTACTTGAATTAATTCTGTTCAACACACATCGTCAGAGTACTCCAAATATCAAAACTGTCATGTCACATTGAATGAGTAGAATGAATGGCGATGACGACTTGCGGCCTCCACGAAGAATGTCGTGGGCGATCCAGTTGGGTTGGGCAAACAAAAGGTGCATAGTTTGGCCTCCTCGATGGGCAGGTCGCAACAATTCGCGGCCTCCTCGATGGGCAGGTCGCAACAATTCGCGGCCTCCGCAAAGAATGTCGGCAGAATCCAATCGGAAAGGCCAAAGACCTCTACGATGCCGGCAGAATCCAATCGGAAAGGATAAAGACCTCTACGGAGATCCCTTGATTGAGAATTGCTAGAGTCCTGAGAAGCGACGGGTGGAGAAACACAGCCGGAGGATCACATTACTCGGATTCTTTCTTAAGGGACTAATTACTCTATTACCCTATGATAATCAACGGCTAGATTGTGTCCATGATACTTTATGGTCACTGGTATCATGGAGTACTGTAAAGCTGCTCTAAAATAAAGGAATTCATGATTGTGCGCGATGTCTTTCCATGTGTTATCTCAAACTCCTGCGTATATATAGTGCCCACGTGAATACAACCTCGTCCGCCTTGTTGGTCAATTAAATTACAACCTTCACATTCATCGGGATCCAACATGAGGGTCTCGGCCATATTCTTGATGTTTTGGTTCCTCCTCTTTGCATCTTGCGGGCAGTGTAATATTATTGACCTTGCCTCTCTTCCTTTGTTCTATATATAATATATAATTTTACAGATATAAAACTTTAATTGTAGTAAACACTAACATGCATGTTGGTTGAAGCAGGCAGCCCTCGTCAACTAGTCACGGATGGTACTGAAAAGAGGAGCTACCCATATATCCTCACAGAAACAATGAGAAACAACGCTACAAAACTACTGGGTGAAAACAAGCTGAAAATCGTATTTTGTACCAGGCTTCATTGTCAACTGGGAACGGACTGTTGGTGCTGCATGAATCAAAAGCCGAAAGCAATGTGTTACGACACGATCAAGGAGTGTAGGGATGTGTGCCGTGTCTGCGAACCCCATTGCCCGCCGTCGTAACTGTACTCTGTTCGTCGGATACTAGCTAGTGAGAGGATGCAAGAGTCTCAATTAAATGTGTTCTATCTCATTAGTTCCTGCTGCATATATATTAATAATAGTCCACTCGTGTGAAGCGATTATTCTTTATGTGGAAGGATCAACCTCCAGATTTACTTTGTCATCATCAAGCTTCTATAGCCATAGTCGAAGCTAGTATTTATTTAGGCAAAATTGCTCGCTTTCCATCTCAAAAACTCGTGTTCCTTTTTAAACGGGAAGGCTAAGCAATGCTGTGTATTTGGACGAGCCCAGCATATATACGATGCCGCTGTGGACTCTTCATTTTTCTTTGGGCCTTAGCTAACTGATTGCATGTAGCCTTCAATTTCTGGGCTTTGGTATTATTAGGCTTTATTTTACCTTTCGATTTTGGGGCATGGTTACCGGTTGGTATTATTAGGCTTTGGTGATTGCTGAGTAATAGTATTACTTCTTTTGTGTTCCACGTGCTACAGTTGAGGGGCGGGGGTGGGGGGGGGGTAGCGAGGGGTCTCTGCTGGCTGATCTGCGGGTCTTCCTCGCGTTCGGCGTCTCTCGGAGCGCTGGGCGGGGAAGACTATGGATCCGCGGCCGGCTGGTAGTCTAGGTCTTAGTTTATCTAGGTTTTGTTTCCTGTTCGATCCTGTCGAGACGGTCGCGGCGTGTCGGCATCAATGGAATAAGTCCTTCCGAGCTTGTCCCTGTCTCGTCGACGTGTGGCTCCGGCGTCAGCGGCGAGCTTGTGGAGGTAGAGTTTGGCTAGCCCGACTCCTGTACAGGGCTCTTTTGGTGCTGCTCGTCGCCGCTGCCTCCGGTGGTTGCACCGATGACGCGGATCTGAAGGATACGAGAGGATACTCCGGGATTCGTGGAAGATAAAGGAGTGGATCAACCTCGGGCATCCTTCGGCGGTTGTCGTCATTGGTGGGGTCCGATCCATGGCCAGGAGAAAAACCGAGGCGCTGCCCCGGCCGATGAGCGATCGGCGACGGCCTCATCCCGGTTCCAACGGGCGGTTGACTACTTCGGCTCAAATCAAAGCCTTGGTGCGATGGGTTTCTCCTTGCTCTGGGTGGCGGTCGCGGGATTTTGTGACGCCGGCGGGTGTCGTTGGTGTCCTTGGATCTCGGCGCTCCTGGAGGAAGAAAGGTCCAGGGACCTAGCTGTTTTTTTCTTGTTTTCTAGGGGCCTTTCTACAAAAGTGTCGGGACAGCTGTTCTTTCTGTATTCTTCTAGAGTATACTTGGATGTGTACTCGTATATGTATGTTTTCATTACGTATTAATACAGGTATGCTTTATAAAAAATAGTTAGTATTACTTCCTGTATCAAATTGCAATTTTGTGTTATAAAACACTTCTTTTTTGTTTACGCATTGGATCTGAATTTGAGGGATAAAGAGTTCAAATGTTGGAGTGGCTTCTAACAGGAATAAAATTCTCTACAGCAGGTATGTAAACTCATTCTTTTACGGTCCTACATAGATTGAAGCCACGTGTCCTCTCAATTAAATCTGAACGCTTGCCCCCGACTGGCCTTGAGCCATCGAACCAGCCCTACACAATCCCTCGGCTCGGCTTCCTAAGTCTCTCCCGTGACAAGAAAACATGAGTTGCCGCCGCCCATGGCATTGGGTCTCGTGGACGTCGAGGCCGCCAAATACGACGTGGTGCCTCCAGCCTCCCTTAGCTTGATGTTTTGTTGACCATGCTGCTGGTCCAGGCCTCTCCGCACCCACTCGCACTAAGTTGGCCTTGATTCATTCCCCTGTCACCCTCGTCCATCAAGTCTCACCTCCAATAAGTATCCATCTCACTGGATCAATATTCGATTGGACATCATGTAATGTCCCGAAATCCACCAACACCCGTGGACATTACTAAAACTATACAATCAACCACCAAAGATAAAAAATAAGAAATTTCAGCAGCATCTCCTTTTGTAAAAACAAGCACCATAGAAGTATAACCCCACATACATAAAGAATATAACACTAGTATTAACAAATCCTAGCATAAGAAAGAACCTCAACAAAAGTTTAACATCCACAATAGACTAGTTTAACATTCACATTTAGACTTTAAATATCATTTGTGTCACATCAAAGACTAAACTCTCATTATCAAGACTAAAGCAAAAAGAACTATAAAATGATGATGTGTGAGACGTGCAGCTAATCCCTTTTCCCCTCCAAGCAATCATTAAGCACATGGAGAGAGTAGAGCAAGGGTGAGATAAAATCTCAGCAAGTAAATTTGTTTTGTCAAGCTATTTAAACCACAAGTTCAGTTAAGTAACGATTTAAATGAATCAACACAACATAAGTAAAACTTCAACATAGACCACAATGATAATAATTGGATAAGAAAAACACCTCCAAGATCATATAAGATCACCTCACATCCACAATAACATTTAAATGTTAAAAACTTCAATGAATGCATATGAATGCAACGTCATGTCCACTTTTACATCGCACCCCTCCTCGGACAATGTACGATGTGTACCGGTACCGATCACAACCATAGAATTGTGATAAATTCAATGCAAACGAGATGAGATGATTATTCTCATGATATGCTTCATGTCTCATAATGAGAGAAAATACCACAAGTTCAACTTCATGTATCATAAAGGTATGATAATATGCCTCAAGTGGATAAATAAGCAACAAAATAGAATAAGCCTCCATGTATCACCAACATTCAGATTATGAGTAAGTGGTAAGGTTCTGAATATTAAAGTGTAGGTGATAAAAATAACAAGACAAAACGGTAGCAAACCACCGCTACATTCACTTGCCAAACAACCAAAGAAGATGAAATGCTAAGAACGACCCGCAACACTTCCACCTGTTTTTGAACAATACACTCGGTACAAACATTCCACAAATCATTCACAATCAAAATTTATTGCATTCCTATGCCCCAAATCGATGATTGACGCAAACAACAAATTGATCACTAGCAACAGTTCTCCTTGTTTTTTTAGCATTAAAACTATAACATCAATGATAGCTAATAAATACATATTTGGAAACTAGAGAACAAGAGCTACAACATTGGTATTCATTTTCAAATTTAATTTCGACTTTTACTAATTATAATAGCCACTACAAAGTGACTGACAGAATCTGTCAAAACAACAACAAGGTACTGATTTGGAACACCATAACTCGCAAACTAGTGAGCCAAATCAAGCATGTAAAGAATCTATGGAAAGAGGGTATATAGGACTACAAAATACTCCAGATAATCCTTGACTAATACGGCTTCTAAAGAATTTTACTTCGCTGCTCAAAACAGAAAGGGAGCCTAACATGTTCCTCATGGGCATTATCCAATGGACAATCAAAATCTTCAGGATACCATATAGGATATACAAATGGAATGGTATATGAAGGGTGTGTGTCCTTAATTAACAATTCGGTATCAAATGTGTTCATGAGCATATCCATCTTATTGGATTGTTTGAATTAAGGATTAAGAGCCAAAGTCTACCTGTGTGTCCTCAATTAACGATATGAAATCCAAATTGTACATAGGCACATCAATGTGTTCTTGTTTGACAATAAATAGATAAATCCTAAGTTGATAACATTACGTGTTGTGCATGAGTAGCTTGATATATTTAAGGAAAGGGAACCTAACGTGTTGACCATGGGCATTATCCAATGGACAACCATAATCTGTAGAGATACCATACAGGATATACAAATGGAAGGGTGTGTTGTCTTAATTAATGTGTCGGTATCCAATGTATTCATGAGCATATCCATCTTATTTGATTTTTTAAATTAAGGATTAAGAGTCAAAGTCTACCCGTGTGTCCTTAATTAAGAATATGGAATCCAAATTGTACATAGGCACATCCATGTGTTCTTGTTTGACAATAAATAGATGAATCCTAACTTGATAGCATTAAGTGTTGTGCATGGGTAGCTTGCTATCTTTAAGGAAAGGGAACCTAGCGTGTTGATCATGGGCATTATCCAATGGAGAATCAAAATCTGCAGAGGTACCATACAAATAGAAGGGTGTGTATCCTTAATTAATGAGTCGGTATCCAATGTGTTGATAAGCATATCCATCTTATTTGATTTTTGAATTAATGAGTAAGATCCAAAGTCTACCTGTGTGTCCTTAATTAAGGATATGGAATCCAAATTTTACATAGGCACATCCATGTATTCATGGGTGATCGGGTAGCATTAAGTGTTGTGCATGGGTGATCCGGTAGCACAACACTATAAATCTAGCACATCGTCAATCAATCGATGCAACTACAGATCCTGCTTGTACACATACACAGATCCATAGCAGCTAACATAGATTGGTATGATGGCAGCCTCGTCTGCTGTGTGCATGACGATGCTACTCCTCTGCACGGCGGTCCTCTTGCTGACGGCCCATGCGGCGGGTGAGCATGAAGGGAAGGGTGGCCATGCGGGCGGTGAGCATAAGGGGAAGGGCGGTGAGCATAAGGGGAAGGGTGGACTGGTGTCCGAGGTGTGCCAAGACGTATCGTCAAGGCATAGCTTCAACATCTCTCCAGATTTTTGCAAAGCAATGCTTCACGGTGACAAGCGCAGCGAGGAGGTCAAGAGCACATGCGAACTGACTCTCATCGCCATAGACCTTGTGCAGCGCACCGCTGTGGATGCGCAAACCAAGGTCCAACAGGAGCTGGCCCAGAACAAGAAGAATTCTCACACGGAGGCCTCCCTTCAGAAATGCCATTTGGACTACACCTCCATAGCACAGACAGTCACCGTGTGTCATTCGTTGGTCCTGGAGGGTAAGCCTGGCCACGAATGCTCCAAGAAGCTCTCCTCTGCATCCAAAGACTGTCAGGACCATGTCTACAAGCTCATCAAGGATCAGAACATGAGGAAGGCGTTGTGGAGCGACGTCATGAGGGTCTACCATCGTGCCACCCTTGTCGAAGCCATGATGGACGTTAAGACCCCGTCTGGGGTCATCACTAATGATCCACTCTCGTGTATTATTAAGACATGCGAAAGTGCAAGGATGTCTACATAGAGATGCAGGAAAATGATTCCCCCCCCCCCCCCTAGAAAAACAATTTACCTTCTTTGGTTATCAGTTAGCCCAATTTATATGGAGAATTACACAAGTTT
Organism: Chloris gayana; assembly: GCA_031894775.1. Taxonomy (NCBI): domain Eukaryota; kingdom Viridiplantae; phylum Streptophyta; class Magnoliopsida; order Poales; family Poaceae; genus Chloris; species Chloris gayana. The sequence goes on from JAUNZO010004735.1 coordinate 108,260, forward strand.
CTTTTAATCTATGACCTCTAACTGGTATAGAACACGTGTTTGGTTCATGGCTGCAAGGAGTAGATAAGAGACTGAAGTACCAGATTTTGATTAGAACTAGTACGATGTGTTTGGGCAATTTGTCTTACTTGGAATGATGTGGTTTTTAATGATCTGTGGGTTGTTACTTTCTATGTAACTGATTTTCAGAGGAGCATATTGGATTTGCTTCTGGGCACTTCTGCAAAAGGAGGAAGACAAACCTCAAATCAAGTGGGGTTGTCGTGTGCTTGAGATCACAGTGATGAATATTTTTGCTAGTACTAGCTCGTTGTTTAATACTAGACTCTCTTGTTTCTCTTGTTAGCAAATTGATAATGTGGTTTTACTTTATTTTATTAGACAACCCATCTCTGGGTGATTGGATCTGTTGGTTTCTAATAACCAACAGCTATATGTATTTGTCGATACATAGGTTGGAATACTGAAATATATTCCTATTTCTAAAAAAATAGGCATTCATCCAGATATCCATCAGCATCAGAACCCATGTTATGCTAGGAGAGACTAAGCGACGGGGAATACGCCACACCAGCAATTGAACGGTTAGAAAGGGCATGGCAGCTCCGTATGCCACCGACACGTCCAAAATTCTCTCGTGGGTGCAAACACATTCACTGTCAGCTCTAAACTATGCTCTTAATTAATTTAATAATTTTGTGAGTTTATATGTTCTATTTATTTTAGCATTTCTCTTATACTAATGGAACTCAATATGATACAGGAATCATTTCCAATATTTTTAATATAGTATTTATTGTTATTTTTATATCAATGTCAGTATTAACTTATAATTTATAATTTTTTATATGCTAATTTTTATTATATTAATGGTGGTAACTTAAGAAACATTTATAAAGGGTTCTTAGTTTGATTTTTTTAATATTGATGATGGATATTCAAATGAGTAGTTTTATTTAAGATAAAGATTACTTTACTCCCACCAATCATTTCTGAAGTTCAGATAATCCATCAACTATTATTTGATTTATTTTACCCTCTAATTCGCTAAACCAACCTATTTTACACCGCCTTTAGTCGTTATTCTAATCTTGATTTACTAATATCCATTGTTGGTAGTGTTTCATCCTTCAAATAAATGACGTGTTGCTTATGTGGCAGTTTTGATAAGCACAAAATGAAACTTACCATTGTGATTAGCCTAAACTAGCAACCGTACTAGCAGCACGTACGTACGAACAAAGATGCACTGATAGTGAAAAAGGATATGTAGCCTAGTGATTACAAGAGTTTGAAAAACACCTCACATCTAGGATCTCCTCATCATTTATTTGAAGGATACACTGTTCTTAATTAAGGAGAGGGTGCCAAAGTGGCCATGGGCATATTATTCTGGCATGGTATAAATTGAGAGGCAACCCAAAATTTCAATGACTCGTTTGATGATAAATAGAGAGGGGGCTAATCATATATCCATCTGGTACTATTTGACACTAAATGATTGAATCCTCCGCACGAGTGTATATCCTAATTAAGGTTATGGAATCCAAATTGTTCATATGCATATCCATCTGTTCTTGTTTGACAATAAATCTTTCTCATATGGCACATCAGTCGGTGGGTGGGTGCACCTACATACACAGCACGGCCACAGATTGGTATGATGGCAACCTCCTCCCCATGTGTGTGACGATGCTACTTCTCTACGCAGCAGCCCTCTTGCTGATGACTGCCCATGCGACAGATGAGCATAAGGGGAAGGCCAGAAGGGTGACCTAGTGTCCCAGGTGTGCAGAAACGCATCCTTGTCATGGAGTGGATTCAACATGACCAAGGGTCTTTGCGAGTCAGTGCTTCGCTCCGACAAGCGTGGTGCGGTGGCTAAGAACTCACGCGACCTCACCCTGATCACCATCGACCTTGTCCAGTGCGGATGCGCACACTAAGGTCCAACAACAGCTGGGCCACAACAAGAGCACGGCGATCTCCCTGCAGTATTGCCATTTGGACTACACCTCCTTGGCAGAGACAATCCCCATGTGTTGTTCGCTGGTCCAGGGGTACAAGCCTGGCCACCCCCGACGATTCCATTTCTAGTGGAGACCAGGAGTGCTCCAATAGGTTGTCCTTTGCATCCAAGAACTATATGGACCACGTCTTCTACCTCACCAACGATGAGGATGTCAGGAAGGCGCTGTGGGGCCAGGTCATGGAGGTCTACCGTCGTACCACCCTTGTCGAAGCCATGATGTTCGTAATGATACAGCCTGGTCATCAGGATTGAGCAGATACCGAGCTTTCATCCACTCTCGCGTATCACTTGCTTGCTAAGACAGAGACTTCGATGGAGTAATAGTTTCCATGTCCTGCAAATCAGGTCAAGGACAAATTAGAATATGTTATATCTGCATGCTGGAATTAGAATCTTGGAGTTAATTTGTTGATCATCAATGATATGTGTGCTTAATTATGTGAAATCAAATATATTTACTGATATGTCAGACGCACAAGAGTCGCGCCATGGGTCTACTATGGATGTATACCGAATATATTCTTATCAATTACAAACAGTGAACCCAGCCAAAGCATTCTCGAGGGCACATGCATCCTTGAGTGAAAATTAAAGAGATTTTGAACCGACTGTGGAGCTTACTAAAAGCAAATTATCCGAGAGCTATAGCTGTTACCCATAGGCCATAGAATTTTCTTTTGTACTCTTTTATATAATTAACTAGTCAATCTACCCGTGCTTTTGTGCAGCTTGTCTTAATATTTAATTATTAAACTAATATTTGATAAAACAATATATAAAATTATGAAAAAAATTAACTACTTATTGTCTAATTTTCAAGATGCATGTATTGCTATTTGATCATATCTCTACTCAACTACTATTCAGATTGCGTGTGAGTGAGAGAGAGAGAGAGAGAGAGAGTCCATCAACCCATTATCTTTCATTGTCTCAAAATGAAAGAAATGACAATATCTTTTCTCTTGTAACGTGAGGATTTAAGAAGAGAGAGGGGGTAATGATTGTCTCAAAAAAACAACATTATCTTTTCTCTTGTAACACGAGAATTTAGGAAGAGAGAGGGGTAATGGTGGTTAATTTTATTAAAACATGGGAGGATATTTTAGTTTTATTGTTTTAATGGTAGTGATGGGTAATTTTAAAATATATTTAAGGTTATTTTGGTCTAATAATTTTATAATGGCAGTGGTGGGTAATATTTCATTTTCTATTTCTTTTCGATTGAATCAATTGCGTGTTATGTGTGCACATTGTAACGGCAACCTAGCTACTGGATGATCTAAGATGCCCCGCTCATGAATGTCGTGCATGGCTTGCATTGATATATTTAAGGAAAGGGAGCCTAACATGTTCATCATGGGCATTATCCAATGGACAATCAAAATCTGCAGGATACCATATAGGATATACAAATTGAATGGTATATGAAGGGTGTGTGTCCTTAATTAACGAGTAGGTATCCAATGTGTTCATGAGCATATACATCTTATTGGATTGTTTGAATTAAGGATTAAGAGTCAAAGTCTACCTGTGTGTCCTCAATTAACAATATGGAATCCAAATTGTACATAGGCACATCCATGTGTTCTTGTTTGACAATAAATAGATGAATCCTAACTTGATAGCATTAAGTGTTGTGCATGGGTAGCTTGCTAGCTTTAAGGAAAGGGAACCTAGCGTGTTGATCATGGGCATTATCCAATGGAGAATCAAAATCTGCAGAGGTACCATACAAATGGAAGGGTGTGTGTCCTTAATTAATGAGTCGGTATCCAATGTGTTGATAAGCATATCCATCTTATTTGATTTTTTGAATTAAGGAGTAAGATCCAAAGTCTACCTGTATGTCCTTAATTAAGGATATGGAATCCAAATTGTACATAGGCACATCCATGTATTCATGGGTGATCGGGTAACATTAAGTGTTGTGCATGGGTGAACACTATAAATCTAGCACATCGTCAATCAATCGATGCAACTACAGATCCTGCTTGTACACATACATAGGTCCATAGCAGCTAACATAGATTGGTATGATGGCAGCCTCCTCTGCTGTGTGCATGACGATGCTACTCCTCTGTATGGCGGTCCTCTTACTGACGGCCCATGCGGCCAGTGAGCATGAAGGGAAGGGTGGCCATGCGGGCGGTGAGCATAAGGGGAAGGGCGGTGAGCATAAGGGCAAGGGCGACCATGCGGGCGGTGAGCATAAGGGGAAGGGTGGACTGGTGTCCGAGGTGTGCCAAGACGTATCGTCAAGGCATAGCTTCAACATCTCTCCAGATTTTTGCAAAGCAATGCTTCACGGTGACAAGCGCAGCGAGGAGGTCAAGAGCACACGCGAACTGACTCTCATCGCCATAGACCTTGTGCAACGCACCGCTGCGGATGCGCTCACCAAGGTCCAACAAGAGCTGGCCCAGAACAAGAAGAATTCTCACACAGAGGCCTCCCTTCAGAAATGCCATTTGGACTACACCTCCATAGCACAGACAGTCACCGTGTGTCATTCGTTGGTCCTGGAGGGCAAGCCTGGCCACGAATGCTCCAAGAAGCTCTCCTCTGCATCCAAAGACTGTCAGGACCATGTCTACCAGCTCATCAAGGATCAGAACATGAGGAAGGCGCTGTGGAGCGACGTCATGAGGGTCTACCATCGTGCCACCCTTGTCGAAGCCATGATGGACGTAAAGACCCCGTCTGGTGGTCATCACTAATGATCCACTGTCATGTATCTTGCTAAATAATAAGGCAGAGACTAGAATGACGATGTAATAGTTGTAGCATATCAGATCATCAAGATGAAATAAAATATATTTTATCTCCTGTGTGAGTTTGTGGATCGATCTGTGCTTATTATCTTAAAAATTAAATGTTTTGCCATAGTGTGCTAGTGTGTTTTCAGTGACAGGCGCAGACATCTGTTGTCTTCCATTACGGATCCATTTTTCTTAGTTGACAATCCGCTTGACTCATCTCCAAACGTCAAATATATACTGTCTATTTCCGCTGGGAGTACAAAAGCAACAAGACGGCCCAATCAAAATGTCGATATACTGTCCTCTAAGAAACCATATTGTTCGTCCATTTAATAAGCACCTCATTATATGTCCATTTGTTTCATAGGCTTCAATGGACTGAAAGCATTGTGTCAACAGCCTTTATGGGTATTAACGGGTCCGTGAGTCGAATTGTATGATTTTTTTCTAAATTTGTAGGGTTATGTGTTTTTGTATAAGACATATTAAAAATTTTATCTTATGTATTTCCTATGGAAAAAATATCATTTGTAACGTGTTTGCACCCATTTTAGATTTTAACGGGTCTATATTTGATTCTTCTGTGCGCCCATTTTTTCAATCCCTTAACGGGTCCATCAACAGACCTGATAGTTGTTGTCGTTTCATAGATCTAGCAACCGCCTTTATTAATAGATGCCAATGAACCGTTCCCTTTTTAGGCCCAGCTAATTGTGATACATAATAGGAAACACACACTGTAGAGGTGTGTCAAAAACCACTCTAAAGCGATCTGCCGCTATGCCACCGTAGCTTAAAATATGGGTTTGTAACGGCGGTTAGCAATACCTGCTGCTACAGAGTTCTCTGTAGCAGTGGATGGCAACAACACCCGTTACTAGACTATACTTACAAAGTTTAATAAATGAACCGCTAGAGACCGAGGGGTTATACAGCCACAGTGCAGCACGCATCCAGCCACAGAGAGGAGGGTGGTCACTGAGCGCTGCCCAGTATATTCATTGGGTCATCACGCGCCGTCCACCTCACCAACCAGCCGTCACTCGCCTCGAGCCACCGGAGAGGTGGTGGTGCACAGGCCATCGTGTGCCACCGCCGCTGCATCCTTGAGTGAAAAGTAAAGAGAAGTAACCCAAAAGAAGTGTCGTTCTGACATCGTTTAAAGAAAGATGGAATCCAATCTGCTTACTGGCCTATCCATGAGGGCATGTACAACGCTAATTAATGAGCGGGTTTTTGAGCTGATGTGGCAATGTATTTTTGTAAATAGCCCCTCCAACCCTTGAAGAGATGGCTGGGTGGTCTCTATCACGTGTTCCGATGTAAGAGATAATTCTGAACACCGTTGTACATGTGAAGAGACGACTTATGTTATGCAATCATCAATAATATGCATTTATTAAAAGACATCATGTAGAGTCTCTCTTTTGTATGACTAGAGTTGTTTCATGTCTCTTTACTTGGATACATGTGTCCGAGAGACCACAGTGGGCTCTCCTTTGTACATGCCCTGATTAAGGTAGGAGAGGGAACGACAACCCAAATTCTTTTGACACTAAATGCATGATGGAATCCTCTACATGGTGTATTTTCTATCATTAATTGATGGCAGAAGTCTCAGGCATGGGTCTTGGATGCATGGATCAAGAAGCTGGTATATATACATATATTGCTGCTAGATAGACACACATACATACATGTATATAATTAAGGAGATCTAGAAAGATTGGCAGGATTGTTTATGGCGGTGGCACAATTGATGGCGACCGTCCCTGCCATGTTCTATAGTGACAACTGATTTAAACTATAATAGTTATTTATTTAATATCAATTCTTAATTATTAATTTATTTGGCTAATTTTTTAATATTTTTGCAAAATGTTCATGGTGATAACTTAAAAAAAACACGTATCAGGTTTGTTAGTTTGAATTTTTAATCGATGGTAGATAACTTTAACATGTGTATAGGGATATTTTGGTCTAATTGATTTATATAGTAGAAGTAGTGGATAATACTTTAAAAACAAATAGTAAGCTATTCGGTCAAACTTTTTTTTTTTACTTTGTAATGGTAGTGGTGGCAATTTTTCTGTCTGTTGCTTTATAATATCACTGATGGATAATTTAAGACCATATATCATTGTATTTTGATCTAACAACCGATGATATTAGTAATACCTAATAACCGATGACCAAAGCTAACGAGCTGACTATTTCTATTATTCCACTATAAAAAGGTAGAATGTACTGTGGATGTATACCGATATATTCTTATAAATTACGGAGGGGGAACCCAAAGCGTTCATGAGGGCACATAGTGAAAAATAAAGAGAAGTACACTGTCGTTCTGACATGGTTTTTTTTTAGAAAAAAAGAGGGAATCCAATGTGTTTATGGGGCCTGTCCATGATTATTATGGTAGGAGAGGCAACGACCCAAATTGTTAATACTACTATATTCTATATCCATGAGATATATATATATATCTTTTTGACACTAAATGCATGATGGATTCCTCTACATGCATGGTGTATCTTCTGTCATGAATTGATGGCAAAGTGTAGGTCTTGGATGCATGCATGGATCAAGAAGCTAGTATAGCACTATAAATCAGCACATATGTCATTAATTGGGTATCTTCTGATCAACGAGCACTATATATTGCTGCTAGGCGCGCACATACATACATAGACACATATAGTTAGGGAGATCGAGGAGCATTGGCAACAAGATCGTTGATGGCGGCCGGAACCGGACCATTATTGGCGATGACGATGCTACTCTGCGTGGCGGCGGCCCACCCGCCGGCTAATAAGCATGTGGGCAGCAAGGAAGACGACGGGGACATGGTGTCAGAGGCGTGCAGGAACGCGTCGTCGGCAGACTTTTACGACGGATGGACGCCGGAGAATGTCACCCGGGAGACTTGCGAGTCCGTGCTCCGCTCCGACGATCGCAGCGCGGCGGCCAAGGACCCGCGGCAGCTCCTGCTCATCGCCGTCGACCTTGTCCAGCGCGCGGCGGCGGCGGCGGACGCCAAGATCGCCGGGATCGTGATGAGCCAGAGCATTAACGACAAGGAAACGAAGCTCAACTGGGAGTACTGCCGTTTGGACTACAGCATCGTGGCACTGACCCTCCCTCTGTGTCGCGCCATGGTCCAGGAGTTGAAGCCCGGCGACCAGCCTGGGCCCTACGACCTGCTCGGCTACAACTACCCAGAGTGCGCCGTCAAGCTCGAAGATGCAGCCCACGACTGCATGTGGCGCCTCACCCACCATGACGACAAGGTCTGGGAGATGGTGTCCAATGAAGTCAAACGAGTCTCCGATCGGTCCACCGTCGCCACAGCCATCGCCGGTGTCATGATCCGATGGAATATTTTTGAAGGTTAGCGGCAGGTGCTCTGCCCTTTCATTATAGGAGAAATAAACCACCAGTAGGCTACAGGAGTTCACAGACGAAACGGCCAAGAGTTAACAAATAAGAACACAAAAAGCCAGGACGAAACGAAAGACCGAAACAAGCGCTTTCTACCTGCAGAAACCGCACAAGAGAGAAAAAAGAAGCAGAAACTCGATAGGCACTCGGGTGTAGAGGTAGAGCAACATGAGAGTGCCAGAAGTTCAATCTGGTTCCCGTGGTCTTTGTCCCGTGACCGCTGATCTGAAGAAGTCAATCTCCTCCTTTGCTCTGTACGCCACCTGCACGGCATCACACTCTGTACCCTGGAAAATTCTCCGATTTCGCTCCTTCCAGATGTTCCACCAAGTGTATAGGATTGTGCCTGTTTGGTCTCTCCTTTTAGCCGTCGGCATTAGGTCTGTGATCTGTTGCAGCCAATTCGCCACCCCTGTCGTTGCTCTCACTGTACTCAGGTCTGGGCCTTCGTGCCACGCGTTCACTAGATGTAGGACCTGTCTGGCAAATGGGCACTCAATCAGCAGGTGGTGATTAGTTTCTAATTCCTGTAGGCAAAGCGGGCAGATGACATTGCTTTCCCAGCTCTTCGCTTCCAATACGTCTGCCGTCAGCAATTTCTCGTGCATTGCGGTCCACGCAAACAGGATTACTTTCGGTTCAGCTTTAGCTTTCCATAGTCTTTTCGTCCTGAAGGGCCTTGCAATGTTTTTGAATTGAGCTTTGTAGGCCGATGAAGTACTGTACACCCCTGACGTCGTTTCAGTCCAGATCGCCGTGTCTGTAACGTTTTCGTTTAGAGTCGTTCCCCTGAGTGAGTTCCAGAGAGATATGTATTCTCTGATTTGCGCTGTTGTCGTTATGTTACGAACTGATCTAATCCAGTTACTGTTTGTCAACTCCTTTGCTACCGTTCTGTTCTTGAACTTTGCCAACTGGAAGAGATTTGGTAGACTGAGCTTTAGCGCTTGCTGTCCGATCCATCTGTCATGCCAGAAGAGGGTCGTTTTACCATTGCCAATTTGAATTCTCGCATTTTCGGCAAACAGCGTTCTTTCATCCCTTGTGCATGGAAGTTGCATCCCTTTCCATGGTCTGTCCATGTGATTCCAGTTGTGCCATAACCATCTCTGTCTTAAGGCCTTCCCAAATTTCTCCAAGTCCTTGATACCTAAACCGCCTAGCTCCTTTGGTCGTTGGACCATGCTCCATCTGACCAGGCAGTGTCCTGCCGATTTGGTCTCGCCATCATCCCCTTTCCATATGAAATCTCTTGCCAGTTTGTCCAGCCTTTTGATGACCCATTTTGGCAGGGGCATAACCAAGGCCTGGTGGGTAACCAGAGCCGTTAGGACGGAATCCGTAAGCCTAACTCTTCCCGCACGTGCAATATGCTTTCCTTTCCATGACGGCAGCTTCCCTGCAACTTTGTCAATTAAAGGTAAATAGTCTACCCTTCTCAGTTTACTCTTATGCAGTGGGATCCCTAGGTATCTGCATGGAAACTCCTTTATCTTTGCTGGAAAGCATTGCAGCAGCGATTCCATATCAAGTTCTTGGCAGTTTATAGGGAAGATTTCTGTCTTGTCAAGGTTGGCTTTGAGACCAGTGGCCTCTCCAAAGTCTTCTAGGATGCCCCTTAGCTGAACCAGGTCATCTGCATCCGGTGGCAGGAATACCGCGGCATCATCTGCGTACATTGAGATCGTCGCTTGGGCAGTAGTCGAACTTGTGCTTGTGCTTGCGGATGCCCGACTTTCCAGTGATGTGCGGAGCATGTTATGTATTGGATCAAAGGCCAGTATGAATAGCATAGGTGACAAAGGGTCACCTTGTCTTAATCCCCTGTGGTGCTTGATTGGTCGGCCCGGCTTACCATTCAACAGTACCCTTGATGACGATGATGCGAGCATTATGGTGATCCACTCTCTCCATCTTGGGCCGAAGCCCAGTTTTTGAAGCAGTTCTAGTAAATATGGCCAAAGAACAGTATCAAACGCCTTTGCCATGTCCAGCTTGATGAACAGTGTTGGTTTCTTGGTTCTCGTGGCCTCTCTTATAATCCCTTGGACATATAGGAAGTTGTCATGTATGCATCTTCCTCTAACAAAAGCGCTTTGGTTGGCCGACACCAACTCGGGCAGCTTCGGCGCTAATCTGTTGGCCAGCACCCTGGAAAGGATTTTTGCTAGGCTATGAATCAGACTGATGGGACGATAGTCCTGGATTCTTGCTGCACCTTCTTTTTCGGAATTAGGATAATATTGGCTGAGTTAACCAAGTTGAATAAATTTCCTCTTAGCTGTGACAATTGATGGAAGGCATGGTGGAAGTCCGCTTTGATTATTTCCCAGCATTTTACAAAGAAGAGTCCCGAGTAGCCATCTGGGCCAGGTGCTTTATCCTTGGGCATCTCATGAATTACTCTTCTGATTTCCTCCTCCGAAATGTCCACCTCAAGATCCTGCAGGTTAAAACTTCGGATCCCCAGGGCGTCCCAGTTCAGAGTTGATCGCCTCTGTACGCTTGTGCCAAGAACAGTATGGAAGTGATTCTGTATTTCTCTCTGCTTGTCCTCATGTTGCACCACCACTCCGCTTGTTGTTTGCAGCATCTGAATGTGTTTTTCCTCTTTCTTCCATTTGCTCTTAAATGAAACAGTCTTGTATTCGCGTCTGCCGTTCTCACCGTTGTGAGGCGTGCTCTTTGTTTGGCTTTGGCTTTCTCTATTGCTAGTAGGCCCTGGAATTTTAGCTTGATCCTTTTTCTGAATTCAATTTCTAGTTCATGCAGCCCCCGTCGCTCCTCAGCTGCATCAATTTGCCATATTATTTCTTTGGCTATGAGAATCTGTTGTTTGATGTTTCCAATCTGGCATTTTTGCCATTTCTTGAGCGCTTTCGCGGTCCGGGAAAGTTTTAAGTGCAGTTTTCGGAATGCGTCGGTCGCCCTTGTGCTTTTATTCCACGCCGCTGCCACTGTCTCTTGGAATCCCGGCATATGAATCCAGAAGTTTTCGAAACGAAAATCCTTGTAATAGTATGCCTGAGTGGCGCCCTGAAGGAGCAGAGGGCAGTGGTCGGAAAGGGTTGAGGCAGCAGCTTGGAGGTGACAAGTTGGGAATTTACCTTCCCACTCTACGCTACAGAACATTCGATCTATCTTCGTCATTGTTGGGGTTGTCTGTCCATTGGACCAAGTGTACTTCCTCCCGTGTAGTTCTATTTCCTTTAGCTCTAGATGCTGCAAGGCGTCCCCGAACTTGGCCATGAGTGCCCTGTCTAGCCTGGCGTTATTTTTGTCAGCGGCTCTGGTTGAAATCTCCAACAAGAAGCCAGGATCCTGGAGCTCCATGTTTGAGCGTACGGAGCTCTTCTATGAAGCGTTCTTTCCTCCGCTTCCTTTGTGGACCGTACACCGAAGTAATGGTCCATTCCTCCCCGTTTTCCAAGTGTTGTATCAAGGCCGTGATAGTGTTTCTAGTGGTGCTTGCCGCTATCATGGAGAAGTGCCTATCGCTTACTGCTATGAGGATGCCACCCCGACTTCCTGTCGCAGGAAGGTAGGAGTAGTCTTTCGTGAATTGTGGTCCTAAGGTTTCTCGGATCACTGCGTCATCAACTGTTTGCAGCTTCGTTTCCTGCAGGCAGACAATTGTGGCCCTTGAAGACACTACCATCTCTTTAACCACTTCCCTCCGGATAGGTTGATTCAAGCCTCTAACGTTCCAATCCAGAATCAGTACATCGAGTTTGCCATATGGGTAACCGAATGGAACGACACAGCCTGCACAATGCAGAAGCTGACACGGTACATTGCTTGCTTGGGGAAAACAGCTCATCCGAAGCAGCTTAACAACACGAAGACAAACACAGAAGACCAGGAAACACAACCCCGAAGCCTGGCCTACACCCAAGAAGGACCCTGCTGGTTGCCAAGCCAGCATCGGCCGGATACTCCGCCTACAGCGGACTAGCACGCTCCGATTATTTAGGCTACTTCTAAAGTGACACATAGAACTCTCCGTTGTCCAAAGCCTGCCCTGAGTTGGACACATTCTCCGTCTTCCACGCCTCATTTGGCCTTGCGGGACACGGCTTTGGTGGCCGGCTTGGCCACCTGGTTGTTATCAATGTTCATCGCTTGCAGCAACTCCTCCATCGCCTGCATCGCTTCCTTGGTGATCGGTCCGTCGAAAAGCTTCATGATCCTATTACGGACCTGCCCCGCCTTATCTGCAGCTTCCTCCAGCACGCCCAACTTCTTGGCCAGCACCTCCTGTGCCAACTCTTCCTGTTTCTTCTTCCCGGTCTGTCTTGTTTTGGTGGCGATCCGCCCACTCCTGCGAACCCCGTTGTCATCTTCCTCCGCGGCGGCCCCCGAACAGCGCCCGGAGTGTGGAGCAGGGCCTGTTTAATTGGGACGACAAACCGGGGGCTGGAGTTGTGGCCTCCTGGTGGCTGCTCTCCATGCCCGAGACGTTATGTGTCGGCACCCCTCCCCGGCTCCTGAGCTGAACTGTCGGTGGCCCTTCCAAAACCCCCAATGTTACCGGTCCCATCTGCCCCCTTTCCGTTGCGTTAACTTCTTCGGTGGATCCACATTCCTGCTCGTGCATGACCCCCTGAAGTTGGGGCTCCCTCTCAGCAATTTCAGTCCGTGAGCTCCGATCAACAGCCTTAGGTTTCCTGAATTTGCCTGTTAATCCTAGTGACGCATTCCGGGCCTCGGTGCGCATTGGGTCATCCCGGACCTCCGTCGGTGGCCTGTGCATGAGTGCTATGTCAATCTCAATCTCTATCTCCGAAGCCCCCTTGCCACTCGCTTGCCTACTAAATCCGCCTCGCTGCTCATCCTCCGAGCTATCCTCCCGACCTTTCTTTGTGTCGCTGCAGGTCTCACGCTGTCGCCCAATTGCTCTGCTCGGTTGTGGTTTCTTCTTGTTGGCGAACCTGTGGATCAAGCGGTCCAGGGATCTGTCACGAGACCTCCGAGTGGCCGGGCTGAGAGACCGACGCAGGTTCCTGTTATTCCCAAATCCGGACCCTCCCGCGCCCTCTTGCCTAGGCGATCGGGCCCTACTCCTGCCGCGCTCTCTCGGCCGGCGAAGCCTCTACAACAGCCCGCGTCTCTGTTGTTGGCCACCGGGAGCTCCATCCGACCTGTCTTCGTCATCATCCTCCTCATCACGGCGTTGGAAGCGCTCCGGCCAAAGGTCAGCCGTACAGGATCGGCGGGGCGGGTCCCTACGAGACTGCAGGACCGGGCCACCCGCCACCCCTACATCCGGCACACCCGGAGTCCGAGTCCGAGCGTGGACACCACCGGCTCACCCCGAGCGGTGGTGCGCTCCAGGTCCACCACCACAGCTAGGTGAACCGGAATGTCGAAGGCGGCGCCCCACCCGGGCGTCTCCGGACGGTCATGGTGAATCCGGAGCTGCCGGTAGGGCCCCATCGGCGGGCTGGCCCTTCGGGTCCGGGTCGGTGACGGTGACCCGGATCCTTTTGGGGATGCGCCGTGGAGAAGAGCACCACGCCCATAGCTCAAACGCCCTTGTATCTATCCTCCCGACGCTCCGTTCCTCGAGCAAAGTGAAAGGAGCAAGCTTTGCTGATCAACCAGGCGGCGAACCCCGCGTTCCGCGAGGTGGAGAGGCGGACCTTCCGGACGGAGCTTAACATGAAAACGCTTGGTCTCCCGCTCGGCCCGGTGACTAGGCGACCAGCGTCGCAGCTCGGAACCGCCTGCCGCCGGAAGTGAAGTGGTCAAACTCAGCCACGGCTTCGAAGTCTTCGCGCAGGGTGAACTGCACCAGGAAATCCTCCGGCTGGTGCCTAGAGACTTGCAGATTGTAGGGGTCGATGCCGAAACGGCGCTCCAAAGCCTGAACCACATGGTGTGGGTCGGTGTGAGGCCTGTTACGCCCAATCCAAACCAGCAGAGATCTTGATTCAAAGAAGTCAATCCTTTGCTGCAGCTCATCGAGAGAGGCATGTTGCAGCAATCCTCCTCGAGCCGCTCCGTGAGGTTGAGATCCTCCATCTGCGTACTCCTTCCCTGCGGCCGCGCGGAGGGCTCCGCGCGAAAAATTCTCTCGGTAGATCCGGGAGGTAATTGGCTTCTGCTTCCCTTTGGGGCACCTAGAGGAGCTGTGCCCCGAGCGGAGGCAACTCCAAGCATTTGATTGGGTCCCTACAACGGGCCCGCCGGTGGTCCGAAGCAAGGCGGTTGAAGCACTTGCCTCGCATCTTTCTCGGGAAGGTCGCCCTGCGCGCCCGGTCCGGAGTCCTATGCTGCGCCGGTGAGGTCACGCCTGCTGGCCCCTTGCGTTTCCTCCGAACCAGCTGCCGGCCTTCTCCGTCCGGCCGTCGTGGCGAAACAGAGGCCCTAGGAAAAACAAGGTTTCCCTGGTCCTTCAACAACGAGGGGCGGGAGGGCGGCCCCGCGCCTACGCCGGGCCCCGGCCGAGCCGCACCGGCGTCCCGTCGAACCGTCTCAATCCGCGCCCCCGCTCGAGGAGAACGTTTGGAAATCTCGGAGCTTGGCCATACCTTTGCCGCAAGCTTCACCCGTGACGACTTGCTTCGCACCGAGCTCTCGTGGCGAGAGCAGGTGCACCTTACCTTGTTTCGACCCGCACGGCTCGAGGGGCCCGTCTCCGCGGCAGCCTCGGCCGACGCGTCCACACCTGCTTGCGAATCTGGTACAACTTCCTCATCGGAGGTCCCGCGGAGCATCTCTTCCGACCCGGAAGGAGACGGCAGATCCGGGACACGGGAGGCTGGGGGAAGCAGGTGGGGGCAGCGGAAGGGGGAAAGGCGGGGGTTTGGGGGCTAGAGCTGACTAATCCGATGGAATATGACTACCACGAATCTAGCTAATCATAATCAGTGACGAGGAATCACTTCGGAAAACCTTTACAATTTGGGAATTTTCCAATTAAATGATGGGAAACAAATCAGTTTTAAGAATCATATACAGCTCGATCGTAATAAGGAAATTTAATCCGGTTGTTACATCCTTGCGCTATTGTTCCTCTCAATGTGTCATTTAGAAGAACATTCTTAAGACCCGATTTAGCGGCCTCTCTCGTATAATCATGTATCTCCCTTTGGTTGGGCTCTTAGCTATGACTTTTTCGACGGCGCGCTCGCCCGCGGGAAAGAGGACAGGCGACCAAGTAAAGGAACCTTCGGGACCAGTTCGACGCGCCGAACTTCTGTGCTCGCCGACGTTGGTGGAGTATGGGACGTCGGTAAGGTCTCAGCTCCTGGAGCTCGTGGTGGCGGCGGCGGCGTGGAAAATGGAAATGACGGGCACAATCGCTGGCGGCTGACGATGAAACAGACTCGACGATCTAGGCCTTTTTGCCGTTTGGGCCGTACGTATTATGGTGGGCTGGACCAATAAAACGTACGATAAATTTCATTAAGAAAATGTCTCTTTTGTGCACTGCAGTTTTATTACTTCTCTTTTTTTTCAGAGTTAGAGTCAAACATTTTGCATTCTCTTGTGCTCCAACGCAAGAGTTTTCCCACTAACAACAGCATGCAACTGCTATACGATTTCACGTGAGACGACAAGCAGAACAATCCAATAAGGACCACATATAGCAGTATAATGTCGTCCTCTTAAGAAGTGAAGTGTTCATCCATGGAATCAGCATGTCATGCTTTATTTTTGTACAGAGGACAATGCTTTCTTTAAGAGCTATATACTGTAGTAGTCGGCTGAGACTTTGGTGATGGTCGCCAAGCAGTTGTCCAGCGGCCTGGGGTGAGGCAGGTACCTGACGCGGCAGTTTGGGTTGGCCCTCGTCAGCCTGCAAGCAAGTGCACAGGATTCAGATTCATCAAACAATTTCCTCAAAAAAAAGAAAGATTCATCAGACAACCAACGCAGGGCAAGCTAGACACGGTTAATTAGTTGTATATAGCTATAGCATGGGCGGAATTACTTGTAACCAAGGAGGAAATGGTGGCGCCTGATATTACGCGGGTTAACATTAGCTTGTGGCGCCTGATATTAGCTTGGATGTGAAAGAATTTCGTGGGTGCATCTCCTTGTGCCAACCACATGAGTCTAGACTCTTGACGGGCAATCGACCTCTGAAGGGAAGCCAGGCCAAGGGATTTGAGTTTAAGCTGCTAGCGTAGGCTTTCCTCATATGCCGCGAGTGGCCTGAGATCTCTAGCAATTTCCAGCCTGTGCACCACTTTCTTAGCGAGTTTGAGTTGTAGGCGGATGTTACCTACGTGCTTGGTGCTCCAACTTTGAAGCATACGTGCCGTGTTGCGAAGTAACCAGTCAAGTCTCCTGAAAGGATCTGCGTTATTTAGCGGGAAGCTCCAAGCCCGTTTCACGACCTGGAGGAACCCAGGGAAGCGAGTCCAGATCTCCCAAAAGTGGAATCTTTTCTTATGGTGGAGCACATTATCAGTTTGTAGCAGCAGCGGGGCATGATCAGAACATAACGACGAGAGGGATTGGAGGTCGTTATTTGGGAACAAGAGCTCCCAGTCCGCTGAGACGAAAATCCTGTCAATGCGCTCCAGAGTTGGATGTGCGCGCTCGGTGCTCCAGGTGAACAGCCTGCCATTGAGATGGATTTCTTTGAGTTCCGCCTCGTTTATGAAACGTCGAAACTGACTCATGCGACGCCGATTGAGCATCGTGTTGTTCTTGTCAGCTGCACGGTAGATGAGGTTAAAGTCCCCTGCCAGGATCCAAGGGCCAGCACACGAACGTCGGATATCATGCAACTCGGCAAGGAATGCTTCTTTCTCTTCTTCCCGTGACGGCCCGTACACAACCGTTAGCTTCATCTCTATGTCCTCTGCAATTAGCTTGAGGCAGCCAGTCAAAAAGTAAATACGCGGGTTAACATTAGTGAACGTCCAAGTGGACGCGCTCCAAGCAACGAGGATTCCTCCCCTTGTTCTTTGTGCTGGAAGGTAGGCAAAATCAAAGCCGGCGCCAACCAGCTGTGCATTTGTGTAATCATCAATCATCGCCATTTTAGTTTCTTGCAAGCAAACAACGGAAACATGCTCGGCCGAAACCAGGTGTCTGACCGCATCTCTATGTGCAGCGTCATTGAGACCGTGCACATTCCATACTAGGAATTTTTGTGAATGCATGGTGGATTGGATCAAAGCTGCACTGCTTCGTCATCGCCTGCCTCTAAGGGATCATGCGTGTGCTGGATGAATAACTCCGCAATGAGTCTTGCTTGCTCTTCCGTTAGTCCTTGGCGGAACATCTGGATATACCAGTATAATGTTGTCCTCTAAAA
>JAUNZO010004736.1:0-52187 GCA_031894775.1 Chloris gayana
GTGCTTTCTATTGCAAACCATTTGTTAGCCATCCTTTCACTCACCTTGCTTGTCCTTTATTTCTCCCACTTGCTTGAGTGCTCCATGTACTCTCCCTTGCTATTTCCCTTTTTCTAGAACGAACCGATGCTCGGAAGATGGAGAAGATTTGGACTACATCACCGATGAGAAAGGTCTAGGTGTGCGGACCCCGATCTATTGTCCGTGGTGTTATGGAGTCTTCCGCTAGCGTATATGTTATTCAGTCCTTTGACACAATATTATTGTAAGTTATTCAATTTAATAAAGACATTGTTCTTTTATCACTTATTTGTCATGTGTGCGTGAAAACTTGTTCCTCGGCATGCATACGGATGCGTTCGGTTTTGGTTGTTAAAACCGGGTGTGACACATATTCAACAACATGTCCAAGGCTTAACACATGCACACTCCAGTGGTCCTCTAACCCAATCTCTGTCCTACTCACACTTCACATGTGGATCAATGGGTCTGTCTGTCCATACCCTATAACTCACAAGTTACGTAGGTTTACCAATCCCCATAGAAAGGTATGCACTTGGTACACAACTCAATACTTGTTCACGGAGTCACAACGATAGGTTTTCAATTTTAGGATGTAACGCATTAATCAAATAGAAATTCTAGTCTATTCTCATATTAAGTAAAATCGATAGTAAAATTCTTACTTATGGTGCTCAAAATTTAGCATGGGAATTTCTAGGCACGTGTTATGTCATAAACAACATTCATGCAAAGTTTCATGAAGACATTCCTAATATAAAAATCATAATAACTCATTTACTTAATATAGAGGTGATGCAAATAACTTTTAAAATATGCAACAAATGGAGATGTGCTTGCGCAGAGGCTTCATGTATGCCATGAGTAATTTATTGGCCAAGTTTCATGTTCAAAGGAGTTATATAAATGTATTTACGAATTTATAACGCTTAAATGGGTTACAAATTTAGGCAATTATAGAATTACTAAAACATAACAATTATTGAGCAATATGATACTTGTTGAAAAGAGGAGAATTTTATGAATCCAACAAAATTGGTTGTGTCCTTCTTATATTTTGCGAGATATGAATTTTTGAAAATGTTTGATACTATTTATGATAATGCCATCGGTTGGTTTGAACCGAGTGCGAGCGCGCGCGACGATGCGCGGTGGCCGATGGCCAAACGACGCGGGGTGGGGCGCTATCCTTTGGCTGGTTTGGAGCTCTCGGCTTGGCGAATCTTTCGGTGGGTCCACGGGGGTGAGGGCTCGTCGGAGGGGGCCAGACAACGAGTAGCGATGTCGGGACGAGTTCGGTAGCCTCATGCACCGTGCTTAGAGAGTGAGGGGGCTAGGTTCTAGTGGCACGAGCTTCGCCTCACCTTGTAGATCAACGAGGGCCGGAGGTGGTTCCTCGTCGACGAGGTGTAGGGGACCGGCGACGGCTTGATTTTTCTCCGAATTCGGGTGATGTGTCCTGTGAGGGAGAGGGGGCGATTAAGGAGGAACTAGAGGAGCTGTTGCACGCTCGGTTGAAGAACAAAAAGGGAAGGGAGCTTGAACGAGAGGAAGGCGGCGGCTGATTCGATCTTCCGGTGCTCGACGCGGTGGCCGCTTGAACGAGAGGAAGGCGGCGGCTGATTCGATCTTTTGCTTCTACGCACTAGAGAAGAGGAGGTGGCTAGGCCGCGACCATGGCACTCGTGGGAGGTCTCTAGAGCTTGTGAGAGTAAAGTGACGAGCGTGAGAGAGAGGGACGAGCTTGGGAGCGCCGATTTACGATCGGTCGATCGAGGCGGAAAACGATTCAAAGCGGAAGCGATCAAGGACGAGAGCGAGACCGTGTCTTGGGTGTCATACCCGATTTCAACTACCGAAATCGAATTCATCCGTATGCGTGCCTAGGATCAAGTTTTCACGCAAACGGGACAAATTATGTGATACAAGAACAATATCTTTATTAACTCGTTAAATAATTACATCAAGGACCCGTAGGTCTAAAGTAAAAGATTACATTGCAGTGGAATTTGTACTAAGCGTTGACGTCCTTCGGCTCCCGGAGGAAGTCGACCGGAAGACCGCAGAGCCTAGACCACCACTTCATCGTCTCCTCGAATGATGTACCTTCAACCTTCACTTCGAATTGTGGCATGATGCAAAAAGAGAGGCAACAAACGTATGAGTACATTACGTACTCAACAAGTGGGGGAAAGTATGACATGATTGGCCGGTCTAGAAAGGCTAACACAGGGTTTACGGCATAGAAGTACATATGTCTAGTTCATTAATTAAGCATATTTACTATGTGAGGTAACTCTCACGGATCCCAACTTGATCCTTTATCCAAACCAAGCAAGCCTCCCTCCCGAGGACCATGCATCCAAACCATTACCACCCCCTAATCCACGTGAGGGTCCATGCCGCTCTTGACCTTGAGCACGATAGTCATGAAAGTTTTTACTCCGTAGAGGTTGTACACAATTCAACACGAGAAAGTGATTCCATCCCTCGTTGCCGGGTGGACTAAAAACTTCCATTGTGTCCGTGTCGATCAAACACATTACACTAGGAGTTCCACTCACCTGATGTATAAACCCGTCATCGGGTAGCTTCCCTCTCTTGAGCCGGATGGTTCCGAGACCTTGTCCCTTCACCACACCTCCCGTGGGACTACCGAGCATAACACCGGCCGTAGGCCCCTCTCCCTACACGCGTACTCAACTGGTCTCCACCGCATACTACGCCAAGTCGCGCCCATACATGGATGGTCGCTCCACGAACCGGTCCTTATGATTCGGGTGATAGCATTTCATAGAACTACAGGTACACCCCAGCCATAGTTCCTCCACCCGTCACCAAAATCAATGTTCAATAAATTAACAAGCAACCATGATCATTATGTTCAAGTGGATCAATATCAAGATTAACAATTATCCTATCTTAAACCCAATTAAAGCAACTAAGAATGATCTACCCAATCATACATATAATTCCACCCGAGGCGACAAGGACAAGTAAGGCAAAAAGGTACGACACATAGGATTCATATTATAACAGTGATGCAATCATGTGCAGATAGTAAAGGAGTAAGTGCAAGATGCATCAAGGACACTTGCCTCTTCCTCTCTTTTCTCTTGATTATATCTTCGGCTCTTGCTCTTTGAATTCCTTGCTTCGATCGTCCTCTAATTACGTCACGTCGATCAACATGCACATAAACATACAAAGAAACTAAGAAATAGAACATTACATCATACCAAAAGACAATAAAGCATTTCTAAAAGAAAGTACGCGTCGCTACGATTCCGTGAGCGCAAGAATCGCCTAAATCGGAGCTACGAGCGAAAAGTTACGAAGGTTTGAAGTTTTAGGGGCTAAAATGTAAAAACAACTAAGGAGGGAGTATTTTGTAAATATGGAAAAGTTTAGGGACTAAAGCATAAAAGGGCCAAGGCTAAAATCTAATTTTATCAAACTCTAAGGTTGCTTTTGCAAAAGTACAAGATCTAAGTGTTATTTGAGTAAACAGGTGCTAAAACATAATTTTATGAAAGGTCGAGGTTGTTTATGTAAAAAGGTTCTTTGGCTAAAACATTACTGCACAAAGGTTTAGGGGCTAAAAGAAGTTTACAATAAAATATAATGTTTATTGTAAGAGACTAGGGTTGAAACGGAATTAAAACAGGGCTTAGGGCTGTTTTTACAAAAAGAAGGGCCTATTCGTAATTAACCATAGACTACGGGAGCTAGCGCGTAATTTTGCTTAGATACGTAAACATTCACGCGTAATGTTTACAATCTACAGGGGCTAAATCACAAAAATTACCATCCTAGCATGCGTTAGGGGCTAAACAGAAATAAAACTAATCCCGTGGTAGCTTTTGTAAAAAAACAGAGGGCCTAATCGCTATTTACTGAAACTATAGGGGCCTATCCGCTTCACTACCATTTTACCGGAATTAAACGATTTAAAAATAAATCCTAAAACCTATGGACCGAGTCAACGTGATGGATACCCGGGAGGGTTTGTTCCCGATCTTTCGGTGGAGACGTGGTGGATAACTCGATTGATGGCGAAGTCGACGTTCACGACCCGACTACAACCGTCCGCAGACGTTGCGCCTTAGCGACCGATACACCAACTCCGATGGTTGCCGCGAACTTGTGGTGCGCGACTCCCGGCCACGAGGGCACTCGTCCTGCAAGCAATCGAAGAACTAGCAAGAACAAGTAGAACAAGCACTAAATTGCGGGATAAAGGTGAAGAACAAGAACCGAAGTCTCAATAATGTGGGGTTCGGAAACAAGCAAACGAGCGGTTTAGCCAACACGCGGGCAGCAAGCCGAATAGCAGTAGCTAATTCTAATCAACAAAACCCAAGGGTTCCTAATGGCGGCTGCAAGTTATATGAATGTGGGAGGACGACCTCAAGGGGCTGGGGTCGTGCTCCAACCCTATGACGCGTCCAAAGTGGACTCTACTTGATACACGGCCCAATGGGCCAAAATAAGGTGTCGCAGCACCGTAAGCAGAAAAGGTCTCTGCAATAAAACGACAATTCCGGCCGACTCCGAATAGATATGGGCCTAAGGTTGGATCCATGTGAAAGTCGACTTCGTGATCTTTCCAGCAAGTACTCGGACTCCTCAAGCCGACTCCGTATGTGGTCGTGGCAGCCGTGACAAGTTGGTGTTGTTCGGAGTCCGAATCCAGCCTGCGCGAATCCAACTCTATTTTGGTCCTGTCCATCGTTCCTAAGCAACACAAGGCAGCAAACATTTCCATTGTCTATATAAGACTGATATGAAGCTAGGGACGAAGCCACCCGATGGTTTAATTGGCGAACTCGGGCACGAGTAATGGGTCCAACCGGTCCAACCAGCTTGTCGGGAGTAGGTGTGGATGTATCGATGATATTGATGTCCTCATCACAACGGCCCCAAGGACCCGTGGTCCATTGGTCCACAATGGACCGAGAGCATACCCCTTCGGGGCTTCTAATCTGGACCGCAGGTGAGAAATCGGACGTCCGCAGATGCGTTTTGGCTAGCTTTGGTCACCGGCGGCGCTCCATGGAGCTCATCGGAGCTACTCGATCTTGAGCCCTAGTGGCCCAAATTCGACGACGTTTGCAGCAAAAGGGAGAGGGGCATGCGGGGAACCGGACCAGGAGGTTGCGATGGTGCGATGGGGCCGAGGAGGAGCTCGCGGCGGTGAGGCGAGGGCGGCGACGACTCGTAGTGGCGCCCGTCCTTGTCGAGCTGTCGTTCTTCGCGGGAGTGGGGTCGGAGGCGGAGCGTGGAGGCCATCCTCGTCGTGGGGTCGTGCGCCGACGAGGCGGCCGGGGACGCATGGTCGACAGGGAACGGGGAGGCAGCGACAATGGCGGGGCGACGACGCCGTGCGTGAGGGCGTGGGGCGGTAGCGGAACGAGGGAAAGGGGGCACGAGGTCGCAGGGCTCTCGCCTTTTATAGGCGCGCCGACCTAGGGGTGGGGCGCGCACGTCGAGGCGGGGATGGCGGCGTACGGGCGGCGGCGCCGATGCGGTTATGGTTGTCGCGTGGGCGCGGATCGGGTCGGGGCTGGGCTACGGGCATGGGCCGGTGGGTTGCTTGTGCGGGGAAAGGAAGGGAGAGGCGAGTTGGGCCGACTGGGGGAATTGGCACACGAGGGTTGGGGGTTTCTTTTCTCTTTTTCTTTCTTTCCCTTCCTATTTTATATGCTCATCGAAACGATTTCTAATCGAGTTTTTGCAACACATAATAAAACCAAGTGCAAGTAATCCAACATGAATGCGACAAGTATTATTTAATTATATAACCTAATTTATATTTAGTTTAAAATAGGTAAAATAGCATGAAATAATTGATTTCAAAATTAAACTCATCGAAAATAAGACAAATCCTTTTTATTCATTTTAAACTATTTTGATACTAAAAACTCCTGGATAAAATACTTTAATAAAAAATAATTATTATTGAATCAATTCTTTTCATAAGTCAACTTTTCCTCATAAATTAAGGCATTTATTCAATAAAGTTATTTTTCATAAATCAAGGACATTTGTTTTAATAAAATATCATCATAAATAAAAATGCATTTATTAAAGGAAATATTTTCATACCCAGGTAAAATAAATGATTAATTTATAGAATTTAACAAATCATTTTCAGAAATACATTGTTTTTGTAGGAAAGGTGTTGACATTCCAAAATTGAAATTTTGGGATGTGACAGTGGGTGAGCGTCACCTACTGGGCAGCTTGCCCATGGTGTTAGGCAGGGTCGGATGGATGGGCATGGTCGGCGGGTTGCGGAGGAGGACGGCCGGAACGGCCAATTGCGTGGCAGTTCGAAGGAAAGGGGGTCAAATTCCTGTTGCCTGAACTGTTCCCTCTGTATTTTTATGAAAAGTCCATGCTACAGTGCTCGAATTTTCGGACCAAAATTTCTGTGGATTCAGCAAGACATGTGCTCGAATTTTGCTTTTGTGGTCAGGGTGAGATTATGATTCTATAAATTTTGCAAAAATCGAGAAGAACTGCTGTTTCTGACATAAAAATGAATTTTTTAGGCACTTAAATGTTTACAACAAATTCAGTAAAAATTCCCCAAATTCATCTTTTGATATGCACAACATGATGATCGAAAAAGATTGGCACACTATTATTTATCCTTTTTCTGGATTTTTTTATTGAGCAAAATAATTAGGCTAATCCTAATTAGATAATTTGCATGTGCATAATCGTCCCTTTTCGTGGGATGTCACGGTGAGACTCTTCACAAGAAGATAATTAGGTTATATATCAAGAAGGACCTTGAATAATCGAATATGTAGTAACCTTGATATTCTTTAGAATCCCATGCATCTATCTGCATGAATGGAACATCCTCGTGATGAAGGTCCTTCTTAGTATAACTAATCTCACATAAATTAATTATGCTAAATCCAAATACAAAAAATAAATTGTTTTCATATAGGTAAATCTTCACATTTCATTATAGATATATTGAGGAGCAAATACAAATTTGCACATTTGTAGTATATCTTATGTTGAATCAAGAAAAAAGAGGGTAATAAAAACAAATATATATAAATAAAGCTTGTACAACTCACTATAGATATACTGAATAGAAAAAAGAATAATGTTACTATAAATTTGCGAATCCACATAAATTTTGTTGATTAGGGCAATCTACAAGATGTACTATTATACATGTGCTGAATTTATGTGAGATACGCCGTGAATGCTGCGTATCAACGGCTATATCTTATTTATTTTCTATTTATGTTAGATTTTTTAGCATATCACTACTATCAGCACAAGCTACTATATAAACTGGTTTCCTATTGTTGTTTCATACAACAAAAACAACATCAAGAACAACTTAGTTTATGATGTCGACTTCTGAGGATGGAAATGGTTCTAAAGGAACTAGTTCCGCAAAGGCCATGGTTGATGCTTCATCTACTCATGTACTTGTAGTTGATGATACCCCAATTGACCGTTATATTGCTTCCATGATCTTAAAACGCTCCAACCTACGAGGTATGTCAAAATCTTGGGACATCACTGTTTCATACTTGGCAATATTTGGCGGTGAAGAAAATTTTGAAATGTAGCACATAGCAAATAATATAATAATATGTTTTTACAAAGCAAAAATATATTTGGAGTTAAGTGATTTCACATCAAATATGATTTCTAATTTTTTTTGATTTTCATCTGATGCTTCTTTCCACTCTATTGTATTATGGTTTCCCAACTATTTCTTGTTTGACTTTTGCAGTGACTGCTGTTGAAGGTCCTAAGGAAGCCCTAAAGTTCTTGGATACAGTATATTATTTATTTCTATGGCTTGCCTTGAATTTTTCACTAGATCCTATTTAATTTCTTGAGTGTGAATGTATTTTTTATTGATCTACTTCTTGTCTATCTATAACTTTCTGCACAGGAACATGACGTAAAGATCATTGTATCTGATTACTGTATGCCAGATATGACTGGCTATGATCTACTTTTGGAAATCAAGGTAGAATCCTTCCTTGTTTTTTCTCAAGCGTTCATATAGTAGAAAAAAAATTATGTTTCCACCATTTATTTATTCAACTTCTTGAATGTTTAATGTTTTGTGTAATCAAATAAAATCCTTTTACATTCAGAAATCTCCAAAGCTGAAGCACCTTCCTGTGGTTATTGTATCAGCTGATGACATCCCAGAAAGGATCAAAATGTGAGTCACGTGACAAGGAAGCTATTCTCAGTATTCATTTACTACATCAGACTAAGGTATGCATTTATTTTGTAGGTGCTTGGAGGGAGGAGCGATGGAGTACATTGTGAAGCCTATGAAGGGAACCGATGTGCCTCGCATTTTGAGCTACCTATGATGGTCGCCGTCATGAACAAAACAGACTCCTGAAGCTAAATATTAGGATTGTCTATCCATGTACCTGTGATGTTTACTTTAATGCAGCAATTTATCATCCTTATCCATGTAGCCCTGTCATATTTGATTTGCCTGTAAAACTCCATGAAACTTTTTTTAACGCTTATCGCGCCACAGTGTTATGAAATATTATCCATTTTTTCCTCCGTATGATATCTTTAAGTGTTCTTGAATCTCATCTTGCATTGATGTGCATTTTAGCTAGATCGTTGACTAAAGCAAGACATATAGAATCTGGATTTAATAATGAGATGATGAGATAATAATAATATCACACCTTACATATATTTACTTTCTTTCCAGGGTGTAACCTTTTATCTGATGATTCAATCTAAACTCAAGTGTAGATCTGTTTTTTTCCTGAAACAATGGTGTATGTATGTACATAAAAGGATAGATGCGCGGAGGTTGTCTCCAAAAACTTTTCCTTCAGCATGTACACATTTATCATCACTTGAATATTGGAATTACTAGATTCTAACTTGGCCCATCAATCAAAGTGGAATTAATAGATGAGGAAAATACTGGAATATTTGAAAATAATTTAATTCATTACAAGTTTGTATGAAGGAAAAAGAATAAAAAATTTTCCAAACAATTGAAAAGGAACATCAAGATTATTTATGTAGCAAGATTACTTACGTGCTATGTATGATCTATATTTTTCAGCATCAAGATAGGGAGGTGGGAAATCTCAATCCAATTCAATCGTGGTATTGTGGCAGACTGTAAACTACAATAGAAGCATGCACAATACAAAAGTAAACACTAATAAAAACCATTGATGAAATACATGAAGCAATTATAACTTGAGGATGGTATTGTGAAATTTAGTTCCACTTGGCACAAAGATGTACTCAAGCAGAGTTTAATTGGAACTGAACAAACATTACCTTTTTTTAGATAATGGAACAAAAGGTCCCAGCCTCTACACCATTAAAAATGGTTTAATGGTGTACGCAGCGGTTCATTACAAAGGGGAGCTCTTAGGCTCACAAATCACTCCAAAGAGTACAGGAAGGAAATAAAGAAAGTGTTTCGAACAAAACAAGACAGCTAGGCCATAATTCTATTCGAGAACTTCCAACCAAAATTAGCGAACACTTGCATGATGACTGTCTCCAAGAGGCGGCAGGCGTTCTTCAAATTTGATCTTGCTTTTTCGTCCTTAAACAGCAATGACCATGTACGGGTCCAGTACGTAGCCCTGAAAATTACCTGCATGAAGGTGTTAGTTTTTGAATGATTGAATACCATATCATTTCTATTCAACCATTTTGCCCAACATATAGCTGTCAAACCCACACAAACTTGATCTCTAAGCGCTGGCGGAATGCCATTTAGCCAAGAACCAAACATGTTTGAAATGCTTGACTGTGGTTGAATGCCAAACGTGATATGTATTGTATTCCAAATAAATCGGGTGAAGTGACGATCTATGAAGAGGTGCTCTATAGTCTCTAATGAACTGCAAGAACAACAACTTAAATTTCCTTTCCAATTCCGTTTGGCCAAGTTATCTTTAGTGAGGGTAACTCCTTTTTTGATGTACCACAAAAAGATTTTAATCTTGAGTTTCCAAATTGGACATTTTTGAGGGATAATGCCATTTTTAATGATGGCCATGTATATAGATCGTGTTGAAAAAACACCACTCTTATGCAAATCCCAAATGAAGACATCTCCGGCACTAGTTAGGTTAGTTGTTAAAACTTTCGCTACTAGGCTGTACCATGCCTCCAAGTTGTGACCAATTAGTACTCTTCGGAAAGATACAGTCAACGGTCTAGTGCTTAACACTTCGGCTACTGTTGCTGATTTTTCCTCACTATATGAAAAAGGTTTGGATATGCTAATTTTAGAGTTTGATCTCCCACCCATGTGTCCTCCCAAAATCGGATTTCCGTTCCACTACGGACTTTGAAATGACCGCATTGTAAAAATTGGTCTTTTATTTTCATAAGTCCCGACCAAAAGTGAGAATCTTCCGGCTGTTTTTTGACTTGGGTTAGAGTTTTATTTTACAAATATTTCCTCCGTAGGAGAGTTTTCCAAATTCCTTCCTCGTTAATTAGTTTGAAAAGCCACTTGCTTAAAAGGCAATTATTCTGAATTTCCAGATTTTGGATACCTAGACCTCCACAATCCTTCGGTTTACACAAGATGCTCCACTTAGTGAGCCTATATTTTTTCTTATGTTCATCACATTGCCAATAGAACCTCGAGCGATAGTAATCCATTTTTTGAGAACCCCTTTAGGAACTTCAAAAAAGCAAAGCATATACATTGCTAGGCTTGTGAAGACCGAGTTTATTAAAACTAGTATTCCACCCACTGAAACTAATTTGCCTTTCCAACTATTAAGTTTTTTTCTGAAATTTTTCCTCAATTCTCACCCAATCGCTATTTGATAATTTCTTATGGTGATGAGGACATCGCCAAGCTAGGTGCGCTCAAGCTAAAGTTTCCTCCAAGTTACAAGTTACTTCCAACTCCGTCGATGCATCCGATTCGGATTCAGCAAACCGCCCTGAACGAATTTGATGATATCTCCTTCATAAGACATCGGAATGAGGCGTTTCCAGAGGCGTTGGAAAGAGGACAACTACGCGGTCATTTTGGTTCTAGTCCCAGCTCTAGAACCATCACGGATCATTCTGTGTGATTCCGACAAGGTGCTGCGTCACCTTTTTGGGCCGACTCGGCCTTGTATCGTGTCGGGCCTTAAGCCCATATTGAGGACGCCCCATCCTGGTTCGTCCTCAACCCTAGCACATCCCTAGGCTATAAGACCTAGTAACTGCCGCCGTTTAGATGGGGGTTTTGTTTAGTTCGAGTTTTCCAGAGAAACTACGATAGCATCATTGTAACCGTGGCGACAAGTCCTTTTACTCGTGATCCAGGGCTCCTATTCTTGTTCTCCTCGACCGTGGCGATTAGTCCTTTCGAATCGAGTGCTAGAACTCTTTTAATTCCGAGTGTCAATTCCTATTTGCAATTTCAGATTGTGTGTTTATCCTTTCTTGCTTGTGTTCTCAATTCACTTGCAGGAAAAGCCTTCTCAGCGAGGTCAATCAAGTTGTGCTTGGTTGATAACCAACGAAGCGATGGTGTAGCGGTTGCGGGATCGAATCGTGTTGATTGGAAGCCGAACCGTCAACGTCGAGTTCTCCAAATTCGAGTTTACCCCCTCTACCTATAGGAAGATCGGCCTAGATCATATCAAGTGGTATCGGATTCCGGGTTGCCCGTGAGGTAATCGTGCTATCTTTTAGATTAGTTTGTGTTCATCACCTATTGTCCACAAAAAGCCAAAAAAAATTACACTTTCCGCTATCCTACCGCCCTTTGTCTTGCAATTTCGATTCTAGATTGCTTTGTTGAGTTTGTGTTCGTGGTCGAGTCTTGTTGCTGGTTTTAGATTGTGTTCCATCGTAGTATAACGTGCTCCTTGCTATTGATTCCGCCGCTGTCCCATCCACCTCCACCAGATTACAAGTCGTGCCACCCTACTCCTCGACTTGCCCTCGCTAGCCGCCTTGTGTGAACTCTCGCCGCACAAGCCCTAGATAGGTTACGAGCCGCTTTGTGTTTTTGCCCTGCTTCGCTGCCCCCTTTGTTTCATCATCGGGCACATACCTAGCTTAGTTAATGTCATCATTTGGCTTTGTTTTTGCTGTGTTTCGAGATAGGGAAGCTTTGTCCTAGTTTCCGTCAGTCGTGATCATCGAGTCTGTCTTGTCAAAAACCATAGGTTGACATACCTTCGATAAAACATGCATAACTTTTCTCTCGTTGCTCCGTTTTGGCTGAAATGTTTTACAGCAGATTCTTGACAACAAGTTGAGGTGATCCACACTCGGCTACGCCCTGTGTGCCCTCGTCAAAAAATTCTAAAAAATCGAGAAAAAATAGAAAAACTCGTTTGAAGTTTTTGCGTGCTTTTCAACATGGTCGTTTGATTTTCCGTAGGCCACATCTTAAACTCTGTTTGAGTTGCCAAGTCTTGTGGTTCTATCTTTGGTGATAAGTGTTCAGAGAAAAATAAGAAAAAATTCATTGAAAAAAGAAAAGTGAGAACACCTAAGATTTGCACTTGTGATTATTGTTGAAATAATTACGGAACCGCCATTATGTGCGGTTGTCTTGGTTCTTTGAGATTTCTCTGTTGCCTTTGTTTCATCTTGTTGTGCTACGTCTAGAAACACGTCTTAGCCAGCAATTGTGACTTGTGCTTTGGATACTTATTGAACTTAGCTTATCAAGTTTCGTTTTTTGCTAATCCTTGTTGTCTTTTGAGCCTACCTATAGCTCCACATACATACTTCATCAAGCACAGGTTTTGTCTTTCAGCTGTTACACCCAAGCTCAATAACTGATTGTACCATCATGTTGGCTTTGGTAAGAACACTTGTAAGACGGTGATAAGCCGTTTTCTGTTTTGCTTTCCACTTTCCATACAATACATACCAAGTTGTTAGTTGGTTAGGGATAATACTTTTGTGTTCTCTTCTGTCCTTTACTAACCATGGCATGGAAAGCAAAAGGTTCGAGAACCGAGGATTCTTCTTCGTATTCCCCTGCTGCTTTTGATGATTGCGTGTCTAAGACCGAGCTTACACAATTTGGTGACGAGCAACGCGCCTTCATTACGAGAAAAGTTTGACGAGCTCATGGGCCATATCAACGGCCCGATGACCCGGCTTGAGCATGTAGAGAATCAACCTCCACCGCAGCATGAGAGACACCGTGATGCTGCCCGTCTACGTCGTAATCGTTAGGGTATGGGAGGTAACAATCAGCATGCTAATAATGATGCGTTTTCCAAAACCAAATTTACTATGCTTCCGTTTGTCTGGTACTGTCGATCCCGATGCTTATTTAGAATTGGAACTTGTTGTTGATCAAAAATTTAATTCTCATTTAGTTCCTACCGATCATAGAGTTAGACTTGCTACTAGTGAGTTTACTGAATTTGCTCTTTTCTGGTGGAATGATCTTTGCAACACTCCTAATGCTTGTTATTCCTTATTCTTGGATTGTTTTAAAGCAACGCATGAAATCTCGTTTTGTTTCTCCTTATTACCAACGTGATTTGCGTTTAAAGTTACAAAACTTAAAACAAGGTGATAAGTCCGTAGAGGAGTATTATCGGGAATTGATTATTGGTCTAGCATGTTGTGGTATACGTGATGGTGATGAGGAACTTTGTGCTATATTTTTTGGACGTTTGAACCATGATATACAAGATATTATTGATTATAAAGATTGGAATAGGTTCAACCAATTATATCACCTTGCTCTTAAGTGCTGAAAGAGAAGTGCAGGGATGCCGTGATACTAAACCTTTCAGGTCCAACACTGGTAGGTCTTTTCAGCAGCGTTCTGATTTTGACAAGGCGAAGTTTTCGGCTCGAAGACAGCCGCACCATCGCCTTCTACTAACACTACCTCGGAGGTGAGTAGTTTGCCTTACGTGCAGTAACCGGGGCCCAAGAAGGGTGGAAACAGTGCTTCGACCAATAGTTCGGCCAATATTGTGTGTCGTCGCTGCAAAGGTATGGGACACGTCATGAAGGATTGCCCTAGTCGACGGGCATACATTGCTGCCCCTGATGGAGACGGATATGTAAGTGCTAGTGATGTTGAAGATGATGCATTGGTTGCTGCTAACATTAACGCAAAGCCATTCGGACAGATGTGTTAGCATAGTTCCTGGTCGAATGAACTCCCAATGGAAATTCGGAGGCAGAAAGTCGGGATGCCCCGGAGGACCCAATTTGGACTGTTTATACGAGATGGGGCGTGGGGGTCTCCGGTGCGAGGATGTGCTGCGGTCATAACATCTCCTAGTGGCTAGACACCAAGATACTCTGCCAAGTTAGCTTTTCAAACCACAAACAATGCCGCTGAGTACGAAGGCATCCTCTTGGGACTAAGGCAAGCTAGAATACCGAGGGCTCAAAGAGTGATTGTATACTGCGACTCTCGGTTGGCAACGAAACGGTTATCAAAGGGATACGGGATACTTGATCCGAAGATGGCTTCGTATGCGCGGAAGGTCGGAGAAATGCATAAGTTCTTTGCAAGATTTGAAGATAGAAATATCCGAAGAACGGAGAACAAAGAAGCGGACACTGCTTGCGAAAGCAGCCTCCGGACAAGGCCCTCTTCAGCCGGACGTGTTACACGAAACACTTCACCACGCAGCCATAGTCAACAACCAAGCCAAGAAAGTCATGGCGTTGGCTTCGGACGAATGGCGAGCCCCGATCCGAGCATTTATTGAAAAGCGTTATGTGCCGAATAGCAGGTTGGAGGAGCAAAGGCTGCAGCATAGATCCATGGGCTATGTTCTTGTCGATGGAGTGTTGTACAAGGGGTGAGTCTATGCACCATTGCTAAAGTGTCTTAGTCAGCCCGAAGGGATACAGCTCTTACGGGAAATTCATGAGGGATCCTGTTCCTCTCACTTGGCCCCAAGGGCCACTGGTCGCAAAGGCCTTCGAGCAAGGGTTCTATTGGCCAACGGCCATAAGGGATGCGAGATGATCCGGTGCGAGTATGCTCCGGGTGTCAATAGATGGGGCGGCAGTCTCACTGCCGACCACCACCTTACAACCTATACCTCTAGTTTGGCTGCTAGTAAGATGGGGAATCGACATTGTCGGAGAGTTGCCAGCAGCACCAGGGGGCTTTCGATTCGTCGTAGTGGTAGTGGAGTACTTCTCAAAGTGGGTCGAAGCCGAGCCGTTGGTACAAATCACAGCTAGAAATGTGCGAAAGTTCTTGTGGAAGAATGTGGTGTGCCGCTTCGGAGTGCTCGTGGATCTTACAGTGGATAATGTCAAGCAATTCGAAGGGTTGGAGTTTTGGGAGTATTGCCTTAGCATTGGTGTCAAGAAGTGCGAAATCTCGGTGACCAACCCAAGGGCCAATGGGGTTGTTGAGCGGATGAATGGTAATGTGTTCACAAGCAATTTCGAAGGCCCTCGTCGACCTCCCTAAAGGAAAATGGGTGGAGGTATTGCCCAATGTCCTATGATCCATCGAACAACCGCCACAAGACCAACCAAGTTCTCACCCTTCCGGCTGCTATACGGAGTCGAGGTCGTGACCTCCGAAGAAATTCAAGCCGGCTCCTTCCGCACCACAAGACCCTTGGCGGATGATCGGGACGTGTCTAAGGATCTCCTCAAAGAAACTCGCCTTCAGGCTGTCGCCAACTTGCAAAAGTATATCTCTTCCATGGAGAAGTCATACAACACTAAGGTGCACCCAAGAGAGTTTCAACCCGAGACCTCGTGTTGAGGCGAAATCCGGTGCATGTTAACAAGCTGAACACCAAGTCGTTGGGACCCTTCGTGGTCGACAAATCCATTCTCCAAGGGGCCTATCACCTGCTCGAACTTGATGGAACCCCCATACCACACACTTTCAATGATGATACTCTCAAGAAATTCTACATCCGATGCTCCTTCGGAAAGCATGGGCAGTTCTTGTTGGCTAAATCTCTTGTTTGGAAAGGTCTTTCCGTAGGCTGCGAAGCATGACCTCGAGCATGTTGTTAGTCTTAAGGTTAAGGTACTTTGTTTTCTCCCTTCGCACGAGCAAAGTCATTAGGTTCGAAGTCTAGGAGTTCTGTGTTGCAAAGCGGAGTTTGTGCACAAGTGCTTTAGATCTAAGGGTCGCGTTCGGAGGGCCTTCGGTTGTCGCTCGCTTAGTATTGAGTCCTGTGCGGCATGCAAGGGAGATCAAGTTTGCAAATATTCCTTTTATCAATGAAAGAAATGTTGTCGCCAACTTGTTTGTATTTATGCATGCATGCTTCAATATGATTCCAAGGTGCTTAGAAACCCTAACGCCTTGATGCTTGAGCAACTACGGCTCAATGCCTTGGAAAGATAAATCCAGGAAATCTAAGTTTGGAAACCCGAACTTAGAACCCGAAGCTACTCGGGAAACCCCCATGACTTTGATGCTAGGCAACTACGGCCTAATGCCCCAAGAAAAGTAACACCGAGAGGGCTAAGTTTGAAAACCCCATCACTACAAGGAATGTGACCTTGTGCGACGATTTTAGGGTGACATTTAGTGAAAACGTCACAAATCAATTTATTTTGTGACGTTTTATTCACTTTAGCGACAATCGTTTCATGTGCGTAGTAAAAACTAGACGTAAATCGTCGCAAACGAACCCTAGGCCATGTCGCGACGAATAACATGTTGTCGCAAAAGAAAAACTAGGAACGTCGTAATGCTACGACACTAGTAAATTGTCATAAAAATTAATTTTTGTCACCAAAGTTTTAGATTTTAAAAATTACTTACGGTGTTTAAAGTAAAATGCTTTATGTCTATAAAGATATTTTTTATAAAAGCATATATAAAGTAAATTATGTTCTATACATATGCACTATTTTATTTCTTTCATTAGTTTTATTATACAATAGGACTATCTTTCAAATAATTACATAGTGCAAATAATACTCTCTTTGTTTGTTGTACTAATGACATATATTTTGGAAGAGAAATTAGAAAGAATAAAAATATCAATTACGCATATTATTGTTGGGGAAATTAGAAATAATAAAATGGTAAGTTTTAAGAAGTAAAAGAAAAAAACTAGTTTAATTAGTCATCCATAACTTGCAATTGCAAAGTCAAATGTAGGCTGAATCCACGTCCCTCCTAAAGGCCTTTTTTTCTCACCCCACCCAGATTTTTTTTCTCACCCGATGTAGGCTCAGCTAGCCACATGGCCTTGGCCCATCTGGGTCTAGTTCCAACTTCCAAGAAGCTCGGCCCGGTTGTGGTTGAGGATAAAACAAGAAGGTACACGCATTCTCTCCCTTGCCGGCGTGTATTCTCTGCCTTTCTGTTCCTCTAGATCTAAAATTTTTCCTTTTGTTGTATTTCGATTTATAGGCAGGAATCGATGTATTTGGACAAGTTCATTTCTCGATTACTCCTTCCATTTTTTTGTGGCTGCCTATTTGATGATGCGAGTCGAGTACTCAGTAACTCTTTGGAGATTTGGTGTTGGGATTCACCCAGTAATTTTTCATTCCTGTTAGCACTGCTAGTTGATTAATCATACAAATGACTGGCTTTATTTGTTCGTACAACACTAATCATGACCTCATTTAATTGCAATTTATCAAATGTGTTGCAGAGTGCAATAAACCTCAATATGTGATGACTTTGCAGCGAAGGCATAAGGGAGATTTCTATATGATGTAACACAACTTCTTGTTCATGTGGCTTGAAACTAAGTTTAATCTATTTACCTTTTTTCCAACAATAGCACAAATAATTAGTCTCTCACATTGTAAATGCCTCGTTGCTTCTCTACCTTCGTGCTGAATTAGTATAACATTCACACTTATTAACAAATTGACTTTTTATTATCACTTATTTACTAATTAATTTGTAATTCCCAGGTCAACAAAATTCCTTCGGATGATGATGCATGGGATTAAATATGTGCCGGCACATGAATGCATAGGATAATTCAATGTTTAAGCACTATCTTGCTGTCTAATTCTTATGATAGATTTCTGTGTTGGTTAGAATTTGAACATGGATGATGTAATTGTGGGTTCGCCGACTATTGTGATTCTGGTATCAATGTTGGACCAAAAGTATGTATGTGTATATTTTGAAATTCATTTATGTGTACATTTTAAAATGTTGGACCTGGATTATGTGTGAATGTATGGGTCACTCTAGCCTGGTCTGTAACATGGGCCTTGGCCCTAATTTGAAAAGGTCTCATTAGTAACATGAAATAGGCCATGTTGCAACATGGAACATGCGCTCAAAAAAGGTCAAATGGGTCTGCCTAAAATTACAAAACTGGGTCTACGTGTCTGGCCTATAATACGGTGTACTTGTGGTGTCTGGCCCACTATGTAATTGGGTCTGACCCACAATGTTAAATGGGCCTAGTCCATATTAAAGTTGCTGTGAAGCATTTAACGAATACAATGTCATAAATCTGTGACGAAGTAACAATCGTCGTAAAAAATTACGATGAAAATAAGGAGAAACGTCGCTGAATGTATTCTACAACGGACTATAGGCGACGATTTCATTTTCGTCGCATTAGCATCGTTGATTGTATATTGCGACATATTTTCATGCTTTTGCAACGAAAGTAAATCGTCGTAGAATGTCAAATTTCTTGTAGTGCATCTCGGACACCCAAAACGCACGCAAAAAACAAAAGAAACAACTGTTTATTTCCAATATAACAGAGAGAGGGGCCCAAAGGCCCCTTCAAGTTTTACATTTCGTCGTTACACTCGGATATTATGTGTCTTCGTTCGCTTCCGGTTCTGAAAGATGGGAGCGGCTACGCTAATAGAAGCCTCCATCTCGTCGAGCTCCTTCTTGCGCCGAGCTAAGTCGACAACGATAGCCGCTCGACCTTCGAGCTGAGGACGCACGAGCCCAAAGGGCCTCGAGAATCCACCGGGCGGAATCACTGTCGCTTGAAATGTCAATGGGCTCCGTTTTAATGATCACTTCCGGTGGTTGCCCCAAGGATGCCCAAAGGTGTTCGTGTCGAGCACGCCGAGCAGCATGCTCATCCCGGGTAACCTTCGAAAACGCAACCTTTATGCGACCATTGCGTTCGTTAACAAAGGTCGCAAATTCGCTGAGCGTTCCCTCCGGATTATCACGCTTCCATCGGCGAAGCCGAGTCCCGGACACCCAAAACGAACCAGGGGCTTCCGAACCCCGGGGACGAGTAGCCGGCGTGGCAATACGTCATCTATAATGGCTTCCTCCGGAATTGCATGTGTCTCATCGGAGCCGAAGAAGTCCTAACAAGATAAATTTGGGCAAATTTTATATTGTATTATCATAAAACCTAAGTACAAAGAACAACTTCGGAGCGTTAGACGCTTACGAAGTCGGATACATGGCTGCTGGCAAAATACTGAAAAGCTAAAAAATACTAAGGCAAGAGTCAAACCCGAGGCCGCGAAGAAGGGCTTCCGGCCGAGGACCCTCTCCTTCCGTGACGACCTCGGGGACGGTTTGAGTTTCGGCGCGGCCCGTGGCGCCATCGTCGCGAGCCTCGCCATCCATAGTATCGCGGGAAGTCCCAACCTATGGCGTAGGGCCGGTGGTACAGCCTAGCTCCGCGTTCATCGCTTCCGAGGCGGCGGCACGGGCAAGCTCTAACCTCGAAGGCCCCGAACTCGCGACCGAAGTACCGGTCCGTGGTGGTCACATCAGTGTGACATCCCATGTCACGAAGAGGGTAATTATGCTAATGGCACATGCAAATTGTCAATTAGGTTGACTAAGAATTAATCGCTTAATTAAAAATCAAGTAAAAGAGAAATCAATTAATTAAATTGGGTAGAACACTAACTCCCACCCACATCAAAAATTACAATGATAGGGTGCATGGCTGTATCAAAAGATGAATTTAGGGTATTTTAGCTGAATTTTTAGCAACCATTTAAATGCCTTAAAAATTCGTTTGAATACCAGAAACTGTCACTGTTCTCGAATTTTTGAAAAATTATGGAGGCAGAATCTCACCCTGACCCCAAAAGCAAAGTTGGAGCACACGTCACGCTCAGGCTACATGAATTTTGGTTTGAATTTCGGAGCAATATAGCGCTGACTTTTGAGTAAATTACAGAGAGCACTGCTGAGTTGACAGGGTTTGAATTTCGGAGCAATATAGCGCTGACTTTTGAGTAAATTACAGAGAGCACTGCTGAGTTGACAGGGAATCGACCTTTGCCTTTGCCCACCGGATCAATGGCAGCCTCGTCGTCCTTCCTCTGCAAACCGCTGCCCAAGCCTGTCCACAGCCCCTGCCTAACATCATGGGCAGCTGCCCACGAGGTGACCCACACCTACCCCATGGTCGGCCGCCTCCCACGCTTGATTTTCTTTGAACTGAACACCGCCTCTCTTCTCTCTTGGCTCCTCCATCAAAAACCGGCAGCAAGCCGTGTGCCACACCCATACCAGTGTCCAACACTCCTCCTCATCTCTCTCTAGAGCACCAGCAGCCATCGGTCCCTTCTCTCTTGGCCAGCAGGTGCAGAAACAGAAGAAATCACCGCCATCCGTGCTCCCAAGCCGCCATGGCTGCCACCTCCAAAAGCTCGGCCTAGGTAGCACCCCTCTCTATGTTTCTTCCTCAAACTCATGCGCAAGGATACCCTCTAGGCTCCCCTTGAAGGAATTTGTATTTGGTTCAGGGAGCGCGACGAATTTGGAGAAAGAATCGTCGCCGTTACTGCTGTCCGCCGCGAGCAGCGCCCTGTGGCAATTTCGTAATTTCTGCAAAGTCAATTTCCCCTTGTGGCAGTTCTGTAATTATGCCGAACTTTGATTTTTGTTCAAAAAAATCATATCTCTTAAACTACAAGGCCAAAAAGAGCAAACTAAATTTTGTTGGTTTCATAACAAACCCCTCTTTCCAAAAAGTAGGATGAGCACCTAATTTTTTCGCTGTTTTCATATTTATAAAAATTCCCTAAAGTTGAACCCTTTTAAGAGTTATAAATTCATAAATAAATCTATAAAAATCATATCAACATGAAACTTGGCCATTAAATCACTCATGGCATGTATGAAGCCTCTGCACATGCATATCTTCATTTGTTGTATATTTTTAAAGTTATAACATCATCTCTTGTTTTTAGTAAATAAATTCTTATCATTTTTATATTAGGAATTTCTTCATGGTAGATTGCATTACTGCTGTTTATCACATAATACATGACTGGTTGTTCTCATGAAAAAGTTTGAGCATCACAAGTAAAAATTTTACTATTGATTTGTGTAATTTAAAACTAGACTAGAGATTCTATAGGAATAATGCATTATATGCATAAAGATAATTATTTAAGGTTATTTCCATCTCTGGTACTGTTCATACAGAATGTTAGATGTTTAATTTCAGTACATACAAATACTCATCATCATGTGTTCATATCTTAGGTTAACTTAGGATATTTTTGCATATATACGGTTACATGTGATAAAAGAAACCCATCTATTGTACTTAAGATTTAAATGAACTAGCTTAACTTTGACAAATATTTATCACTGAAAATTTATGTAAAGGTTATCACAGCATACATAGGGTCTCCTTCTTGTCAAATATTTATTAACTTATATACTCACATAGCATCGTTGCTAAGTTTTTATAGGGAAAAGGAAACCTTGCTTGTTTATGCATGAGTTATCATTTCATTCACAAATTTGAGCATTTCCCTCCATCCATGAGCATGACATGATAACAAGCATCGCATAATCATTCATGTTAGTGAATAAGGTTCTATTGCATCTCCCTTGTATGCATTCATGTTTACGCATCGCATTTCATTCAACTAGGCAACGAAGGCGAAGTGAACGTCTCGGAGGAGCCCAGTGTTAATCTTAATTTCAGTGAAGCTACTAACTTCGATCAAGCCTAAGGCAAGCCCCGGTGCATTCCCATTATTTCGAAATTCTTTCTTTTATCACTATATTAAGGATGATGGATGTGCATTACGTTATAGGAATTGATTGGAAATCCACTTGCATAACCTCCCTATATATTTCCTATGTAGCTTATGTGGGTCAACCTACCGTTAGAAATGCTATGCTTATGATTATGGAGTTGACGATAGGGCTGGACACTCATATATTATTTATGACTATACTTGAATGTGATAAATTGGTAAAAGTTGAGAACCTCCCATTGTGACTCCGCGAACAAGTTTGAGTTATGTACCAAGTGCATACCTTTCTTATGAGGATTGGAAACCTATGTAGCTTGTGAGTTATAAAGTGGGCCGGATATCTCACCGATCCGGAGGTGATGGGTATGGCACGGTGGTTGCACGGGTTTGAGGACCGTTGGAGAGTACATGGGTTAAGCCTTGGGCACGTTGTTGAACGGGGTCGCAAGGGGGACGTGTACTCGGGATCGGTGGCCCCGTGTCTAACTTTATGATGAACTCGCGAACGGTGGCCATACGTGTTCTTAAATGATGCGTATGTCGTGTGCTTGGGTTTCTCTTGCAGGATGTAATCCAATAATTATCGCCGTTCCTCTCGGTTAATGAGTACCACTTGTTTCGAGCAGATTGCAATGTTTAGTAAAAAGATGAGAATGTTGGATACTTGCTGCTTTTATCGATCAATTATTTGTATTGCAACTCTTGTATGATTAGCTATGCTCACTAAAGTTACATTCTTGCAATAACCCTCTTAATATGCTAATTGTAAAAATGCAAACATAAAGTAAATAGGTGTTGTTTTTATGCAAACTACCAAGTGAGCCTGGTCAGCCCCCGCATCTAGGTGTCGGTCTTAGATGACCAATTTGGCGGGAAAGACTTGCGGAGTATGCTAGATACTCGGGCTTTGCCACTACATGTGTATTTTCGGGATTCCCGCAAGCCGGGTTTTGAGATTGTTGTGGTAAGGTTGTGTAGGATGGAGAGGAGCCCAAAGAGTGGACCATTGAGTGGGCTCCTAGCTCTCCAACCCATGATGAGTGAACCGTGGCCTAGGCCGGCACGGTTCACCTAAGCTATCTATGTATCGTCGAGTGATGTAATCGCTTCCGCACTTTATTTCGAACAAAGATCATGGTTATGTAACTTAAATTTGAACCTAATGTATCTTCTATTTGGAACCCTATGTTGTAATTCGAGACTTAATTATGTAAACTTGCAAATCGTGTATGTTTGTTAATGTGATGCTATGTATGGTTGCTTCGTCAATCATCTCCCAAGGCGATCCGTACCACACTAATCTATCTTTCAGGATAGGGGTGTGACAATTAGCTTGGAGTCCTTTGAAGGCGGCATAGTCTTCCCCGCACATAGCGCGGAGGTCTCGAGCAGCCTCCTTGACTTGGCGGGAGGGGAAGGACGTGATGGCCTTCACCACTCGGAACGCTGCGAGTCCACGCCACGCGGGCGCAGTGATGGCCCCACTAGATTGATGCAGCCTTAGCGGCGGCGAGCCCGGAGGACATCCATTGGAGGCCGGCGAGGCTGTCGCCGCGCTCGTGTGTTGGGTCCGGGCTCACGGCACCCGGCGAAGACAAGAAGTCCTGGAATTGGTTCATGAGCTCCCGGTTCTTCATGCCGAGGGACTCTGTCGCCTCCATGCTCTTGTGGGCCATCTCCGGAGCTTCCTCCTGTGTTTTGATGGTGGCTTCGGCGTCGAAGAGCGCTCGTCCCAACCGATCAATCCTCCGCTCCTGAACTACCGTGTGTTCCGAAGAAGCCTTTTGCAGCTCTTCGTGTTCACGCATCGGCTTGGCATACATTGTTTGCTCTTGTTGAAGAGCATCCTCGGAATTCCGAAGACGTTGCTTCAAGTCCGTAACCTCCGCGAGGGGTTGCCCTTCGACAAGTAGCGAGCAAGGAGTGTCGGCGTAAGTAAAACTTGGTTTCGCATAAAGAGCAAAATTGAACATACCTTTATAGTTATTCGGGACAAACTTTCTATTAGCTCCTTCCCGTCTACCTCTTGCAAGCCGCGGTCCACCCGGAACAAGTCCAAGCATGCGGCCGGTGTATTCGAGGCCTTGACAAGCCAAAGCCCCATCTTCAAAGTCTTCGGGCTTCAAGAAGGAGCCTATGTGATGGGGGCTATCCCGCGAGGGAGCACCCCCATGAAGCCCTTGCTGCCTCCTTGGCCCAAAGCACCATCTTCGAAGTACCCTCCCCGCCGTCGGAGAGGTGTGTCCGGGTAGCCCCCCCCCTCGTCTTCGGTTTGAATAACATCCCGTTCTCGATCGTTGGTGAGGGCTAGGGGCTGAGTCGAAAGCGAGCGCCTCCGGTGTCGAGTCTTAAACTCGGCACTAGTACTACCCGGTCCCTCACGAGCGTGGAATTCGATGGTGCAACACACGGAACACACGGGAACACGTGATTTTAGACAGGTTCATGCCCCTCGGATCGAGAGTAATACCCTACGTCCTGTATGTTATGTATTGCCTTTAGCGATTTGCTAATTGCAAGATCTCGAGAGCCTTTTCGGGGGTCCCTGCTCCGCCTTATATATCCGGGGGAGCTAGGGTTACATGCGGAGTCCTAATCGATTACATGAATCACATATATGGGAGCTCTATCTCTAGCTTTCTTTATTAATTCAGAGTCCTAACAGACTACAAATTACTCTTTAACTTGCTCCTCAAGTTATCATACACCGGTATTGATATCCGCCTCGATCTCTATACTCGGTATATAGTATCCTCCGTTATTCCGGACCGGTCATGAACCAGTCTACCAGCTATCTCCATCATCTTTATCTTCATTGATTTGTTACCGTGTCTTTGCGTATCCATTCCTTTATCCTCTGTATACCCATAAGGCAAGTATACGACAGCAGCCCCGAGTAATTTTTTATTTGACCTTGAATAAGACCGACCAGTCTTACGCATGTTGGTCTTGATTCCATGGTAAAATTAAAAAGAACTCTAATCTGCTGCAATGGTTCTTCTTTCTCCAAAGAGCTTTAAAAAGCCAAAAAAATTAGTATGTTTATCCTTCATATCACCTAATTAGGTAACCATTGCAAATTCTTCTCTCGTTGCACCGATCAGGTGCACCCAATTGGGTATAGCCCCGACTCTTGGATCATTTGAACTCCTTTCAAATAATACAAGAGTCCACTAATTGATTCTTCATTATTTCCTTTAATATGCAATTTCTACAGACCGCTCCTTTCAATTTCCGTCTTTTTCTACTTCCAAGATCTCTTCGAGACCGCTCTTGATCACGGTGCACCGGTCAGGTGCACCTAATTAGGTATAGCCCCCGACTCTTGTATCATTTGAGAATCGCAAATAATGCAAGAGTCTTTCTTGAGACCTAGGTCCATATCCTCTCAGCAATTTTTTGCCAAGAACATATTTTCCAGACCGGTCATACCGGTCGAATTTCATATCTCCTGGATATTTTCACCAGTTTCACATAACAGACCGCCTAAATCAGCCTCGAACTCATAATCCGCTTAGTAAAATTTTACTAAGAACCAAAATTCTGGTTGATCGGACCAGCTTATTCCCTATATTCTTACAGACGACTCGAGTCTCCAAAGCCGATAATCAGCCGGATGATTAACACCCACAGCCTAAGGCATCCTTTATCACCGAGTTATGTAAAATTTAACTCTCTCATACTACTGAATTATAAAATTCAGTATTACTTTAATTTCTATCTGAAAACTTCCGTATTTCAGACCGCTTTTTACTTTCACAAAAAGCACGATAGCTTATTCTTATGACCGTTAAGTCATAATTAACGCAAATAACAGATCATTAATTTCCTTATGGCTGTTAGGTCATAA
The DNA here is from genome assembly GCA_031894775.1 of Chloris gayana. Lineage (NCBI taxonomy): Eukaryota > Viridiplantae > Streptophyta > Magnoliopsida > Poales > Poaceae > Chloris > Chloris gayana. Next base: position 25,793 of record JAUNZO010004736.1, read on the forward strand.
TTGCGTAGTTACGACATAAGTCATTAACAGCAAAAATCCATCGGGCCTCTTAAAATAGCCCAATAACTTTTCAGCCCCCGAGCCCATCCCGGTGTCTATAAAAGAAAACGAAAGGTCGACCTAGGTCAACCCTGCTCCCGAAAGCTCATACGCGCCCGCCATTCGCCTTTGCTCTGTTGCTCTCTTCTTCCACATTAACCAATCTCAAGCTTTCCTTTTCCATCTCTCAAGATGGGCAAGAAGAAATCCGCCGCCGTCCCAACGTCTTCTTCCTCTGTTCCTCGCGATCAACTTCCTTTTGGTATCCAAGACCTTGGTAACAACAAGGTCACCGAAACCTCCCTCAATGAGGCGGTTCGTGACGGATATCTTCCTCCTCAACCCATTCCGAATTGGAGCGTCCCTTCCCCTGGCAAAATCCCATGGGGAATAGATGACTCTCAACGGTTAGTTTTCAAGGCTTTTTTCCTTCGTGGCCTCGATCTCCCTTGCTGTTCCTTTTTCCGAGGACTTCTTTTCTTTTACGGATGGGAGTTGGTGAACCTCAACCCTAACTCCATCCTACAAATCGCTTTTTTCATCCACCGTGTGAAGCTTTCCTTGGAGTTCTCCCCCACTTCAAGCTATTCCGAGTACATGTTCCAAATTCGCCCTCTTCCTTCATCGGACCGCCAAGCTGCGGTTGGCGGAGTAGGAATCCAATGCTGGAACGTAGATGAATATTTTTCTCTCGTCCCTGAACAAGAGCATAGCCCATTGGAAAAACGGATGGTTTTTCTGCGATAATCCCCGACCATCACTTCCTGCCTTCGGCGCTAAGATAGCCAAGAATTTCCCTACCGCAGAGACTAGGGAAAAGCTCAAAGAAGACAACGAAATTCTTGCGCTCCTAGCCTGCATTAGATACTTGAAGAACGTCGGAGGTGTCACCGCCGAGACAGTTCTGCGGAGCTTCATAGTGCGGGGAGTTCAACCTCTCAAACGGCAAGAGCATCCAGCTTGGTGCTTTGACGAAGACACCGCTATGCCTTTGGATGGAACCTTGCTTCCCGACAAAGAGCGATTAGAAGCTCGCATCAAGCAAATGCTCCAGCCAAAACCAGATCTATCCGGATGTACAAGAGTGGGTCCGGCCTTTAGCTCATGCAATCCTCGTGACCACTGTAAGTATCTCTTTCTGTTTCTTCAAATCTTTGTCGCTTGTTATCATCATTTTCTTACGAAAACTCAATCTTTACAATTGCAGAAAATGGACAACTACAGGAGTCACCCTCCTCTTCCTCCCAATGACACTTGGGGAGAAGATTATGCAAACAATACCGCTCCTCCGGCGGTTCAAGCCGGTCGACTCAAAGGCCTTCGGACCGGTCTTTTCCTTTGCCTCCCGAGTATAACTCCAAAGATCACCAAGTCCGGGACCGTGGTTCAAGCACCTAGTACAAGAAAACGTACTACTTCCTTAACCATCGGCGGACCCTACTGCTCCTTCTATCGCTTCCGGCGATACTCGCTCGGAGGCGCAAAGGCTTGAAGATCGACGACGAGAAGAAGAAGCCGTCGAAAGGGATCGCCGAGCAGCTCGGCTATTCTCGAAGCTTCATTGGGGAAAACTCAAGGTACTTCTTCCTTGGTTGATCCCTTATCTAAGGTTCCTAAAAGGTCCCGGTATGGCCACCGGACCGGTCCTAGTGATGCTTGTAGAGGCGAGTTCCAACTCCGCAAGTCAATCCGAGCGGAGAAAAGGACTGCAGAGAGGAGTGGTGGAGATACCCAAGGCCCGCCCAAGAAGATCAAGACCTCCACTGGCTTCAAGAAGGCTTCCTCGTAAGTCTTTTATATTACTAATTCTTTTTCGAATTATTCTATCTACCAAAGCTTCTTATCCCGGTCTTATTACATTTGCTTTTTTCTTACAGGATCCCTTCTAACTTCCAAGCTAGCATAGCTAGCCTTTTAAGAAATAAAGCTTCTTCAACAGCCCCGCCGGTGGTGTTTCTGCCTCTACTCCCGGCGCATCTCGGACTGGTCCCGCTCCTAGCGCTTCTCAATCCAAGCACCGCTCCTGCTTCTTCCTCTCGGACCGGTAGTGCTCCTGCTTCCGCTCTCACCGCTTCAATCACAAAACCTCAAAGTGCGGCATCCACAGAGGAACTCCCTGCCGCCTCAAATATAGAAACCGAAGAGCAGGTTATCATTGCCGAAAGTCCATCTTCCGGTAATCCTCCTCCCCAAACCACCTTATTCCAGATTCCTCCGGAGCTATCACTGGGACCGGTCCGGATGGAAGAAATTCATCGCCGGCCTAGGACAACACACAAATCTCCTAGAGAACCAAAGCTGGCTAGAATGGTAGTTGGAGACGTGGAGGTAGATAGTTCGAGCGGGGCCAGAACTTTCATCGCTACGACTCAATGGGACGCTCTCCAAGAAGAAGAGGCCTTAAAGAATTTTTCGGAATCCGGCCGGGTATATCCTCTGCTTCAAAAATCTCTCTGGGCAATCACATTTTAATTATTAACTCTCTCAATCTTCCCTTTAGGTTCTCCTCAAAAGCTACGAGGCCAAGACCGCTATCATCGCCCACTTACGGGAGGAGCTCAGCACCAATCAAGAACGATTGGGTGAACTGGAATCTCGGACCGCCGGTCCGAAGGCCAAGGAAAACGATCTTCGAAGAGAGAGGCCAGTCTGCAGAACACCCATCGAATGATGGAAGAGCGCCGGCAAGAAATCATCGAGGCTCCGTCAAGTTAATCGGAGTAATATTCTCGATTTGTCCTATATATTCCACATTTTTCCCCGTTATCTCCCTTCTGACTAATCCCACTCTTGATCTCGGCGCTCGAGAGTCTTGTCGCTGCTCACAAAAAAGCTGAAGAGGTCCTTACTGAAAAGGCAGCTGCTCAAGAGCAAGCACTTGAAGAGGGCTCTCGTGTTGAAGAGCAACAAGCGGCGTGGATTGGAGAACTTGAAGGCGAGCTTACTGCCAAAGATAGCATATTAGCTCAAGCACTTTGCTCCAACAAGATGCTAGAAACCGAGAATGCTCGCTTGAAAGCTGAACTAGCTGAAGCCTTAGAAGCAGCAAAATCAGCACAAGCGGACAAAGAGAGCGCCCTGAAGACTGCCCAAGAATCGGCCCAACTTGCTCTCCGGGCAAAAGATCGCGAGATTCAGCGTTTGCTGAAAATCGAATCCAAGCTAAGAGAATCAAACACAAACATCAAGGGCAGATTCGGAGCTGCTGAGATCGAGCACAGGCGTAAGTCCCATCTTTCTTGTTTGCTCTTATGTCATCTTTTTGAAAATACCGGTCTTCAGAAATATCTTTCTCTTAAATTTGTGCTTGTTTTTTCAGAACTTACTGCAGGCACGGTGCGTACTCCGGAATATCTCAATGGCGGTCAAACTATTGATCCCAACAAGATAGACCTCGAGTCCGCCATCCGAGCAATCCCTAGAAGAATCGAGAGAACATTCAAGGATGGTTGCTGCTTCGGGAGGAGGACACATCGCTGCTATAATCCAGTCTTGGACTCCGGTCGAAGAATGTGATTTCAACTTCATCAAGGATGGCGCTCACCCCGAGACTATCGAAGACCGGTTCAATGAGCTGAAGAACTCACTCATTGGCACCGTTTCAGAGTTGGTGGAAGATGTTCCCCTTGATCCAACAGGTGTCCCTCTAAACGTAGCGCCAGCAGCTTTTGCTCTGGACCAAGATGCTCGGGACGCAGCAACCGCCGCCAGGCAGACAATAGAAAATGCCTTCGAAGATCTTGATAGGGATTTACCAGTATCTTCTTCGATTACGAAGAAACGCTTGGATGATAGACTCGAAGAAAATCCTAAGACCGGTGATACCGGTACTTCCAACGGTCCTGCTTAGAAAACTTTGTAATAGGGCCATTTTGTAATCAAACATCTTGATCATCACCTTGTTTATTTTTAAATACCAGTCACTTTTCTTTTTTATATGAATACTGGTTTCACCATCATACTTATTAACTTATTTACTTAAGACATGATGGTTATTTCAACTAAATAATTATGATCAAACTCGGCTCTTAATCAGCACGAGATCACAATTCATAATTATAGCTTACTTTAACAAGATCATGTAACATAAGCAAAAAAAAGCTAGTTTGTAGGATTTTAAGATTTCACAAACTGTTCTTAACACAACAGCCTACCAATCGGTATTCATAAGAAAGAATGCTTATACAATATCCTTTCCTGAATATACCAGTTTTAAACTTAAATTTAAATAGACCGCTCTTAACACAGCAATCTGTCAACCAAATGACTGGTCTTATTATTCAAGAATAGCAAAATATCACTGATTGCTCTTAACATAGCGAGAATAGCAAAATATCACTGATCTGCTCTTAACATAGCAGAATAGCAAAATATCACAGATTGCTCTTAACATAGCAGCCCCCTGGCTCAATAATTTAATTCAAAATTAAAATATGGAGACACAAAAAACAAACACATTATCATGAGATAAAATTACTTTATTATAATAAGAAAAACTTTACAAGAAATACTCTTAAGTGTAAAAATGACGAAGCTGATCAATGTTCCAAGAATTTGGGATTTCTTCTTCCTCCAAGGTCATAAGCCTATAAGCCCCCGATCTAAAAACCGATTTAACCAAAAAAGGTCCTTCCCATACTGGTGATAACTTATGTCTGTTCTTGTTAGACTGAATCTTCCGAAGAACCAAGTCTCCTATTTGGAACTGCCGTGTGCGAACATTACGATCATGATAACGACGCAATCCTCGAAGATATTTAGCAGCTTGAATCGAGCTTGATCCCTCAATTCTTCCGCAGCAATCAGTTCAACCTGACGTTGATCATCATATGTTTCTTCATCGTAGTATCGTACCCGAGCTGACACCATATTCACTTCCGTAGGTAGCATGGCTTCGGATCCATACACCAAAGAAAAAGGAGACCGTCCTGTAGCTCGCTAACATTAGTGCGCAGCCCCCAAAGTACCCAAGGCAATTCCTTAACCCACTTTCCTGCATATGGCTTCAACCGGTCAAAAATTCTTGGTTTAAGACCGGTCAAAATCATTCCATTAGCTCGTTCCACTTGTCCATTGCTTTGCGGGTGTGACACCGACGCATATTGCACCTTAATCCCTAAACTCTCAGCATAGTCTTTGAAAAGCTCTGAAGTGAATTGAGGCCCATTATCAATAATAATACTATATGGAACCCCAAAACGTACGAAGATGTTCTGCAAAAACTTGATTGCACGAGCTGTAGTTGTACTAGTAACTGCTTCAGCCTCGATCCACTTGGAAAACTTGTCTACTGCCACAAAAATATGCGTAAATCCTCCCGGCGCCCGCTTAAAAGGTCCAACTATATCCAGCCCCCAAGTAGAAAAAGGCCAAGTCATTGGAATCAACTGCAACTCATGAGCCGGAGTATGAGGTCTGTCTTGCAAAAAACCGACATCCTTGACAATTCTTAACCACTCTATGCGCATCATCCGTCGCTGTAGGCCAATAAAATCCTTGTCCGAATACCTTCCCAACTAGTGTCTTTGAAGAAGCATGATTTCCGCAAATTCCTTTGTGCACGTCTTCAAGCAATTGAATGCCATCGAAACCGATACACATTTCATCAAAACATTAACTCCGCGCCTGTATAATTCTCCTTCGAGAATTAAATAACTGCGGGCTCGAACCTCTAATCTTTGCTTCTCCACTTTATCTTCTGGAGTTTTACCAGATTGCAAATAGTCAAGATACGGGGTACGCCAATCGGAATCGATAATCATAACATCCAATGGCTGAATATCATCTGCGTTGGACTCGCTCTGCTATCTTTTCCGGCAAGACCGCCTCATCGGACCGGTCCTTCAAGACTGCTTTCTCCTCCCGACTCTTTAAGACCGCTTCATCCACGATTTCTGTAATAGTAGCCTTGGGCTCCATCTTTATAGATGGTTTATCCAACACTTGAAGAAAAACGCCAGGAGGAACAGCTTGTCGTGAAGACCCCAGTCCGGCCAACTCATCCGCAGCAGAGTTATTTCCGCGCGAGTATATGAGAAAATCGCAAACCATCAAATTTATCTTCAAGTTTCCGAACCTCTTGTCGGTAAGCGATCATATGATCATCATGAGCATCCCACACCTTGTTAACTTGGCTTATCACCAACATTGAATCACCATAGATGTCCAATCGTCGGACTCCTAACCAAACAGCTACTCTAAGCCCATGAAGCAAAGCTTCATATTCCGCTGTATTATTGGAGGCTCGAAAATGCATTTGTAACACATATCCGAGTGGTTCCTTTTGCGGAGTGAGAAGTACAACCCCAGCCCCGCGCCTGAAAGCTGCAGGGACCCATCAAAGAACATCTCCCAATACTCCAATGCTTGAATCTCCCGCGGTACTTGTGTCTCCAGCCATTCTGTTATGAAATCAGCTAATGCTTGTCCCTTAATAGCCGTTCGCGAAGAAAACGTAATTTCATACTGGCCAAGTTCTATAGCCCACTTAGCAACTTGGCCAATTGCTTCTCGGTTTCGGACAATATCTCCAATGGCAAACCCAGTCTTAACCTCAATAGGATGCGCTTGGAAATAATGCTTCAACTTCCGAGAAGTTATCACTACGAGCATATATTAACTTCATGAATTGGAGATATCGTACCTTTGATTCGGTAAGAACTTCACTTACAAAATATACCGGATGTTGCACCAATTGCAAGTGTCCTTCTTCCTTCCGATCAACCGCTAGAACCGTGCTCACCACATGGGTTGTTGCGGAGATATATAACTAAATAACCTCATCCGGCTCTAGAGGCACCAATACCGGAGGATTACTAAGATACTCCTTAAGTTGATCAAGTGCAGCTTGTGCTTCATCGATCCACTCAAACTTATCTTGCTTTTTGAGTAACTTGAAGAATGGAAGTCCTCGTACTCCCAGTCGTGAAATGAAACGGCTGAGAGCCGCCATACTCGCCTGTCAACTTCTGGACATCCTTCAAGCAACTCGGGGGTTGCATGTTAACAATCGTCTGAATTTTTTCTGGATTAGCTTCAATGCCTCTCCATGATACCAGATATCCCAGTAGCTTCCCGGAACGCACTCCAAACACACACACTTTCCGGGGTTTAGCTTCATGGAAAAATTCCACAGATCATCGAAGGTCTATGCCAGGTCGGAGAGAAGATCTTCGGTTTTCCGAGATTTGACCACTATATCATCAACATAAGCTTCTGCGTTCCTTCCTAATTGCGGATCCAAGCAACGTTGTATGCCGCGCTGGTATGTAGCTCCGGCATTTTTCAATCCAAATGGCGTAGTTGTGTAGCGAGTATGCTCCGAAGGGGGTGATAAACGCGGTCTTTATCTGATCTTCAACTCTCGGCGGTATTTGATGATACCCTGAATAGGCATCAAGGAAACTAAGACGCTCGCACCAGCGGTCGAATCAACAACTTGGTCAATTCGAGGCAGCGCGAAAGGGTCTTTGGGGCAAGCTTTGTTGAGATTAGTATAATCAACGCACATTCTTAATTCTTTAGTATTCTTTTTTTGTACAAGGACTGGATTGGTAAGCCAATCTGGATGATACACCTCCCTAATGAACTTAGCTGCTAACAACCTAGTTATCTCTTTCTTGATGGCCTCCTTGCGGTCTTGAGCAAACCTCCGGAGCTTCGTTTCACCGGCTTCGCATCGGGACGCACCAACGGTGCGTGCTCAATCTTCTCCCTAGGAACACCCGGCATGTCGGAAGGCTGCCATGCGAAGATATCCCTATTTTCCTGGAGGAAAAGAATGAGCGCGCTTTCCTATTTATCCCCCAAGTCAGCCCCTATATGGGTGACCTTGGAGGGGTCCGACTCATCAAGCTGGACGAGTCTTGGAGACCACCGCATCAACTTTTAGTTTCTCCTTTGCAATCTTCTTGACTGGAACTTCATCTTCTAATCTTGCCTGTACTTCCGGAGCTTCAGCTGCTTCCCTGATCTCTCGACGTTCAACTTCTAAATTGGCCCGAGAGGCCAACCCCGTGCTATGTACTTCACAAGCATAAGCAGTCTTGATATCACCCCGGAACGACAAGGCCCCATTTGGCCCAGGCATCTTCAACATCAAATATTGATAATTTGGGATGTCCATAAATTTTGCCGAGCCGGTCTTCCGAGAATAGCATGATACGCCGAGTCTATGTCAGCCACCCGGAAGATGATATTCTCCCTCCTGTAGTTCTCCTTTGTCCCAAAAGTCACAGGTAGAGAAATCTGCCCCAAGGGGTAACTATTCCGCCCGGGTATTATACCATGAAACGGTGAAACGCTGCGCTCCAGATCAGCTACGGAAAGGCCAAGCTCGCGGCAGAGTTTTAGCAAACAAGATATCCAGGCAGCTCCCTCTATCAATGAAAGTTCTCTTCGGTCGCACCTTTTGAACAATGGGGGCCAGGATGAGTGGATATTTACCAGCCTTCGGCAATACCTCCGGATGATCCGCCCTGCTGAATGTGATGGGCACCTCGGACCACCGAAGATACTCGGGAGTGGCGGAAGCAACAGCGTTAACCTCTCGGAACGCCAGTTTTTGCTTCCGCTTTGACTCATATGCATCCGGGCCTCCATAGATCATGTTCACCTCTCGAGCTGGTTCTTGAAAGCCTTCGTCATCCTCATTGTCATCGCGATCCTTATCCTTGCTCTTGTCATCCCTCCGATTCCTGTGGGCAGACTAGGGTGCAACCTTCAAGGCAAACCGAGCAAATGGCCTTAAAAGGAAGCACTCCTTAGCTTTATGATTCCCGTTATGGATCATGCAAGGGCCATCTAGAAGTGTTTCAAACGACAATCGTTTTCTTGGACCTCTCTTAGGAGGTGCCGGCCGGTCTCCTCCATGAGACCGGTCTACAGCTGCAACAAGGTGATCAGCCTTGCGCTTATTGTTGTTCTTGGATCCAGACTGGTTGCCTTGGTCATGCTTCGGTTCCTTCCCTTTGTTCCCGCGCAAATTGACCACGTTCGATTCACCAGCAGCATAATCGTCTACTATCTTGAAGCACTTTGACGCCGTCATGGTAAGGTTCCGATTTCGCCTTCCAATCTTGTGAACCAATGCTTCACTTCGGACGCCAGCTTGAAACGCAGCAATTACTTGCTGATCAGGAACATTGGGGATTAAGGCCTTCTTATTGCAGAAACGCCTGATGAAATCGGTGAGGGTCTCGTCGGGCTTACGCTCGACCTGTTGAGGTTGAAGTAATTCCCTGGCTTCTCACAAGTCGCCCGGAAGTTTTCTACGAACTTTTTAGTGAGGTCTCCCCAAGAAGAGATGGATCTCTCGGGTAGAGATTGCAACCACAAGCGTCCAGCCTGCTCCATGCACATCGGTAGATAATTAGCTAGCACGAACGTGTCTCCTCCTCGCGAACCGAATAGCAGTGGTGTACATACGAAGCCACTCGGTGGGAGGTGCTTTGCCATTATACTTGTCAATGGCCCCGGGCTTAAATCCCCTGGGGTATTTGCAAATGCGTAAATCTCGCGTGAAAGCGGGGATTACGAAATATTCATCATCTTCCAGACCGGTCCGGACCGGTGACGGAGAACGACGGCTAGGGCGATGTCGATAATTGCAATCCCCGTCATCGTCGAAATAGTCGTAATAGCGGTCATCTTGGTATCTATCTCCCGAACCACCCCGTCCATCATTATTCACCGGCTCCGCGTGCCGTGAAGGAGGCGGAGGCGGAGGCGGAGGCGCCGCTTGACGATCATTGTTCGCGGGCTCTTCATGTTGTGATGGAGGTGGAGGCGGAGGTGGAGCTTGATGATCGTTGTCGGTGCGCCGAGGTTCGACGTCTCTGTTTCGGTTATCTCGCCCTCTTCGGTCTCTAGTGTCACGACGATCATCCCTTCCGGGCCGTTCATCCCGATGAGCATGCCTATTACTATGCCCTCGATGATCATTGCGCGGATAATTTCCGCCGGGGGCGGCGCCGAAGCGGCCGGCCCGTGACGTGGCGAATTGTTCAAACGCGATCGTGGCGGGGCAAGATCCCGTGGACGATCATCAACATGACCAGTCCGTCGCCTCTCGTCTTCTTCATGTCTTCTACGCTCCTCTGCCCTCTCTGCATGGCGATCGATCAGCACGTTTCGAACGTCACGATTACCATTGAGCGGTACACGCAAATCTTGATCTAGAGCTCCGTAACAACTCTCGAGAAAATAATGCATTTTATGTCATCATGAGCATATCATCAAATTGTTACATGTTTGAAAATATTAAATTTTGTGTTAATAACTTACACATGAAATATCAAAATAGATAAAGAAGAAAGGAAGTGTTAAAAAGAAATAAAATAAGCAGAAACTCTATGTTTAATATTTTCTATGGCTCAAATGTCATAAATAGAGATTTATGAAAATTTTCTGAAAGTATTTTGCTTTGTGAAATATTTACAAGAAATAAACAAAGCTTCTTTTATTAATTTAGCTATGAATTTTTAATTCAAAAATAATTTGGAAACTTACCCTGGACTTAATAGGAAATATGCCTAAAATGTTTTCATTTAAACCCTCGAAAAATTTGGGAATTTTTGGAGCTCGGGAAGGCTACTTTTTAATTACGCGAAAGTTCGAGGGCGTTTTTGCAAAATGGCCGGGACCGGCCTACGAGCCCGTCTCTTCTTCCTCTCTCCCCTCTCCCGCGTCTCACCACCGCCCGCACTCTGCACCGCCTTCCCGGCAGGCCGCCACGCTGACCGCCACGCAGGTGCTTGGTACCACGCAGCCTGCTCGGCTGCGTGCTTCGTTGCCGCCTCTCCGGGTGATAAAACACCCCATCCCTATCCTTCCCTCTTCATTTTCCATTTCGTCTCCCCGGCCGTCGCCGTTCTTCCTCTCTCGGAGCTACGTCGCCCGGCCACTCCAGCGCCCCCTCCCCAAACCAAAGTTGCCGGAGGGTTTGCCACCTCCTCGCGAAGCTTCTCCGCCCGCCCAATCGTGCTGCGACGCCTCGAGCTCCGTGATTGACGCCATCTTTCCCCGGGCAAGGTCACCGGTGTTCTTCCACCACATCCCCAAATTGGTGAGCTATAGGGCGTCATTTGCATTGTTTTTCTTCTCAATGATGCGCAAGAGGGAGCTCATCTTGGCCAGCAACCTAACCGCAACCTTGTTCTCGCAGCTCGTTGCGGAAATCATCATCCTTCTCGAGTCCGCCGCCGTCGTCCGCCACTTCCACGGTGAGCACACCTTTCCAAGCTTGCTCATGTTCCTTTGATCTCACGACGAGCTTGCTCGTGTTGCGTAGAAGCTCGCAGCACCTTTTTCCCTAATTTTTAGGCCCTCCGGAGAGTTTTCCACCGTGCCGAACCGCCGCCGTGGCTAGTCCTCGCCGCCGGCGTGCTTCGGAGCGAGCTCATGCTCGTGTGGGTACCACGGTTGAGTTCGCACGGTGGTGTAGATCATGTAGGAAGTACCACGGCGAGCTTTGGCTCAACGGCGGCCAACTCCGGTGGCCGCGCCGCCGCTGGCCCGCCACCGCGGTGGTGCCACACCGCGGGCCACACGCGCGTGGGATCGCGTGTGGCCACGGGGGATCCCGTGCGGTTAACCCCGTGGCCCATCGTGTGGCACAGAGAGGTTTTCAAATTTCGAAAATTCGTAGAAAATTCATTAAAAATCAGAAAAATGTCAAACCAACTTTGTTAGACTCAGAAAAATAAGATCTATTTGTTTATGAAATAAACTATCTATTTTTAGTAATTTTATTTCATAAATATCAACTAATCTCTTTCTTTAGTTAATGGAAAGCCATTATTTTATGCTAATAAGATGTTTAATTATGAAAAATAATTTTATTTGATGAAGGAGATACTGTAGACGAAATTAATTATGAAATTTATTTTTCCAAAATTAAACTTAAACTCTATTAATTTATGTGATTCCAATCTATTAGCCTTTTATCACATGTTCTTTAAGGAGTAATTTAGGTATGGCTTAATAAATCAAAATAATTTATTAAAGGTTAAACCTAAGTAATTAAGAACAGAACTAATTAATACTTAATGACCACGATTAAACATTTGTTAATCAACATAATCAATGGTTAATTATTGCTTAATGAACGTGCTTATCCCTAATTTATTAATGAACTAAGGTGGTTAAGCTTTAAACTCTACTTAATAATTACTGAAGTTAATTAATGAAACTTTGCATAATTTTATCATGCGCATTCATGCATACATGATTGTGATTCGCAACGCATTATCTGGTCGACTTAGGTCCTGAAGTAATCGAGGTTCCACCCGAAGTCGAGTCGGAGCGGGAATCTCGAAGTCGACCCAGCCGCCGAGGAAGCTAACTTCGAACGGAATCAAGGCAAGCCCCGAGTGCATCCTACCTATGTTTTTAAATATTTTTATTTATCACATAGCTCGGTTATGTTTGTGCATTAGGTGTTCAGGAATGTTTGATACCCTAGTTGCATTATGGTAGGTTTCCGTTTGTTTATACTATACTTGGTACAGGTAGCTCAATAGAGGCTAAGCTTAATTCATAGTCGCAATGGTAGATGGTTTAGGGAATCTTAAAGCATGGAGGCTTTAAGGGTAATTGGTGTTGACACTAAGATGATGAGAGTGTTAATAAAGTTGAGACCGGACGGGCCCCGTAGGAGAAAGAGCAAAGACGGAGATGAGGTCTTGCAAGGTGGTAGCCCCGTCCGAGTCGGTCAAGGACCGTACCGTTGTCGGCTTAGTTGAACAAGTTTGTACGTACCGCACTACATGCTGGTATCATGGGCCCAACAAGCTGATGTTACCACTATCGCCCCGAGAGATGTAGCGTAGCCAGCTCTCTTTGCCGGCTGTCGGTAAGAGGATAGTCTCACGGGAGGGAGATGGGTCGACCACGAGGGAAGTCGTGGCGTCGCCATACTTCCGCGGGAGTTGGAAATGGCTAGTCTGCTGTCAGGTGCTAGCGGGAAAGGTTGTCGTATACGATCGGTGTGATACGTATACGTCGGGTAGTCGGGTTTTGCCAGCTGGTATAAATCGATTCGAATCGCTGTCCCTCGCAGTAATGAGTACCGCTTGTTTAGCTCGTCACATCGTAGTAAATACTGGAAGATGAAGATGAGGGATGAAAGGATAAATGATCTATATTATCTTGTCTTGCGAACTTGATTGAAATAGTGATAGGTTGCAAATAGCAAGGCTAATGAACTTAATACCGAGCTAAAATACTGAAAGTAAGGACCCACCCTTTAATGCTGTTTTCGCAAAGGAGTAAAACCCACAGCCGGAAAGCCTTTGCATACTAGGCGTCGGCCTTAGCGTGCCATGTTGACGGGTCGGTCTTGCTGAGTATTAGAATACTCGGGGTTTGTTCGTTACCTTTCAGGGAACGAGTCGTACTACCACGACTTGTATGGCAGTTTCCCGAAGAGGAGCAATGCCGGAGGGAGGTTCCCTTCGGTGGGAACGTATCCCCACGCCATGAAGAGGGAGGACCGCGATGTACGAAGGGCTCGGTGCATCGCGTTGATCGTTTAAGTCTTTTGGAGTTGTATGATAGAACAAGTTTCCGTTGAGTACTCGTAGAATGTTAAACTTCAATAATGTATATTTCCGCTGCACGAATGTTTGTATTTTGAAAACCTGGTTGTATTATACCATGATGTATATATTCTGGCTTGTATGAGATGATGTTTCTGTTGTAACTCGCTTCGTCGAGTGTCCCTCCTGTTCCGATCCTTGGGTGTCCCGGAGGGGATGTCACAGCTGGTATCGGAGCGGTTCGGAGGCAACGAGTACATCATTACAAGCTCGTTTTCAAAACTTAACCCGTTTAGCACGTTTATAATACGAGAGAGTACGGAGCCCTATAAGGATGTAGAATAGCTAGAACTTTTACTAACTGTTCGAAGTTCGGGTTTTGGAAAGTGCTAACTATCCGTCATAGTTTTATATACTATAGTACGTATAGTTAGTTACGAGCATGCATCATGTCATAATTGGGTGCTAAATAAATGATGGGGGTATATACTCGGCTCGACTTATAGTACTTGTATAGGTTATTTTTGTTCGTTTTCTTCCGTGGGAAGAAGTGTTTAACTTGTTTAAACATGTTCCCTGCAGATGCCGGTGACTCGCGGTAGGAAGCGCGCTCGGGAGGAGGAGGACGCACGGGCTGCACGTATCGCAGAGCTGGAGCAGCGGGTCCACAGCCTGGGGTTGCGGACGCAGAGTCGGGACCGACAGCTTGGGTGCTTGGAAGAACCGCTGTCGAGTGGACTGCCAGGAGATTCGGAGGTCCCACGCCAGGATCGCCGAGCTGGAGGAGCAGCTCGTGGAGGTGACACAGGACCGTGACGAGTTTCACGGAGCGGCCATAGCCTTGGACGCACAGCTGACTACGGTTACCGAGGAGCGAGACGCCGCTCGCGAGGCGGACGACGTGCACGCGATTGAGTTGGCAGCGATGACAGCTCAGCGTAACCATGTGGTGGAGAACCCGATGGAGAGGGAGCTCGAGTTGGGTCAGCTTGAGGGACCGTACGACGGGCTGGCCAACGCACACCACGCACCGATCCACGACCACGACGACCTACTCGAGCAGTTCCAGCAGTTGCAGCAGCAGCAGCAGGGTCCACCGGACGACGCCCAGGAGGTCTCTCGGGATGGACTACGAGCCACCACCCGCTTCACCCGCGGAGGACGTCGAGTCGGACGCCGGCAGCCACGCGCCGTCGGCTTAGTTGGGTTGTGACGACACCGATGTAGGAGGATAGTCATATTTTGCCGACATAGGTCGGATGTAGATAGGGTACTAGCAGATGTGGGGCCGTTGGGAGTGTATGAAAAGTGGGTTTGAGTTGTACAAACAATAAATAATGAAAAAGAAGTGGTAGTAATATATATATATATATGCAGTTGCTAGAATAAAAGATTTTGCTGAAATATTAGGATTAGTTCTACATGTATCCGATACTCCTACTTCTCCACGAGAGATGGACAAGCACGAGTACTGGTGTGAGTGAAGTAAGAGGACAAAGGGAGGATGTTCGGATAGTAAGGCTGGAGAGACAACTGCAGGAAAAGGAGGAGTTGTTAGCACTTAGAGAGGCACAGTTGTTAAACAAGGAGCAGCAGGTTCAATTCAAGGATCAACAGCTGGCAAATGCGCATGCCCCGATTGCTCGGCTTGGAGCAAGATTTATTACGAGCACACAATGCGATGCTGGATGCAGCAATAGGACAGCAACCTCCCGAGGATGCACCCGTAGTGCAGGAGAATCCTATAGAGGCTGAATCTGAAGAAGAAGAGGAGGATCCCGAAGAGATAATGGATGTGGATTCCGTCATAGACTTCACGGAGATTCCACGACCGGAGGATGCGAGAATCCGAGACAGAGCGGTTCGTGAGTCGGGAAGTGACCTCCGGGCTTCGTGACGAGGAGTAGAGTGCTAGCTAGTGACAAGTGAGAAAAACTAGTATGTAAATTAGGTGCTAGCTAAATAACGAGCGTGTTGTAATCACGCATGAGTGTATCCTAGGACCCGTTGTAACGTGGACGTATGAGTATGTATTTATGGAGTTGGTGGTTGTTCTAATAAAGATGGGTGTTGCATAAGTTTCATTGGAATTCTTCATTCATGTATTCTTGTTTCTTCCATTAGTATGTTAGAATGAAGATGTCTAACGTATAAATTTTCTTGGACAGAATGGTTCGAACAAGGAGACGTGATGAGCCGGAGAGTTCTCAACGCGGGGCGGAAACACCACCACCACCCCCGACACCGGCTCGAGCTATCACAGCTGTATTGGATTCTCGCGCGGAGCAGCGAGAATTATTGGAGCAATTGGTCCGCAACACCGCTCCGCCGGAACGTCACCAAGGCCGTAATGCACCGGAAGAAAGGGTGACCTTCTCGGACTTCTTATCGGTTCGCCCTCCGACTTTTTCGGATGCGGGGGAACCCTTGGAAGCTGACCATTGGCTTCGTACCATCGAGTCAAAACTTGAATTGTTCCCATGCACGGATCATCGGAAGACCCTCTTCGCTTCCCAGCAATTGCAAGGATTTGCTGGAGCCCGGTGGGCCAACTACAAAGCAATGTTTCCTCCAGGATATCAGATTTCATGGACCGAGTTCACTAAAGCCTTCGAGGAGCACCATATTCCGGAGGGTTTAATGAATCGGAAGAGGAAGGAGTTCTTATCCCTAAAGCAAGGCGACATGAATGTGCATACCTACTCCAAGGTATTTAATCGTCTTGCTCAGTACGCTCCCGAACATGTGGACACGAGATGCCAAAAAGAAGAATCTGTTCAAGGAGGGAATGAGTACCAAGCTGCAGTCTCGCTTGGTGTTAAACAAGACCGATAGCTTCACCGACTTTGTGAGTGACGCTATCGCCCTGGAAGATTCTATCCGTCCGCATCGGACGGAGAAAAACAAGAAGAGGCCGGCTCCTGGACAAGGAAGTGGTGGACCATCCAAGTACAGGCTGGTCTACACCGCACCGTCGAGTCGGCGTTATCAGCATATGCCTTCTCGTCCAAATTACTACCGGCAGTCTCAACCACCCCAGCAGCCTCAGCAACAGCGGCCGAATCAATATCGTCCGCCCTACCAGCAGCAGAATAATCAGAATTCTAGGCCGGTGAGTCAAGCACCGCAGCAGAATGGACCGCCATGTTTTAATTGTGGCCGTCCGGGACATTATTACCGCAGTTGTCCATACCCTCCAAAGGCACCATATACACCAAGACCGCAAGGACAGCCGCAGAACCAACCAAGGGCACCCGCCAAGAATACACCAGTGAAGACCGGCCGTGCCAACTTTACTACGGCTGAGGAGCTACCCGAAGGAGGACAGATTTTAGCGGGTATGTTTTCTATCGCTGATCAACCTGCTATGGTTTTATTTGATTCGGGAGCTACGCATAATTTCATCAGCAAGTCATATGTTAATAAGTATCACATCATGCCATCCAAGTTGCTATGTGCTCATATCATTTCCACACCTGGGGGTAAAATTCTCACTAATGAAGAAGCTGCCAATATGCCATTAAAATTGGGTAGCAAGGTTTATTCCACTTCATTGATCATATTGGATGGGCAAGGGTTAGATGCAATTATTGGCATGCAATGGATGGATTTCCATAAGGCGAGTATTGGATATAGCATCTCGAGCCGTATATCCGAACTCTCCTGTTCATGGACGAGATTGCTTACTCTTAACTTCTTCCCGAGCTATGCTGCCAATGATTAATAAGGTGGTAGGTAAAAGTCCTGGAAGATATACCCATAGTTTGTGAGTACCCGGATGTCTTTCCGGACGACTTACCGGGACTACCGCCGACGGAGCGGTAGAGTTTAAGATAGAATTACAGCCTGGAACAGCACCAATATCAAGGAGACCATATCGGATGCCACCGAATGAGCTGGCAGAATTGAAAGTGCAACTACAGGAGTTATTGGACAAAGGATATATACGACCAAGTTCATCACCATGGGGATGCCCAGCCTTGTTCGTGAAAAAGAAAGATGAGACATTAAGGCTATGTGTGGATTATAGGCATTTGAATGCCGTCACCATCAAGAACAAGTACCCTCTCCCGAGGATTGATATCTTGTTTGATCAACTAATGGGAGCCAAAATCTTCTCCAAGATAGATCTCCGCTCAGGATATCACCGGATTAAGATAAGAGTTGAAGACATACCAAAGACCGCATTCTCCACTAGGTATGGGCTCTATGAGTATCTCGGTAATGTCTTTTGGATTAACTAATGCACCAACACAATTCATGTACCTCATGAATTCCGTGTTCATGCCTGAGCTGGACAAGTTTGTCGTAGTGTTCATTGACGACATCTTGATCTATTCCAAGTCGGAAGAAGAACATGCTAATCTCTTACGAGTGGTGTTGCAACGACTAAGGGATCATCAGCTTTATGCTAAGTTCAGCAAGTGTGAGTTTTGGCTGAAGGAAGTGCCGTTCCTAGGTCATGTGATATCAGCTGAAGGAGTGGCAGTTGATCCCGGCAAAGTTAAAGAAGTAATGGATTGGAAGCCGCCGAAGTCGGTCTCGCAAATTCGAAGCTTCTTAGGACTGGCTGGTTACTACAGAAGGTTTATTCCCAACTTCTCGAAGATTGCCAAGCCAATGACCAAACTATTGGAAAAGGATAAGAAGTATGTATGGAGCCAAGAGTGCGAAGAAGCTTTCCGAACCTTAAGGAAATTGCCGACAACAGCTCCAGTACTTGCTCAGCCGGATCCGACAAAACCTTTTGATGTATACTCGTGATGCATCCGGAACAGGACTCGGATGTGTTCTAATGCAGGAAGGTCGGGTAATTGCTTATGCGTCCCGACAACTAAGGCGTCATGAGGAACACTATCCTACACATGATCCGGAACTAGCGGCAGTGGTACTTGCCTTGAAGAGCTGGAGACATTACCTCTTGGGCAATCTGGTACATCTATACACCGACCATAAGAGTCTTAAGTACATTTTCACCCAAGCGGATCTGAATATGCGCCAATGAAGATGGTTGGAATTAATCAAGGATTATGAGCTAGAGATTCACTATCACCCGGGCAAGGCAAACGTGGTTGCCGATGCTCTAAGTCGCAAGGTTCACCGCAATAATCTCACGGCTCAACTCACGACTCCAGCACCTTCATCCGAAAGTGATGAGCCAAATCTTCGGGTTGTTCCGTATGGAGCATTGACAAATCTGGCTCTTATCCCTACCCTGCGTGAAGAAGTGATAGCAGCTCAACAGAAAAGTGTTGGTATTGGACATATAAGAAGACGACTCAAGAAAGGCGAAGTCAAGTGTTTCCGAGAAGATAACGAAGGAGTTATTTGGTTCAAGAATCGATTGGTAGTACCGAAAGATCTTTCCCTTCGAAAAAGGATTATGGATGAAGCTCATATGTCCAAGTATTCTATTCACCCCGGCACTAATAAGATGTATCAAGATCCGAAGCGAGCTTTTGGTGGACACGTATGAAGCGAGAAATAGCCAAGTATGTCAATTAGTGTGATGTCCGTCGACGAGTCAAAGCTGAGCACTTGAAGCAAGCATGACCCTTACAACCTCCGAGTATTCCTGAATTGAAGTCGGAAGACATCAGCATGGATTTCATTGTGGGGTTACCACTAAGCCCACGAAAGCATGACTCAATCTGGGTTATTGTGGACGAGGTTGACGAAGTCTGCTCACTTCATACCTGTACATACTCGGTACACCGCCGAGAAGTATGCGGAGCTGTACATAGCTCGAATTCTCTGTCTGCATGGAGTGCCAAAGACCATTATATCGGATAGAGGAACGCAGTTTGTCTCCAGATTCTGGGAGCAACTACATGAATCATTGGGGACAAGATTGATCCGAAGCTCCGCCTATCATCCTCAAACGGATGGACAGACAGAAAGGATCAATCAATATCTTGAGGATATGCTCCGAGCATGTGTCTTAACCTATGGTAAAGATTGGGAGAAATGTTTACCGTTAGCAGAGTTCTCCTACAATAACAGCTATCAAGAGAGTGCCGGCATGTCACCGTTCCAAGCTCTATATGGACGTAGCTGTCGCACTCCTCCGAATTGGTCCGAGAGCAGAAAAAGAGTGATCTTCGGACCAGACCTAGTAAAAGATGCGAGAGGAACAAGTCCGTCTAATTCAACGAGAATCTCAAGAGAGCAAAATCGCGACGGATCGGCTATGCCGATAAAAGACGTCGAGAGTTGGTATTCAAGGTTGGAGACCAAGTTTATCTTCGAGTATCTCCTACCAAAGGTGTTCAAAGATTTGGAATCAAGGGCAAGTTAGCAGCACGATACATTGGACCGTTCCCCATCCCGGAAAGATGTGGAGCCGTGGCATATCGTTTGGAGTTGCCAGCACACTTGTCGGTATACACAACATATTCCACGTATCTCAACCGAAGAAGTGTTTGAAACCATCGGTGGATATACCAACAGCTGAGGTGGAACAGATTACAGACCGGACTTGACATACGACGAACGACTAGTTAAAGTTCTCAACACCAAGGATAGAATGACTCGTCATCGGACCATCAAATTCTACAAGGTCCAATGGAGTAATCACTCGGAAGCTGAAGCTACTTGGGAGCAAGAGGAGTTTCTTCGATCAAACTACCCCGAGTTCTTTAGCACTATCGCCTAGTCGGTTCGATCGTGAATCTCGAGACGAGATTCCTTTAAGGGGGAGGGCTATAACAACTCTCGAGAAAATAATGCATTTCATGTCATCATGAGCATATCATCAAATTGTTGCATGTTTGAAAGTATTAAATTTTGTGTTAATAACTTACACATGAAATATCAAAATAGATAAAGAAGAAAGGAAGTGTTAAAAAGAAATAAAATAACCAGAAACTCTATGTTTAATATTTTCTATGGCTCAAATGTCATAAATAGAGATTTATGAAAATTTCTGAAAGTATTTTGCTTTGTGAAATATTTACAAGAAATAAACAAAGCTTCTTTTATTAATTTAGCTATGAATTTTTAATTCAAAAATAATTTGGAAACTTACCCTGGACTTAATAGGAAATATGCCTAAAATGTTTTCATTTAAACCCCTGAAAAATTTGGGAATTTTTGGAGCTCGGGAAGGCTACTTTTTAATTACGCGAAAGTCCGAGGGCGTTTTTGCATACTAGGCGTCGGCCTTAGCGTGCCATGTTGACGGGTCAGTCTTGCTGAGTATTAGAATACTCGGGGTTTGTTCGTTACCTTTTAGGGAACGAGTCGTACTACCACGACTTGTATGGCGGTTTCCCGAAGAGGAGCAATGCCGGAGGGAGGTTCCCTTCGGTGGGAACGTATCCCCACGCCATGAAGAGGGAGGACCGCGATGTACGAAGGGCTCGAGTGCATCGCGTTGATGGTTTAAGTCTTTTGGAGTTGTATGATAGAACAAGTTTCCGCTGAGTACTCGTAGAATGTTAAACTTCAATAATGTATATTTCCGCTGCACGAATGTTTGTATTTTGAAAACCTCGGTTGTATTATACCATGATGTATATATTCTCGCTTGTATGAGATGATGTTTCTGTTGTAACTCGCTTCGTCGAGTGTCCCTCCGTTCCGATCCCCGGGTGTCCCGGAGGGGATGTCACAAGCTCGTTCATGTGCATCCGCGATTGGGGTGTGCCGGGGTCCAAGCCTTCCACCGGAGGAAGCTCCTTCGCACCGAGCCCTTGCCGGCCGCTCCGAATGGGAACGCGATCGACCGGAGGATTCCGCTCGATCATGGACGAGCTGATTTGTTTGTAGAGCTGCCGCGTCTACCAAATTCAGCGCGCGCCGCAATCCCGGCGTAGCATTGAGAACTTCTTCCGGTATTGTCTCAAGAATTTGCTTTACTCCTACGATATTGTGAATCGGCGATGTGAAGACTCGGGCGCCATTCATCTCCACTTCCATGGAGTTTAAATCCAATGCTCTGCTGGAAGATTGATGGCGCCTTCCACTGCGACATCCCCGTCGATTGTTATATCCTGGAGAATTTTCCTCCGGGTCTCCGAGACCGGTCCGGCAGCGGGCCCGTAGCCGGGGAGCGGTTGCGGGAGCGCTTCCTCCGGCCGGGCCAGCAGCACTTGTGCACGGATCTGCAGCTGAAGGTTGTGGAGGTTGTTCATCTCTGTTTGCTTCTTCCGTTTCACGACAACGACGATCGGCTTCGTCTCTCGCCATCCTTGCTTCTTCTTCAGCAGCTTCCTCGGAAGTGAGTTGGCGAATAACCGGTCCTGTCATGAACACTTGGAAGAAGACCGGAGCGCCTTCCTCGAAGTCGTTACCCAGCTCGGTAGAGCGGCTTGTCACTGCAGCCCGGACACCGGTCCGAGGCGCAGTGCAGGCGGTCCGATGTTCCGCGCTAAAGCTGCGTCGGATCCGCTAAGTTCGAGTCGGAGGCATCAACCGTGGCGGATGATCGCGCTTTAGAAGCAGCGGCCCGGCAACGAGTCGGATTCATCAAAAGCAGTTTTCCGGCCGAATCAGCTTCAAAGTGAAGGGACCCGAAGCGGATCTTGAAGCCGGGCTCGAAGTCGACGACGAACGAAAAGGCCATCGAACTCGCTAGGAACTCGCCGGGACCCCTTCCTGGCGCGCCAAATGTCGAGTCTTAAACTCGGCACTAGTACTACCCGGTCCCTCACGAGCGTGGAATTCGATGGTGCAACACACGAACACACAGGAACACGTGATTTTAGACAGGTTCGGGCCCTCGGATCGAGAGTAATACCCTACGTCCTGTATGTTATGTATTGCCTTTAGCGATTTGCTAATTGCAAGATCTCGGAGCCTTTTCGGGGGTCCCTGCTCCGCCTTATATATCCGGGGAGCTAGGGTTACATGCGAGTCCTAATCGATTA
This sequence comes from Chloris gayana, assembly GCA_031894775.1. Lineage (NCBI taxonomy): Eukaryota > Viridiplantae > Streptophyta > Magnoliopsida > Poales > Poaceae > Chloris > Chloris gayana. The sequence continues at coordinate 48,240 of JAUNZO010004736.1, forward strand.
CATGAATCACATATATGGGAATTCTATCTCTAGCTTTCTTTATTAATTCGAGTCCTAACGGACTACAAATTACTCTTTAACTTGCTCCTCAAGTTATCATACGCCGGTATTGATATCCGCCTGATCTCTATACCGGTATATAGTATCCTCCGTTATTCTAGACCGGTCATGAACCAGTCTACCAGCTATCTCCATCATCTTTATCTTCATTGATTTGTTACCGTGTCTTTGCGTATCCATTCCTTTATCCTCTGTATACCCATAAGGCAAGTATACGACATCCGGGCCTCTTCGCTGGCGCGGGACCGTTCACCTCCTCCGCCTCCGGCTGGATCAGTCCATCTCGAATAGGGCTTTGTTCCTCTTCGGAGGAGGAGGCGGTAAAATCGAAGTTCATCGCCCCTACCCCAAACCCCATATCGAGGGCCGCAACAATGGTCTCAACAGCAGAAGACCCTGCTGCTTCGCCCGTCGTGTCGTAACCCGAGGAGGCCACCGGCATCCTAACGGGAGATGCAGCCCGAGCGGGAATTGGAAGGCGCGTCATCACGGACATCACCTTCCTCCTCGTTATCAGCCTCATCGGTGTCCGCTTCGTGCACGATGGGAAGAACAACCGCAGAGCGCTTAATCTTCACGCATTTAGCTCGCGCTTAGGGCTGCCGCTCTTGAGGGGCCTTGCATGTACCCGGCGGCGGTCCGATCGGCCCTCGAAGAACCTTCTCCGGCATCGTCGTCGCTGTCTTCGTCGTCCGACGACACAAGAGGAGCGAAAGTCTTACGCTTTCGCCTCACCTTCGGGGTAACCACGCGAGGAGGCGGAACAGCCTCCGGGTGTTTCGGATGATACACCTGGTTTAGACGGGCTGGTCCGCCCGCATGCCTCCATGCGAGCCAGCTCGGGGGCTTTCACCCCGCCAAGGAGATAGTGAGATTTGTCCTCGATCTCTTCGAGGGTCAAGTCCGGAAAAGCATATCATAAAGTCAACGAAAAAGTTGGAAAGATACAAAAAAACGAAAGAACAATTAATAGCGAAGAGTACTTCGGTTACTAACCTAGAAGTAGGCCAACGTTGAAGTTTAGAGCCCTTCCAGCTGCATCGGCAGTAAAGAGGGAGCCCCAATCTTGGTGAAGAGGCATAATCCTAGCGGTGAAGAACTCTTCGCACAAGTCCCTCATTGATGCCTTTCGGGCAATCCGCTACAGCGAGATCAATTCGCCTTTGGACCATGTCGTCCATGGCAATCTCCGGAAGCCCGATGTAGCTAATCTCCGTTCAAATGGAGTGGAGGTTGCGGTTGGGGTCTTGGTCATAATAGAACCACTTCCGAACATAGTTTTGCCCCAATGATCTTTGTAGGCCTTCGCGGGCACAAGATGCTCCATGCCTTCGCGGGGCCGAAGTGTGACGCACATGAAACTCAGCCACATGTGCTCACCCAGCGGGCTACTCGGAGGTCGCCGAGTAGCCCGGTGAGTGGTGGCGAAGGCCTTAGCACATGGCTATACTACCCGCATCCGGAAAGCCCATTCGAAGATGGACAACCGGATCATGGTGTTGAGGGTAATTTGCTTGAATCTCTAGCCCGAAGAGATCCAACACCTCACCCATGAAGCGGGAATAGGGAAAGCGAAGGTCGTCTTCCAGTAGCTTGGCGAAGATGATCAGGCGGCCTAGGCACACCACCGGAGTTGTCTCTTCCGGTGGGGGAATATGGGCGCGTCCCCGAACGAAGCACTTGTGGGGCTCTCCGGCCCACTTGTCAAGTCGTGCTTCGGTCACGGTGCTCGGGCCTAGGAAAGCACTAGGAGGCTTGGTGGTGCTCGGAGGAACGCGATGTCCGGAGCGTGGCTTCGCCATAACCTTTAGGCATGGCAATCCGGGTCCCGGGTGCGGGTCCCGACGGGTTTGGCACCCGACGGGTGCGGGTGCGGGTGGACTTTTCCACCCGCGGAGCTCACCCGCACCCGCCCCGCAAAATGGTGGGGCGGGTGCATGCTTCCTTTCCCACCCACGGGTGACCCGCGGGGCTCCGAATCTATCCATAATGTAGCTATACATGTATTTTGACATCCAAATCTATACATATTTTATATAATTTATTTACTTGTTGAACCCTTTCTTATGTTATATATAAATATATGTTTTAATTATGTGTTGATTTTAATTTAAATATATATTTATTGTGTTTATTATCTATTTTAATATGTACATGGAAGACCCGCGGGGACCCACCACCCACCCGAAACCCGGTGGGTGCGGGCGCGAGTGTGAATTTCCACCCGCGGGTGCGGGTGCGGGTGTGAATTTTCACCTGTTACATATCTCATCGCGGGTGGGCTTTTGCTCCACCCGCCCCCGCCCGTTGCCATCCCTAATAACCTTCGACGAGGGTCGGAGCGCGAAGTTTACGGATTGAATGGTGAGTCTCGGAAACGGAGGCTAGGGCTTGGTGAGGCTCGAAAGGAAGCTAGAGCGAGAACGGCGCGGTGAAAATGAGTAGCGATTCTAATTCACCGCGGCACCCCTCATTATATAGGCGGTAAAACTAGGTTACCATTCAAGATGTGACGCCTAGAAAGTAACGCACCCCTAAGAGCAGGCGCGTGGTACGAACAGGCATGCCTCATCAAGAGTAGACGCGTTTCCCGAGGAGCGGGTGCACGTATACAGCCGTGAGTTAATGCGGTTACCCTTCAAAGTGTGCTGCCCGGGATTATGCGTAACGGCTAGCACACCGGCCGAGGCACTTAATGTCACATTAAGCCTACCATTTATGATGGTTCATTTTCGGGAAACGCCCGTTGAGTGCGCTGTGACAAGTCTTCGAATGAAAGTAGTTTGACGAAGCCCCTTCGGTTAAGCGAGTACAACGATCCTGCTCCTCGTGTATACCTATCTCCTTGTCTTTGTAGGTGTCTCCGGAGATAATGATTAATGTGGGAATAAAGAAGTGCATATAGCGAGTGCAAGAAAACGACAAGTGATGGTAGTTTAGCGAAGGACCAAGCAACAATATATGGATAAGATCAAGGGCGCGAAAGGATAGAAATCCCATGTGGCACACTCGTCATCCAATAAATGTGCCACATAAACTTATCGGCACCGGATTCCCATTGCCACATAGACATGGGTGTAGCCTATAAAAGCGGAGCAAGGTCTCTCACCTCCACATCTCAAAACCTCATTCACCAGCTTTCCAAACACTAGCAAGATGCAATGTTGGGCCTTTCGGTTCGTAATAAGAGGAAGTCCGAAGGACATGCCTCTATAGCCTTCGCGCTTTACCAATCGATTTCAAAGGGTGCGCAACGCTCTTTACCAAGCGACTTCACTCGGGTCACGAGCCTCGCTAAACTTCCCGGCGGTGGTACGTGGGGGCTGTACTCGGTGAAGCTCGGTGGTAAAGCGCCAGCACAGCCTCGGTTCTTGCCCGGAGGCTATAGATTAGTATAGCCACGATGAGAAGGAACCGTCCGGCTCCTTGACCGATATTGTAGGCCTATGGACAGATCTCAAAGGTTTATTGTCACACCTTGAAGATCTAATGACTGGTATCGGAGGTCCCGATGGCTGAAACCGTGATGCCCTTCACGATAGCTGGACAAAGCCAAGGCTGGCTACCGGCTAAGCAAGACCATTTCGTCGGCGAAAGGTACACGTTGACAAGAGTGGCTAAGTCCATGGGAACCGTGACCTCGAAGGGTCACCGGTATCCTTCGAAGGCGGACATGTAGTTGCTTTCCTTCCGGTCAAGGGAACCCTTTTAGTTGGGCAAGCTATGGCTTTCGAGGTTGGTCTAGGGACCGTTGTGCCTCACCCCTTACTCTTTCTTTTTCTCTTTTCGTAGCATCCTTCACTCCGAGTTGTAATCAACTCTGTTGGTGATAATAAAATGCTTATCTCTTGTCTATGCATCGATTTTATGAGTGTGCCTCACTCTTTG